>JAJSRV010000035.1:1499569-1856623 GCA_021527715.1 Neoseiulus cucumeris | reverse complement strand
GACCATACTTTTCGAAATCTATGGGGGTGATTCCGAGGCCGGTCAGACCATACTTTTTGAAATCTAGGGGGGTGATTCCGGGGCCGGTCCGACCATACTTTTCGAAATCTATGGGGGTGATTTTCGGAGTCCATGGGGGGATTTCGGGGTCGATCTGACCATACACTTTGGAGTCCATGGAGGTGATTTCGGGGCCGGTCTTATCATACTTTTCGGAGTCTATGGAGGTGATTCAGCAACCGATCTGACCATACTTTTCGGAGTCTATGGAGGTGATTCAGCAACCGATCTGACCATACTTTTCGGAGTCTATGGAGGTGATTCAGCAACCGATCTGACTATACTTTTCGCAGTCCGTGGGTATGATGTCGGGGCCGATCTGACCAAACTTTTTGGAGTCTATGAAAGTGATTCCGGGGCCATGAAATAGTGAAGTATCCCACAGTGTTTTTAAATTCTTTAGATCTAAAACGATTACTAGGATTGCGGGCTTGCTCCCGACTCCCGAGTCGGGAAACCCTCTGATCTGCACGTCTACGCACGAAAGAAGACCAAAAATATTGTTAAACCCCAGGCATTGCCCGAAATCACTTCCTCAGGATGAGCAGGCTAAACAATGTTCCCTTGGCTCTACGTAGGGTCAGCAAAAAGGCCGGCCGGAGGCCGGCCAACGTAGTCGGCCGGAGGCCGGCTAGTGAGCTTAATAAAATAGCATTACCATGACCAATAGCCATCAGTGATCGAACGCCGTTTCGGTTCCCTACTGAATGCGCGCAAAACGCCAAATCCGCAGACTTCGAATGCGTGTAAGACCGAGTTCGTGAAGATCTGACGAAGCTCTTCTGTTTGCTCTTCGCGTATGGTATTTCTGTTGAAATTAAGTATAATTGCACAGATTTGGAATGCGCGCATTTAGTTTTTGCTTGCATTCAGTAGAAAATCGTTGGTGAATTTGGTTCTGGAGAATAGTTGATGACCCGACACATTCATCCTGATCCTTTTTGAATCCTCGCCACGAACCAGATCATAAGTCCATCGGTTCCGAGGTGCTGGCTGACCACTCTGTGCCTCAGGTTGACATCTCACCCAGTCTCAATTTCCGAGTAACGGACAAGATTTCCATTGCTCAAGAACTTGACCAGATTGTCTGGCCCTCTTTCTTCGGCCATTGTCGTGGGCCGAACGAGATGTACGAAAAGTTTGCGGACTTTTGCCTTACTCGTATCAATACGTTTGTACCGTGTCATAAGCTTCCATTACCGAGGCGAACATGAATTTCTCGGATGCAAACACCCTTTCTCGATGTGCGAACAAACGAATGGAATTCCACAAAACTATTCTCTCTCTCGGCTGAGGAAACGATTTCGGACACACCAGTTCAATCTGCAGAAGCCTCAGTGTGCACAGTGAGATGCCATAGTGAATCGCTTTCTATCATTTTCGAATCTCTACTTCTGAAGCCTGATATGTCCAAACACAGTGTTGTCATTCCTATTCATGAGAGGTGGAAGAAATCTGATCCTGGTGAATCCTGATCGCCCTGTGTCCCAATGTACGATGATTTCCATCATTTTCGGAACGATGCTGGCAAGACAGCTAAAATTGCATAAGTGAAAGAGCGAACTATTCGATCCTAGTCAGCATTACTTCGTCCTCGAAGGGTCCATCCATACCCAACTTCTCTGTATGACTCACGAGTCGAGATTCCTTCATTGTACATACTACGACCAAAGAGCCGCTTTTGATCGAGCTGACCATACTGAGTTGCCTTCAGCAGGCCGATGACGTCAAAACTTAGATTCCTGTCGATTCTCTTGATGACCACAAAACACTTCAAGAAGCCGTTGAAGGCATTTCTGAATGGGGAGGAGAATGATATTTTCGTCCTCAAATTGTGTTGTCGTTAAGGGTGGCCACAACGATCTCAAATTCTCTGTCTAAGGAAATTGAGCAAATGTCACCAGAGAACTCAGTATCAACGTCTCTCCTAACCTTAGGTTCTTCACGCACATATCTCTTATTGCCAGCTGGGCCATTATAATTGTGAATATAATCTTCCGCAGTCTTGTCTCCCGCAGTACTGAATCTTACAATACAAAAGGTTATACAGTTCAATTGTTGTCCAAAAATTCTGTTTTGCGTCGCTGTCTGGCGACCGTGGCTTGTCAAACACATTTCCATCCTGGAAGATATGCGATCGTACTCCCTGCGTCCTTTTTATAGACGCTGTGGAGTAAAGCCAAATCTTCAATCGTTTGATTTAATTAATCGCTCAAGTCAATCAATTATTGCGTGCAAAACCCTATCGGTGTCGAATCGATCCAGCCGTCGGCTATCTGTCGTCTCGAAAGAATTACAATAATGAGCTCCTACGTTTGCGCGGGTGTCCACGATAACGCATGCATGTCTGATAACGAGATGCACATCACGATTAAAGGAGAAGACGAGACTATATATCGACAACGAAACAGTGAAGCTTCCATCTCAAGAAGAACACTACATGCCGTCGGAACTCCGAAACTCTTTGAATTCACGTCGAGCGTGTCTTCGTCTGACAATGAGTTGCAGAACGCTCTGCTGAAATTCGAAAGATAGATCTAGGAATGTGTCATCTAGAAGAAAAACGAGGCACTGCGATAAACTTCTGTAGATTCTTTCTTCGGTAGATCTTAGTGAGCAGAACGGGATAGTGAGCGTCTTTTCATGGGAAAAATAAATTCATTTGTGTTTCGCAATGAGCCGCCATCGCTCATGATTCGTTGCGCCGGAGAGAATATCATTTTTCAGACATCGCCCCCACAAACGGACCACCTGAATTATCAGACCACTTTTCGTTTTCACCGCCGTTGGTCTGAGTTGACAGGTTCCACTGCGTTTGTATAACAAATGTGATCTCGCAACAGTCCACGTACTGAAACGCTCCGAAATTCTGCACGACCTTTTCCTAGTTCAAAAGAACAATCTACGCAGCAAGGCGTCTATTGTGACACCAGATGTGGCCTAAAATGAATATAATAACAATTTCTCCACCTGGTGAATGACTTATGATTCAGCTATCGGCGAAATTTCGCCGCTCATATTTGTCAGAGCCTTGCCCCCTTCAGTTCAAATAAAGAGGCTTTGAAACCTGAACTTTAAATGACGTTTCAAACGAAGCCGGTCCCCTCGGCATGGGGCTGTAACCGTGCTGCGGCGGGGCAGAGTTCTGGCGTCGGGAAGCACCAATGGCTATTCGGTTCGTTCCCCCTGGTGTCGAGTTGTGTCCGCTAGGGTGTCCGGTAGGACGTTCCCTTCATTTAGGCACCGCTGGTTGGAGTTGATTCAACCCGTGTGTCCGAAAAAAGGATCAAACGGCCGATTGTCTTCTGGTCACCCGGCTAATCTTGTAACCAGAACTCGATGGCGGCGGTTCGAATCTCGAAGCCCGCCGGGATAGACGTCGTTGCACCACAACTGTGCGTGTCTGCACCGATGGATGTCCGCGCTCTAGAAGAGCGAAGCGGTGCTGTCCATCGGAAGTGTGTGCATTGATAGGCATGTCCGCGCTCTAGAAGAGCAATACGGTGCTGTCTATAGGAGTGGGTTCACCGGTGTCCACTTTCCCCAAATCTGTGACCGTTGTCCCGCTGAGCTTGCTCGCCCCTGGAGTGAAAGGGTCATTCACCAGAATGAGGATACACGATAACCATAACCATGAGAGCTGGAATCGAAAGGCCAGAAGGCTCCGTGTGATGGCTTAAAATCAAAAATTTTGTCAATCATTCTCTTGCATAGCCGTCGTAAATCGGTCCAGAACTCGAGATCGCGGCGTTTCTCGCGAAAAAGTGTGATGGCAAAATTTTCCCGGAGAAAAACGGCACCTCGCTGTACATCTGGCTTGCGGAAAAGCTAGCGAGGTGGTTTCTGTTCCATTTCGGAGCTCTGTCTCTTGGCTTTATTTTGGTTTGCATTGAGCCTTCTACGACGTAACGCGACGGTTTTCGAGCATTTTTTGACCATACATGGGTTGATGGTGAAAAAGTGCTCTCAAATCGTCGCGTTTCGTCGTCGGACGCTCGAAAACCAAAATGCAGCCGAGAGACAGAACTTCAAAATGAAACAAAATCAGCTCGGTAGCCTTTTTCGAGCATAAGTTATTCGAATCCCCTCTGGATCGACATTGTCGATACCTCGTTCGTTCGCTCGAAAGTGCTCTCAAATCGTCGAGAAGTGAGAAAACGAGCGTCGCGCGAACAACATTGAATTCTCGAAAATTGAATGTCCGGCGTAGAGTTGTCATTAACCCATCACTACATTTGGGGTGTTCGAATGGAGGTGGCTGTCCATGATCGTATTCGGAGAAGGCTCAATTATCTCTGAGAGTGATGAATAGGTGCATTAAATTGAAGTCATTGATTCTCTCCAAATCCATCGGGCCATCCACATCAGCAAGATACTCATCGTGCGACTCATTTGTGACTTGATTTGGAATCTGGCAGCGGCTTCGATTCGCCCGAACTTCACCCACGGTCTCCCACATTTTTCGAGATCCGTCGAATCGTAGGGGACCAAGCTCTCCCTTTGGCAATCATGATCATTTGCCGATGAAATTCCTGTGAATTCTGTCGGAAATACAACATAAGAGAGAACGATGGTCATCTGACTGAGTCGAAACTCCCTTGAGAAAGCGGAATAACCACATTCGAAGTTTTCTTAGAAGGCCGCATTCGAAAAGTACCTTCACCTGACCGCGCGGCCGCATTCGATTCCTCTCATAGCACATGAGCTCCGAGGGAAAATCGGTTGCTCGGAGTCTACACTCTGAACCTCCACAACATGGATTCGGATTAAGTTTCGTGAAAAACTGCTGGAATGGTTCAACCTTCGTATTTCTGGAGTTGTTGTTCAACGGAGAAAGCAAGTTGAGCTTCGAATATGAAATCTTGTGCGGGTTTAGATTACTGCTAGCTTGAATAACAGCATTGAATTCCAGGAATCCGCGTCATGCGCCTATACGTCCTCAACAAAGTCCAGCTTTGTCGAGGATCTTTCATCCGAGACTGTAAATAGGCGGCGCGGTCTCGTCTGCATATAAGCTCCCTTCGCTCCCTTCGTCGTCTACACTCCAGAACTCACTATTGTCATGAAGTCAATCGCTTTGCTGTCGGCCTTGTTTTTAGTCAGTCTCGGCAACGAGATCAAGATCTACAACAACTGCCCGTTCACCATCTGGCCGGGAATCCTCGGAAACGCCGGTAAAGGTCAGCCCAATGGCGGTGGCTTCGGTCTTGGCGCGTACCAGTCGGGGAGCGTGTACGTGGCCAACGACTGGGCCGGTCGTATCTGGGCCAGGACCAATTGCGACGGCAATGGTCACTGCGAGACAGGCGATTGTGGTGAGTGCACTGTCGGAACCTCACCCGTCCTAAGTAGCTAGTACAACAACATCGATGTCGAGTTTGAGGGCTTTGATTGAGCTCTATCTTCATCAGGCAACCGAATCCAATGCAACGGCGCCGGAGGAGTGCCGCCCGTGTCTTTGGCGGAGATTAAGTTCTCCGGCTGGGGCGGTCTTGACTATTACGACATCAGCCTCGTTGATGGCTTTAACCTGCCTGTTCGCATGCAACCCATTAGCGGCTTCGTGAAGACCAACAACGGTCGCTACGACTGCAACCCCGCCGGATGCTACACTGACATCAACGCTAGGTGTCCAGCTGGGCTGGCCAACAGGAACTCCGCGGGTAAGACGAGAATACCAATTCAGTTTCTGCCACTGAAATTTCCATGGATGCCCGGGCATAACGATTCAACTAACTCTATGTTCTTCGATCTAGGGTGGACGGTGTCCTGTAGGAACGATCCCGGATTCTTCAAGTCTATTTGTCCTGACTCCTACAGCCACCCCCATGACGACGCAACGAGCACCTTCACGTGCAAGGGCAATTCCCAAGCCAACTACCTAATCACTTTCTGTCCGTGATCTGAGCCAGCTCTCACGATGCCCGCCTTTCCCACATATAATCCATAGAACGTGTTGGGAATAAAATACCATGCTTAGCAGAAAACTCTAATCCTTGGACAAAACTTTGATGACATTCATAATAATTGTGATCGGGATCGTTAGCCATAGATCTTCTCTTTCTTTTCTTCAAATTTAGATGCTGTTCGCCAAACGGAAATGACACATTGACTTCCCCAAGTGCTTTATTCCGCGCAGATCCGGGGCTTGAGTGGTGATTTTCTTCGACGCTCAAAGTTCATTTCGGGGATATGTTGCAAATTCTTGTCCACGAACCATGACTCTATCGTTCATTTGACTGGAACAATCCAATCGGAGCAATTCATGCGTTCCGCGGTTCCTTAAGAAATCGAATTCAGCGCGAATCTGCTCCCGTCGTGCACAAGATAGGTCTCTCACTTTATCCCACGAGCTTTTCCCTTACGACATCAATACTGTCAACGAAAATTGGAGAACAGCCGACTTCGATTGACCATTGTTTCCAGCTGGTTGCCGCGTGTGGACAGCATTACGACCAAATATCAACCAATATGATGGACGCACACATCACGGAACAGGGAGGTATAAGGGAGTCGAAGGGAAGACGACGAGAGCGAGACGAAGGAACCTCAAGAGGTTTGAACCGTGGACAGGATATTGTGAGTAGGGGCCTGGAAGACGCCCCACGACTGGGTTATAGTGTGAACAGGTCCGCGAGAAGTCGGTACAGGGTACAGGGCTTCCAAGTCGGTTGCCACAACGGGCGCCTTCCACCGTTAGACTGTACCATAGTTTCTGCACGCGTTGAAACACTATGAGAGCGCTTTTAGGTTTTCTTGGTGACCCTTTTGATACTGTGACCGAGTTGACGTGGTGAGTCGTGAGTTTTCGGAAAGCGTCGATGAAGATGCATACTTCGCGATCAGACTACATCTCTGCTTCTTGGGTGAAGACTGCGAAACGATCGATACATCTTTGTCGGGCGCGACAGGGACGGTGAGCTCTTGAATCGAGTCGAGGAGAAACTTACTGCTGTTCTCGTCGGGGATTTCGGCTCTTATTTTCGGAATTTTCTTCATTTCCGGGTCTAGAACAGCTCCAAGGATTTCCATTTGCTCGAAGGGACGCATCCGCCCACGGATACATTGCCTTAATTGATTCGCCATGGAACTCTGAAGCCTTGCTCCGGCGGGACTAATCTCTGGCTGAATTTCCTCCGCCTAATTCATGATATTCGCCTCGATGTCTATGACTCCCAGTATGACCAGGTTGATGGATGGTTTATTTTATGTTCGAAAACTTCCTAAGAAGTTTTGATGTTGAAGATGTAACTTGAAGAGATACGGAGCTGACAAACGCATGGAATCTCAATGGCAAGAAATATGCAGAATTCGCCGCGGCGCGCAGGGAAAATGCAGAAGCGGCGGCTCGCTGATGCGCCGCAGGAGATTTTGCGGCGACCGGCGAACACGTGACGCGGCTCACAGCCTTGGTCGTGACTCAGTCGACGCCGTGGCCGAGGTGACGTACATTAAGAAGGAGCAGCAAAAGCCCATCGGGCCGGCTCTGACAATGAGATAACAAATGGCTAACCATCCCCGACGCTGAACGCTGAAGCCAAGAGCTAGACGGAAGCTTTCTTCGTGTGATCGAAGGGAGAAAATGAGAGGACCCATGGATCACCCGGACAGAACTAGTCGGAATGCATGCGATTGTTGGCAAACTGTAGGTTGTCCAACACATTCCGACCTCTCGTAATGCTCCACAAGGTTGGGAATTACCGGCTCTTCAACCTCAAGCGACAACGAGTACGTTTTTGACTTCAGAGCGATCGTGGTGATCACGATGACCACAAATCCGTCGGATTCCCTAGTAACACCAATCGAAAATACAAAGAATCGCGGAAACGATGGAAATAAAAGAAAACCCGACTTTCCCCCCGAACCATTCCCTTGAAGGGACTGTGATGAAAGAGGAAGCCGCGTATAAGAGACTTTCCCCATTCCCCCGATCCTATGCATTCCCATATCGAAAGCCTCGCATATCAGAGACACATGAGTGGAAGGGAATTTCCCCTCTCCAACGACAGGTCAGCTGATCGACTCTGGGGGACTTGAGGGTTGAGCGAGCGGAACATCGATAAACAGTAGCATGTATTCTCGATATACAGAGTTATGGTTCCCGGAATCTATTTCACATCTCTTCCAAGAGCGACTTCGACTGTACCTAGGTGTTCATACAGAATACAGGAATACAGGATTGGTGCGAGACTGTGCGAGAACATTAAGTGGCGTATTGGTGATCGAGTCGAAGTCGAGGAATGGAAGCACAAGTCCAGAACAATATCTTTGGCGTCGTGTCGGAACTTTGCCTACGAGCCTAATCCCTGCCCGGTGAATATTTCTCAAGCGAGAGGGAGCTTCGTCCCAGATTTCTACGTAGATGGAACTGCATTGACTTCGGAATCCAGGACCAATCTCAGTGCATCTTCGACGTAACTGGGGATTAAGCCTCGGATTTTGAGATGAGGTCATAGCATCCGAAGACAAACGGAACCCAGATGAGATAATCCTTCCAAGAAATGATCTTTTCCCTCACCGTGAGCGCCAGTTTCAAAGATTTCTGAGAGATGGATAGGTGCATCAAATTAAAGTCATCGATTCTCTTCAGACTCATCGGGCCATCCAGGTCCTCGAGGCACCGCGCGACTCATTTGCGACTTGATTTGTATTCACTCCACTGAACTTCCTCCTTATGATTCGAGTTCCGCTCAACCTGATCAGAGACCTGGAGTTTCGTTCTAGGGTGCGAAAAAGTCATCCAGGTTTACAGGAGCGTGTTCAGTCGATGACTCTAGTTGTAGTGGAATGGTCCCTGAGGCATTGCGTATTCTATTCCAAATGTCATGATTCTGCTGTTTCGAAAACGCTGAAGAACAATACTCCCGAATGCTTGACGCACATGGAGTTACCATTGACGGAGGTTTGCAAGGATCGTTCCTCCTGAGTAATTCGATGGATCCTCGATTCCCCTTAAATCACATCGCGTCCGAGATAGAATTGAACGAATTGATTGAGGAATGCTGATGACGACTCGTGCTGATACTGGGATGATCCAACCGTCATATTTCTGCAGTTGTTTTTCAAAGAGAAAGCAAGTTGAGCTTTGAGTATGAAATGTTGCAAGGGTTCACTAAATCACTGCCAGCTCGAATTACAGCACTGAATTCCGATAATCCGCGTCATGCGCCTATGCGTCTTCAACAAGTCCAGCTTTGTCAAGGAAGTTTCGTTGGAAACTGTAAGTAGGCGGCGCGACATTATCGGCATATAAGCTCTATTCGCTCCCACCATCGTCAACACTCCAGCACACTATTGTCATGAAGTCAATCGCTTTACTGTCGGCCTTGTTTGTGGCCAGTCTCGGCAACGAGATCAAGATCTACAACAACTGCCCGTTCACCATCTGGCCAGCAATCCTCGGAAACCCCGGAAAAGGTCAGCCCAATGGCGGCGGCTTCGGTCTTGGCGCGTACCAGTCGGTGAGTATGTACGTGGCCAACAACTGGGCCGGACGTGTTTGGGCCAGGACGAATTGTAACGGAAACGGTCGCTGCGAGACCGGCGATTGTGGTGAGTGCATTGGCGAACCTTACCCATCACAAGTGACTAGTACAACAACAGTTCAGAATCATCGATATCGAGTTTGAGGGCTGTTATAGAGCTCGATCTTCTGATCAGGCAACCGAATCCAATGCAACGGCGCCGGAGGAGTGCCGCCCGTGTCACTGGCGGAGATCACGTTCTCCGGCTGGGGCGGTCTTGACTACTACGACATCAGCCTCGTCGATGGATACAACCTGCCCATCCGCATGCAACCCATGAGCGGCTTCGTCAAGACCAATAACGGTCGCTACGACTGCAACCCTGCCGGATGCTACAGTGATCTCAACGGCAAATGTCCGCCTGAGTTGTCCACCAAGAACTCCGGTGGTGAGATAAAACTCTCAGTTCCGTTTCCGCATTATTTATGGCCATGGATGTCGGGCTTAGCCTCTCGACTAACTCGAATGAACTTAACTCAAGGTTCTCTGAATGAATGAGACCGAGTTTTCAATGAAAGTCGGTGATCGAGAGCTCCGACTCTAGGCCGTGCTCATTCGGTAGAGTGGCATGCACGATTTATTTGAGCTGCTCCTTGTTAACATGTTATGTTCGTTTATTCAGGATGGACGGTGTCCTGCAAGAGCGCGTGCTTTAGGTTCAACACAGACCAGTACTGTTGCCGAGGCGCCCACAACACGCCGGAAACGTGCAAGGCGATCCATTGGCCCGTGAACTATCCCGCAATCTTCAAATCTGCTTGTCCTGACGCCTACAGCTATGCTTATGACGACTCAACCAGCACCTTCACATGCAAAGGCGATCCCCAAGCTAATTACCTCATCACTTTCTGTCCTTGAGCTGAGCGAGACCCGTTCTCCCGAGTATAGCGGTCACTTCACACCTCTGCGCTCCGCTTGGAAAGCCGAGAGTTTGTTGCTGCAGTTTATCGATGTGTTTCGTCATCTGCTCTTAGAATTATCAGTTGGCCAAAGGTCTGCAAATCATACGTCACGAGACGGTATTGATCGCAGGCACGGATTGCGATGGGTGCACCATGTACTCCTTGAATAAACGTTGATTCATCCGAGTTTTATTCATCGAAACCTCTGATCTGTTCACCCTCCGAGACTCACATAGATCCAGAGTGCTCCAAGTGTGCACTTCGTTCATTGCCCATCACTCTGGAGCAGTTGTTCACGAAGAGGTTGCGGAGCGGACCATTCAGGCCGATCAAGAAGGTTGGCCTATTGACCGGTTTTTAGAGTTCAATGGATGGATCTGATTGTGAGTTCTTCCTGTGAACAAGTGTTTCGTGCTTCATCTGATGGCATAATGGGCATAACAATTTACGGCACGTTTTCAAGCGTTGAAAAACTCATTTCCAAGACTTGACCCTCTTTCTCAGTTCGGTCTGAAAAATGCCAACACACCGACTTGTAGTCAATATTTTCAGGATTCTCCGATGACTTGGAGCATCTGAAGAGGTAGTCGGGGTCGCTGATGATGATGCAACCTTCAATTTTCCTTCATACTCATCGAGGTGTATATGCCTCAGATAAGTCAAAAGTGAAGCCTATCAGTTCACAGAGTATGAGCATTGATGGATTCGGGGAAACCGAGGGTTGCAACATAATTCGCGAATCTCATAGTCCCGACAACTTCTCTGGGTCCGGCAGGGTCACTGTTTTTTGAGAAAATCGTATTGTTGCGGACATCTTGATTGATACGTCAATGAATAATGAGCATCAGTGAATCATGGATCAACATGATACATGATATCGCTATGAATCTATTTCTCAACTATCGCAACTAATTTATTTATATCAACATTCATATTGATTGCAATGGATCTATTCATATTCATGAATTCATGAAAGTGACTATGCTCGTGTCTGCGAGAAGTTTTGAGAACTACATCTTGTGCTACTTAGACCCTACTTTACAAAGTGTCCAGAGAAACACCGATTTTCTCGTGACAAACACATCGGAGGACGCTCCCGAGATGGTCAGAAAATACTTCCGAAAAGTATGTCAACAAACGAACAATAACCGATGAAACAATGTTGAGGTTCGCGGAAGGGTCTATGAAGTGAATCATGAATTATTATATAACGGTCCTCAGACTTCAGAGGGTGAGCTTCAGATTTGGCACCGTCTAGGAAGAGCGTGGTACGCACCGCTCGCCATTGCACGTCCTGATTTCGACGGATGCCCTGATCTCATTCCCGAGATTAAATCAGAGGAGTTAGGGGTCATGGATCATCCGTTTTCCCTCGCGGATAATCGTCCGCATCCGCGGAAATCTCTTGCTAACAGAGCTCGGTGACCAAAGAAATTTGCGAGACTGCAGAGAGATCTGATCTTTGTAATCAAAGCGTGAAGTATGAATGAGGATGCCAGTGCGTGTGCGACGTAGCAGTCGGAGAATGCGCTCGCGAGTCGTCGTCAGCCCGTCCTCGAACCTGACACCACTCACCGCTGCTCACGCGGACGACCATGATGTAAGACGCGTAAGGTCATCGATTCATAAGCTTGGCTTGTTGAAACATTTCTGAAATCCGTTCCGAGTTTTTGTGGGTCTGATGAGGAGGCTAGAAATCAGTTTATGCTCACTCGGTTCCCTAAATGTCGGAGAGCACTCTTATCTCCTTTCTATTTCTGATCGGGAGAGCCAGAGCTTCCATGCAAGAATGCCCGTTGAGCGAACCTCTGTAAATGAGTTCATGAAGAGAACTGATCACCGCGGAATTCGTGAACCCATTGTCAGTGCCTGCAGCTCGGGGAAGCGGGTACAAATCCGCACCGCTCTATGCGAAAAAGCCGACTCTCAAATGTACATATCTCCTGATCCCCTCGTTTCCGCGAAATTCCCGATAGGGTTTCGCTCTACCAATCTTCACGCTGGCCAAGTTTCAACGAAGTCCGAGTGTTACATCAGTGAACTCCCCTCGTGAGCAGGGTCAATGACCAACGATGAGCTTCACATGCTTGTCGACAATAAGATGTTTCTTAACAGAAAGCATCGAAGCTGTTGTTTTCTCTGAGGAATGGCGTTGTAAGTATCAGTGCGCTATAAGTTGCCACGATGTTAACGAGGCTCAATGTTGATTTCCATTGTATGGCTTCCTTACGTGAATCAAATCGAATTCCTGTTCCTGAAGAATTGCTCAGAGCCATATAAACTCTCTTGGAATCACTTCTCGCCAAACAAACGTGCCTCAAGTTTTTCCGCGACAGTCTCAACAAACGTGAGATCCGGCTGGAACATTCAACGACACAGGAAAGCGGAAGAAGACTCGTTGACGCGGATAGGGCCAAGTCCACGTCGAGGTTGCACTTCGACATCAGCACCATCGGAACTAGAAACGAGAGGTGGAAAAATTCTTTTGCGAACATCCAATCAAGTACCGTACACAGAACGCTATTGAGTTCCTCAATGATCCGTCAAGACTCTTCATAGGCGTGCAGCAAACTGTCCGCTCCGCGAGAGCATTCTCTTCGCAATTGGCGCTGTATTCGCCAGTACACGTCAAAAATGAGGAGATTCGCGAAAAGAGAGACGCATGCGAATCGAAGCAATAAAGTATGAACTAGAGTGAAGAAGAGGACAACGTCAGAGGCATTTTTCACACGATTGAGGCACGTTCTGATGGCTATGATGAAATAAAACGAATGAACCAAAACGATTGTTCGCTCGAACGAAGACGATGGCCGAGACTCGTGGAGCATCAAGATTTGAGTTCTATTCTTCATGACCCATTTTCGGGTGGCAGCCGCCGCTGCGATTAATACGATGAAAGAAATCGAGATGAAAGCTTGATTGAGGGAAACGCTTCGAGCGGCGTACGTATTCAACAAAAGGTGGAACCATACGAAGATTTCCACCACCGGATCGAGGAAAGTGTTGAGGAATCTGAGAGCAGCATTGCTGGGTTCCGGTCTGGCTCCGCACAAAAACACCGCAACACTCAGAATTCGCATTCTGGAGATGAATTCGCCCGCAGGCGTGCTGAGAGAACGCTTCTCAGCCTGCTTCAACGTCGAAAACTCACACGCGACAGGCTCGATGCGACCATGCAGGGAGTCCCGGATGTATGGACGATCGTTCCTATTGACTTCAAGTATTACGGATACGGCCTTGAGTCGCAAACAACTGCGGCATTCAAACCGAAGCTGAGATGGGAGGAGTCTTGCAGCGCAGTTGTATTGGTAGAGAGGTCTGGTTAACTGCATGCTAAATTACAAATTTGATGAGATGACCGGTCTGCGAAGAATAGGTCACTAGCAGTGACAGCTAGAAGCTCATTGTTTCGAACCAGTATTCCGCACTAGCGGATCGCAAACTACCCGAGACAGAAGCCATCCAGGGCTGACGTTCGAACAATACATGTTCCAAGCTCCCACGCTGAGAACACACAGCTCTTTGTATGCTTCGATCATTTCTCCTCCACACAGAATCCAACAGGTACCGTGCTTCCCGAAATGGAGTGCGAACGCGGACTTTGAACCTCCCTGGAATCTCATCGTGGTTGACCAGCGGGCTCGCTTTGGTGGAATCTTTTTGTCAAACTTATTGGCTCAAAAAGAGACTCCAACGAGTCCGCTTTCTCACAACGATGAGATCCTAGAGGGGTTCGAAGTCAGCGTCCGGAGATGCCTTTCATTCAGAGAAATGTCATTTGATTGGAAAGCGGTTCGTAGTGAAGGTTATTCGTAGTGAGAAGCTTGTAGATCAGCAGGCTGGACAGCATCGTTTGAATACGAATGTTTCCGATAAATCTTTTCCTCGCCGCGTTCGAAAGAATTAAAAATAATCTTCTCACGACTCCGCTCGTCACGTTCTATCCTGGATCCTGGGGCATGACCGAAAAGTTGGTCATCGCGTGCTGTAACGGGATCAACCTTTGGCGACATCGAGAGCAATCATAGAAACCGGAAAAGCCATCGCCATCAACTTTCGTATCGCCTGCTAGTTCTAATATTAATATGATAGTGATAAGCCCTGATATTGGGAATAAACCATTTGAAGATGACATTCATGAGCGAATTAGATATGGCTGTGACGGATGGGAATTACAGTGCTACCTCGATTATATCAACCAATTGATGTCGAGGTTGATATAATCGAGAGAGCATCACAGAGAGTCACGAAGTGGGTCTTGTGGTATCGCACTGGGCCGAAGAGTGGGCCACACGCAGTGGGTTATGTAGGCATCATATTGGGTCAAAAGAGTTAATACAATCCGGGGCGAAATACACGGAGGTTGATATAATCGAGGTTGCACTGTAGCTCGATTCTCTCATCTTCTTGGACGAGCATGAGATAATCCCCGTAGCCGATTTGTCTGTCGTTAGAAAATCGTAATTATTCCCCGAGATTTCTCCTCGGACGAGTCACGGTGGTACAATGAATAACATTAACCATGATCAGGTCTATCATATCTCTAGACCAGGGATGCACAAGTGGCGGCCCGCGGGGCAGATCCGGCCCTCGAGTGAATCTTATCTTCAGCACGGATCTCTACGGGACCAAATTCCAGATTTTGGGGCGGAGGTAGGGTGTTTCTCTCATACGCGATGTGTTTTCTGAGGGGGCGTAAACGGAATTCATTTAATCGAGCACGGAGACGTCTACATTTCCGAAAAAAATCATGTGAAAACAGAGAAAATTACTCAAAAAATGAGGTTCCTTATACGCGGGTCTCTAGGGATCCTTGAATCATCATCTTACAAATCGCAAGAACGGAAGTCCTTGTTACTGGAAGAGAGAACAAACCAATCACGAGATGACAGCGATCCGAGAAACATGAGACTTCCAACTCATTTCGGCCCGCGAAACCTTCCCAACCGACCCATACGGCCCGCCGCGATTTCCACCCATTCACCCCTGCTCTAGACTCGATCCTTTTTGTCCATCTACGAGCCAGTCAGAAATGCAACAGGTCTCCAATTTGATCGCCGTGAATCGAGCCCGTAACTTCCCGGGAACGGCATCACTGGCCGCGCGCCACATCGACCTGAGCTGACTGATAACATGTTTCTCACCTGCAGATGACTGTTTTTCATCAGTGAGGCGACCAGGTTCGGCTGACTCCAGCCACAAATGCGACGGGAACGGCCAGCCGTGAACCCAATCCGACTAAAAGCTATTCATGCTAATCGATGCAAACCCGCGCCGTCACCAGAAATGCACTCCTGGCCGGACACACTGAATGACACGAGTTTCTCTTCCAGGCATGTCAAGAAAATCCTCGTCGATCAACTGGACATTCATATTGTCCAGAGGTTCGTCGCTTCTACATGAAGTTCTCGTCCGCAGAATCAGAACCGAGGAGAACATCGACGTTCGCTCTTGAACTCGTTACGAGTTTGGTTCCAAAACGGAGATGATATTCGATTTGATTCCAGGTTGAGTACGTTGACATCAGCTTATTCGTCAGCATTCATTGCGCACGACGTGCTGCAGATGCGTACTGCGAGGACAATGTCGAAGTCTAGTACATGGTTCCCCATTCGGACTCTATCTGTCACTGCCGATTTCGAGTTTGGCTTGAGCTTGCGATAAGAATTTTGCGAGCTTCATCATTATGGCAGTGAGGCTTTCCAGGCTGTCCTCGGAGGAGAACGAGAAGAAGATTCAAGCGTTTGACATTGACTTCTCGCCAGAGGCGAGAACAAGCCCTTTTGGTCGAACAATGGTATTAGTTCCTGATTGGGTTCTAGATTACATAAGTCCATCTCACGACTTGTGATCTCGAAGTAAACATTGAACCACATCTACCTTACACTAACGCGAGCGTCCTTCGCGATCTCGAGCTGGAAAAATCAAATCCGGGTGCGCTAATCAGACTTCGTAGTCCATCGGCCATCTTGACCTTTAGGTATTTATTCAAACACTTTTAAGATATTATTCGCCAGCGTACAGTTTTCAATATTTACAGAGCTGTGACCTTGGTGGACCGCGTACGTTTGAGTAGGAAAAATGGGGAGTCGAGCTTGAATTTGCTGAATTTCTTTGTACTCAAATTGAAGACACCGATCTTGTTCGCGTGCCAGATGTAGAGGGTGTCCTTCACGATGAAATTTCTCACTGAGAGTGCCATCAAAATCTTTTGTCTGAACTGAGTTTTGTCTCTGTACACAACAAGGAGCTCGTTCTGTGATGTCCACAAGATCAGATCACTAGGGCTGGGATTTCTATGAAATGCATATTTTTTTGCATATACGCATATTCTGCTGTTTTTTTCATACTTTGCTCTTCCCTGAATTTTCGTGCATATTTCATCGATTCGAGCAAGGGAGCACTCATTCTAGGAAACTTTGCCCGATCGCCTAGCGATGAATTCATTTCTCGGCAGCGAAAGCCCGCAAGTCCAGTTATCACCGACGGAATCCGGAGAGAAACTCATGCAACATAGTTCATGCAACATCTCTCCGGATTGTTCGTTGTTGTCGCATTGTTCGTTGACCGATCAGTTTTAGCCGGTCTAGTCGCCATCTCCACACATTTTTCCGAAATACCGGCGACGATCACTGCTTTGGAAGAAGCAATCGGTCGAATCGAGAGCTTACGTGAAAAGTTGAAAAATCTACCGCAGGGGCTCAAGTCTGTTCTCAGAAAGTTCGAAAACGTGGTAAACGGCAACCACGGTTTTACTGAGCTATGTCGATTGCGAGATTTCATGAGGGGGCACCCGAGCGATGGTGAAATGGAATGGTCCCCGGAAGATGCTCTGTTCCTTAAATTTGCGCCAATCGTGTCATGTGAGGTCGAGCGAGCCTTCTCCCAGTATAAATCCATTCTGCGAGACAATCGAAAATCTTTTCTCTTTGAAAATTTGAAGAATTACGTTGTGGTGACTTGTAACCAACCTTCTAATTAAAACAAACCTTGTTCATATCTTTTTGCATATTTGTGCTGATTTTCCGTGCATATTGCATGCATATTTTCGTGTTTTTTTTGCATATTTTTCCCAGCCCTACAGATCACCCTTTCGGTAGCCAACTATGTAGTTTGACTTGCTACCTTCGATCTTCATCTCGTGTTCGACTGCACACTTTTCCTGGGCGGAACGGACGGAGAATATTTGACCTCTCTTGTTCGAGTAGACAAATCGGAATGAGTTCCTATCGTCGGTTATCTGCAAGCTCATTATCTCATGAGTTGTGCAGGCGACCTTGACGAGTCGGTGGGAACGAATTTCGTACAGGTTGGTGTCCAGCGCACGATATGCGTAGATCCGGCCATGTTTCAAGATCAAGTTCGGTGGAGTCGGTGCTCTGGCCGCCGCAGGTATCTCGATTGATTTGATCAGGGCGCCTGTCGATAGGTTGAACACGTGAAGCCGATTCTCGCACGGAATCGGTGACACAAACACCTCGGCGTCTTTGATGACAGCGTAACACGGTGAATTCACACGAGAGGCGAGAGGATCGCGGAGTTTGAACTCTGTCGGAAATTGTTCACCTCCACTAAAGTCGATCACTGTTTCGTTGCGTAACAGAGTCGCCATGCTGCATCGACACACTCCCTCAGATATGACTACTTCCCTTGAACTTGGCGGGACTGAAGCACAGCGCCAGTTCCTTTGTAAGCTCTGCAATCCAGCTGGAGATTAGGTCGTTCCGATGCCTGCTGCACTGATATTCGTCACGGGACTTTCCCTCACTCAATGCTTAGATTATTCAAGCGGAGTTATTCCGCGCCTAAAGCTCCAAATATTTGATTCAGCATGGGTCGATTTCGATGCGCTGTTAGCCGACGATGACTTTATCTCATCCTGTACTATCAGGAAACTTGAAATCTGCCGCATGAACCTCTGAGTCTTGGAAATTTCTCCGGGTACCGTACCATGTCAATTGAATCCGAGTGAGTGATAATTACCCAGGACGGCAAGAAAACAGGTTGCAGAAACAGGAATTTCCCTCAAATCAATGATCGCGAATTGCTTTCCAAGTCCCGAGCGCGAAATCATGTCCGGAATAGTATCGCCGCTCCTCTTTCGATTACGAACTGGTGGCCATAAAGGAACTGTGTGGCCGTGTTTGCTGGATCGTCACTCGACACACCGGACTGATATACTTTTGATTAGGCAACCGGACGGGGAATCGGACTGGATATTCTAGAAAGCGAGCGCCATCGAATCTTTCCTGTCTCAAAAGCCTGGCCACGACCATGGTCTCACCGTATCTCAGACGAGGTAAGAAGGATGGAAGCCCTCACATTTTCGTGACGTTGTAGGGGGACAAAGTTGGGCAGAGGCAACGCAACAGAGCAGAGTGAACTGTTCTCATTGAGAACTTGAGTTTGCTGCGACAAAAATTTTTGTCGAGCAGGGGCGGGCAACTAGGTTCACCTGTCTGCTTTTGGCAACCAGGCTTTCCAAACAGCGATGCTCCTAATATGCAAAGAAAAATCACTAGTGATGGGAGGGGAGCGGCATTTCCAAGTTTTGCCGATTCCGCCCCGCTTGGCACTTGGTAATTACATGCCACTCCTGTGGCCCAGTTATCACCTATTTCGACTCACAAGGGAGGTCCGCGAACTGTAACCCCCCGATCGTGACAATTCTTATTGCATCATGATTGTCACATCGGGAGTGGACAAAAAAACCATCCATTTCGGGCTGATGGCCAATCCACACGATTTAGAAAATCCATCAGCCAGCTTCAACTCATGTCCTCGACAAATCCTCTATGGTTATGCTTTGTGATAGAACTATGATGTGCGGACGGTGTTTCCAATGTTCGACTGTCCCCGTGGGATGATCGTATTTTCTGTGATACAAATGTGACCTCATCGTGGTTTTGGATTTTTTCGGAAACATCGAGGCCCGTCCTTGAACGACCCGGGTAAGAAACTATCGTATCCTTGATTGCGAGCCGTTTTCATCTGTTTTTGAAAGAAAGTATGGGGGGAGGGGGAACGAGGCGGTTGGGGAAGGGGGAGAGTAGCCTATATGCGTTGCTGTGACTTACTCTACACGATGTAGGATGTTCAAACCGGATCGGACTTCTGGCGTTGAAGTACGTCGAGGACAAACTCCAACCGCAAACAGATCTTTGATATATACATTTCTGGAATCAAAAAAAAAAATATGTAGACTGGCCATCAGCCCGAGATAGTTAATGTTTTTGACCACTCCTGAGGTGACAATTATGATGCGAGAATAAGCGCCTCGATCGGCTGGTTACAGTCCGCGGAACTCTCTTGTCAGTCCTAATGGCCCTCAAGACACCCGAAAGAGATTTGAGACGTCCCAAAGGAAGGTGAGAAAGTTGGCACTAGGTCAGATCGCCATAGATCGCCCAGCGGAGATTCTGGACATGATAGCCACCTTTAACCTTTACAGAAAGGTATGTCGGAGGATGCAGCAGCTGAACGAGAGGTATGATTGCCATGACGGTGAACGAGATGATCAGGAAACTCGAATGAGGCGTTCGAGCTCTACATGAAGACTCATCAAGGAAAATTATGGAGCAGACCTATTGAAGCCTCGAGTGACTAAATAGTTCATCCCACACAATCCGAGGATCAAACGATGACCGAAATCCAGCCGAGGAATTCTCACCCCAGCCCACGGGATGCCGTCTGAATAATAATTGCAAACGAATCAATCAACCGATCAGACCGGATCGGCGCTCTCTTTGACTTGCGCTCAAATTGCCGGTAAACTTCTAGAGCCGTTCATTTCGGATCGATTCACCGAAAGTCTTTGTCGATCCTCTTCTTGAAACTGACCAGTTAATCATTCGAGGAAATACGGGCAAGTTCTGGACGATTGATGGTCGAGCTATCGATAGACAGTGCAACCGTTCAAGCGCTCGGTTTAACTCAAACCAGGGCCTCGATCCAAACCCTCGATACACTCGAAATTCAACTGGAAAACTCTCTTGCGTGGTTGCGTGTTCATTCGGGGGGGCTGCACCAAGCGGTAGTCTTGATCTGCTCTCGATCGTTGCGAGAAATGAGCAACCAATCAATCGCAGAGGATTTTGTCAACATTCGAAGTGTTATTCCGAAAAGTTCGTGAGACGTGAGTTTGCCTTATCCCCGAGAATCTTGTCATTCTTATGTAGCAACATTTCCGCAATGACTTTGCTCAATTCCGGTGTTCCCAAACAAGAACCAATCAACGCGCGTTTTTTTTTTGACATTCCCAATTCCACTTATTATGAAAAACCAAGACATAATATTGAATGCATTTCGTGCTAGTCTGCGCTGCTCTCCTGATCCTCGGAAGTGCTTGCCATTTCTTCGACATTCGTTGCAAGCGCGGCCACAGGGGAGAGAAGTGTCGATTTCGAAGGGATCGAATTATCAGGTGGTGGCGAACGAGGTGGTGCTGGAGATTGTGCTGGGATCGCCGCAGGGGAAGGTGCCGGAGACGGCGCTGGGGACTGCACAGGAGACAGCGCTGGGGACTGCGCAGGGGACGGCCCAGGGGACTCCGCGGGAGGAGATTTCGATTCTGGAAATGCTTGTTTCGGTACCGGCGGAGCAGGTGAGTACGCTGATCTGGGGGGCACGGCATTCAGTCTTGATCTGAGTTGAAGTTCCGAGTCGATAGCCTTCATGCGTCGCTCAAGTGCGTCAAGTCTCGAAGCGAAATCGATTTCGTATTGCTGGTGCCTCTCGGTCACCATGGCTTTCATTGATTCCGGCAAGTCTTGTGCAAGCTGAGAGAATGAGGATACTCATAAGTAGGGCCCGGAACTTCATGAGTTCATATACGCAGAAAGAATACGCGACAATACATGCAGTTATGTGGGGAAAAGTGTGCGGCTGCACGGACTCGAAGCTACGGATCATGTGAGTTACTTGGGCAACATGAAAACTGCATCGAGTGGCGGGCCCGACTGATCAATTTTGACATCGGCGATTGAAAGGGAAATGCACAGGGGAGTATAGACTGAAAATATTTCAGGATAAGACTCGATTGGCCTACTTTTGAACGGTATTCCTTGTCTCTCTCTTGTTTCTCGTGCATGATATCAGCAACATCCTGCGCTACATCTATCATCCTTCGTCTAGTCTCGAGCGGCGGCTTCACGAACTTCTGTCGACCCTCGGGAAAAGGCGAAAGGCATTCCTCTTCTGCCATAGATAATCGAATCCTCACGCCATCTGTTTTGGACTTTTGTTCTCGAGGTGATTTCGACACGGCCACCATCTGTGATTTCCTAGAGATACAATCACAGCACAGTTTTGAATCGCCTGAATTCTCGAGCGTGATGGAAGCATGACGAGCTATATTGCTCTCGTTGTGCTAGTGACCACACAGGTCGACACCGATGGCCTTTTAGCACCAGAAACAATCGAGGCGGTGGCGCGCAGAACCAACCTCAGGATGGGTACAACCTTCTTCACTGTTTCTGAAAGACAGGATTCCGTCTCCTTTGACTCTCCACTACCATTGCGGGTGTCGCACGAACCATAATTCAAATCACAGCTTTACCCTTTTCTACTGGGGGCGAAAGTGCCTTCGGCGTCGTTTCTGCATCCATCTGCATCTGTTCGTCCGACGACATTGCTTCGTTGTTCAGTCGCACGAGAGATCGTTTCACAAATTCACCGAATTTCTCAATCGACTTCTGTTGAGCGAGAGAGCTCAGTATTGGATCAGAGGAGTAAACTTGTATTCTGGCTGGTTAGACAAAGCTTCAGCATGAATTTGATTCGTTTTTCGATTGTCATTGAAGTAGCGATTGTGAAGCGAAACTCCAATGAGCCCCAAATCTCGTTTAAATATCCATAATTTATTCGACAACGTCCGGTTGACCAACACTCTCATACACGACAGTGTCAAATATATTTATTGCATGGGTGGCGCTGATGGAGACACCGCGTTTCACATTGTCATATGGCATGAAAATTGTATACCTAACAGAATATAGATTTTTCTTTTTGTTTTATTCTTGGAAATTTCTCTATCAAGTATCTATAGATTTCCTTTCCATGCATTCTTCCATTCAACTCTGGCAATACACACTGAGGCTACAACAGAGATTCAGGAAGAGAGATAAATGGCTCGAGTTGGAAAATCCATCTTGATGAAGCTCCGAGGTCTTCATTGCTTGTCGGTAAACGAACAGGAAAGGTATACGATCCAGTCAATTTTCCGCTTGTTTCTCGCTTCGTTGGACATGTGTGATCCAATCGGACAGAATGAAATTTCCGCAGAAATGGATTTTCCAACCCTCACCATTTGACGACCAGTTCGCACTGCGATTAGGAGCTGCCTATTTCACGAAACCTCCACAACGAATACTCTTTATTGGCAGTTAAGTAGTAGAAGTTTCGTACGAATCGGAACGTGGGGGAAAGTTCATACAACAAAGGCTGCGACTTGCGCTCATCTGGCAATGGTTAGGCCTACGACCGAGAGCTCGATAAAATTTGACTCGTATCATCAAGGTTTCTCCGATAGCCTCCCCGGGAGGCTCTAATAGTAATTCACGCGGATCAAGCTGAATCGCTTCTGGACTCGGGGCTTTCCAATCGAATATCCACGTCGGAACATTGCTAAATACATATGCTCGAATTTTCCGACGATGTGCAAACTAAAGAGAATATTTTGATTTTTAAGTCGGTTGACCAAGCCTTCGGAGTAGATTCACAATTCAACTTTTTCATGGCACCGATGTTGACCTAATGATTTATCCCAACGTATCTGTTAGGGGTTCCGCACAGGTATGTCGCTCGATGAAAGCCGAAGTCGGCCGGCTAGAATTACACATGACACGAAAGTATGGACGACTGTAGAGTTTGTGGAAATCGGAGGACGGGTACACGGGACTCGCTTTGGCACATTGTCTAGCTAAGCAGTTATAGTTGTAGGAGGAGCATTCAATCTCAAGCTTCCAATAAATAAGACAACACACCATGACGTAAATGAACTCAAACACACAATTGGCTTGGACAGACGGCGTCGTTCGATTCTCGTCAACGACTTCCACGCGAAGACTACGCGCTCAGTTGTTAGTCAGTTCAACTAATAGCTGCGCCTGAAACGCATCGCAGACGGCGCTGAGATCGCTGCGGCGTTATCGAATCAAGGGAATCTGTTTCGCCTCGTCGTGAAGGCAGGGACCCGAGTGTCGCTGCGGTTTTCTCCCTCAGTGTCTATGGAAATAATGGTAAGCCAACTCATGTCAATGATAATACTGCTAAATACCCTGAAGATCGCCTATGTACACATACTGCTGCCCGCTTGTTCCTCCGTGGGATCGTCTGTCCGTTTCGTCGATCTGCTCGCATCAAGCTTCGTTTTGAAAAATCGCGAAATAAATAATCTAATGGCTGTACGCTCGGTTGGAATACGTGGACTGCGCCGAGCTCGAGTACGGGTGACCCGAGTAGATCGACGAAGCAACCGAGGGAGCCTGCTTACGACGACGCCTGTGCAAAATACAGGCTATCAGAAGCATCACTATCAGCATCAGTAAAAGGCCCAATATCGCGATACCTATGGCGAACTTCCGCGTCGACAAACAGAAGTCAAATTGAGAAGCGGATGAAATCGAGGAAGCCGAAGATGCTGCAAAAAAAAAGGGGGTTAGAATACGCTGGCTCGATGATTAGCCCGCTGATTTAGCGTATTTTACACCAACGAAGAAAATCCGCTAATTTGGCGGGATTTTCAGTGGATGGGAAAGTCCGCTGACTTGGCGGAATCTTCAGTGGATGGAACGCTTACCTTCAGGCTCAGAGTCCGCCGCTTCGTTGACGTAGAGGCCGGAGAAGACCTCGATGTTCATGTCCCGAACGTCAGCATCAAGTGCGTCGAGATCACGAACGGTTCCGACGTCCCTCCGCTTCCGACTGACAAGTCCGCTGTGAAGTTGAGGGTCACAGTTGGGCGGAACGTCATCACAGCCGCCGGAGGCCTTGAGGCAGAGCTTTACGTTGCACTGATAATAGACCGACGCAGTGTACGGGAATTTATGCGCTTGGAAGGTGACCAGAGCTTTCGTTTTATTCTCGGAGTAGTCGAAAGCGCCCATGATATCTTGGTCAACGGGACAGCTGGAAGCAGAGACACATTTTCATGACTCGGTGTTTTGAGTATTATACAGAGCACGGGCGCGCGCTTCCAAGCACGTATCCGACTTTTGATTCGGAGTCTTTCGACGATCCACTCCTGCTTTCTTGGTGCTATTGTTTTTTTGTTTAGCCTTACCCTTCATTGTTGATAAGCGGTTGCTCGCCCCAGTTGAGACCGTCGCGAACCACACAGTTGGTGACACGCATACCGTAAACGTCTGTAGGGAAAAACAATCCTCTGATTTACTCCCGAGTAACGGTAATTGAATTCAAATCCGAAAGATCTCGTCCATATTCTGTCATCCAGAAAACAGAAAGTTTCTGTCGGCAGTGCCCATTATCATGAGGAACTCACCTTGCAAGTCGATATTGATGACTAGAGTGAGAGGATCGCCAATCTTGACGTTTTCGGCAACAACTTCTTGCTCGGAGTTGCCCACGTAAATTTTCATAGTGCAGTCTGGCATGGGCGCGGTCGCAGTGAGAGGTGTCTTGTTGCTGGCGTAAAGATCTTCATCTCTGCGAAATTTTCACACCTTCAGTTATTGGCACGTTGATGAAGAGGGGAAAAATGACCAAACAAACAACTACAAATCAACAAATCGCGGAGGCGTACTGAATTCCGATCGTTCATCACGATCCAAACTTTTCTCCCATAATTGTCTATTTCGACCGCGAGGCAAATATTCAGTTCCGCACGACTCGGTCATGGCGATTCGAATAATTAATTTTCTTCAACGACCACAAATTATTCTCCACAAACAATGCATATGAGTTATATCTTCCGAAATCGAACGAGCCTGTCATCTGTCACTTCTGTCATCTGCACGACAAGAGAACCGAAAAGGAATTCTCCTGTTGAAAAAAAAAACGCTTTCGAACACCTACCTGACATTGAAATTGTTCGTGACCTGTCGCTCTTTAGTCTGGTACCGGCAGCGAATATGGAAGCCCTTGCCCAGATTGGTAACAAGCTTCCGGTGAGGCTGCACGACGACAGTGTTGAAGTACTCGACGCCATCATCCTGTTTGACAGGAAGAAGAAGAAAAAGAAACGTTTAGAATAATCCAAGCCTCTCGGTTCTAGAAGATGTGTCATAAAATTCCGATAAACGCCCGTCGGATTCGACGACGCCGGATTGCTTCACTGGCTCGTCTTATGAAACAACGAGCGGCAAGCGACCGCGGCTCATAACTCTGGCACCGGGTTCCGACACCGTCGACACTGCCGTTGCACCGATGTGACATTGACCGTCGCGCTATGGTGCCGTTTACAAATCACGTCTTTTCAAATATGAATCTATTATTATTATTGCAGATTGAATCGTGTTTTCATCTGTCGAGAGACAACCTCGCATTTGGAACATCATGAAACATTCGGATGTGGCCGACTCCTTTTCCCTTATCTCGAATTTCCCTCTGTCAGTACGAGAACGTTTTTACGACCAGAGACTCCTACACACAGGAAAGAAGAACTTCTGGGCTGAAACCAAGCACGGAAACGGACAAGTCGTCACTTATGGTAACAGCACCGACAGAGCAGAAGAAAAAACGCTCACAAAAAGCCTCTCGCGAAAGCCCTATTCTCGTGTGCGTCAAGTCCGAACGTTGACTACACGTCGCCTTGGAGTCTATCCGTAAGCCAACGACTCCACGGTCGGGTTTAAACCCTTATTTTTCAAGTACGAGGCCACGCTGAACGAAGCTTTTTTTCCGAACTGAGATACGATCCCCTTCCGATAAATCCAGGTTCCGAGAGCCCGGTCGTTCATGTCTGAGGCTTGCGACGGAAATTCTCAAATATCTTCTCGGAGGCAAAGACAAAGCCGTAGTTATATCTGGGAAAATGTTCGAAGACCACAATCTTTTATCCGTGTTATGTCATTTCATCGACGAGCGTGGATGATGGGAAACGCGCATTTATCCGAAACTTTCATGAAATTTCGTACATCAATAACAATAATACAAGGAAAACGTGTATTCCCGTCTTTTCGTTTGATGGATCTGGGGACAGAGGCGAGGCTCGTTGAAACATTCTTCAAAATCACTGATTTCTAAACAAACAGGCGGATCGAGCTTTCCACACACATGATATGAGTGATAGAGTTTCGAAACCGACGGCCCCACGACACATCCGAGACTAGAATCTCAGAGGTTGGAAGTTTCCGGAATTTCCCTCGCGGATCGTCCAAAGCAAGAAGAGCATTCAGTTACCTTCCGAGTTTTGGAACGGTATCAAAACATATTTTCTACCGAAATGGATCTTCGTTGACGACTCTTCTCGCTCGATAAATAAAACCTCGTCTCTTCTCAACATGGAACCGCTACATCGAACTTATTTGTGAAATGTCGGAGCGCTGCAGAGAATATCTTCCGAACAGGACACGTTTAGTCATGAAGCGAGCCAAAGTGCCTTCTTTTTCTGTGACCGTAGTCGAATCTTTTTCGTTCGCTTCTCTATCTCTGCCGTCCCTCGTGCCAAAGGACTCCGGGTAAGCTGAACTTCTATTCGACTGGAACTTTCATGTGATCGTTCATTAGAGGAAGTCTTTGCTTGGTACTTACGACATCGGTGCTCATGGTGTTGCAGCTCCGCAGTGGCAGTGTGTAGACGATCTTATCGTTCACGTTCGTGTACTCCACCATGCATGATGAGTTCTTCGAGAGACCCTGGAATTCACCCTCGATCATTAGATCGAACCGGCGCTCTGATTTGGGTCAAGCAAGCACCATTTGCGTTTCGACGCGGTCAAGTTCACAGTTCTCATCTTTCGAGTGAGTGGACGTTCACTCGGGCCGCGCTGACTCGACCATTTGGTCGTCAACATTCAAGAACGTTCCTCAGCAAAAAAAAATATTCAAAAACCATGTCAGTCTCTCCTGAACCCTAACACCCGAGCGTTGTCCGAAGTTACTGAACTTCGGGTTGAGTATGGTCGCACGTCCGTTTTCCGAACAGAAACTCAGAAAAACGTTTCAGCTTTTCTGTCCGCAACACCAGCTTAAACTCAACGCCTCATTGCGCATAACGATTTACGGACAGCGCGGAAGTGAGACCCCTAATCTGTTGGCTAGCTGGTGGCGTGGTGACGTAAGAGCCAAATCGGTGCGATTTTGGAAAACACCCCCGGATGAAATCGATCGGAACGATCGAAGTTACTTGCGACTTTTGAAAGGAGACGATTTCTGGAAGATCGAGGGCTCACCTTTGGGTAGATCATCCCGTTGAAGTTGTGGTGCTGGCCGAGAGTGATTTGGATGGTGTTCGAGTTGCATTCGATGTCCACTCCCGGGATCGGTCTCGGTGCTGGAGACGTCGAGGAAACGATGAAACCCTCGGTCGAAGGCACCTGTGTCACCGTACCCAGCGCCTCCTGACCGAGTACGGCAGGCCATAAGCTCACCTTTAACATCAAACAAAGTATACTTTTATTACGCGAATGACATAACAACCGAAAAAGATTGCGTAACTACCCGTTCGTCGCAGGCCCGGCGACGGTTCCCTGGAATTTCATTGTTTTGGATGACCCGACTCGGCAGCCCGACGTCATCCAACCACCCAGCCGGCCATGCTTGTGCACAATTGTTTTTCCAAGCAAAAATATAACAACGAAGCGCGGAAAGTCGGTCGTTATTATGAGGAGGACGGATATATACCGGCGTCTTCGTTGGTTCACCGAGCTCGTCGCCACCGAGCCTCAATTCCAACGAGCGGGCAGTACAAAGCCCCACCGTCCGCGCGGGCGAAACAACAGAATTGATCGCGTCCGGCAACAGCAACAATGCCGGCGTTCACTTGTTTTGACGTGAGGCGTCCAAAATGGTTCGCGGGACAATTTGTGTATTTAGCATTCGTGACCACATGTCAATACTCGGGACATCTTCCTCGCGGAGCCCCCACCACGGTTGACAGGAGGATTTCGCTTTCGGTGCTCTCGGTGAATCGAAATGGGACTTTCCACGGTCCAATCTTGATTTCCAAGAGTCTCGCGAATTCATATGTCAGATCTTTTGTGCTTGTTTTCCCCGCGGAGTGTTTGTTCGAGATGACATGATCGACTCCGGCGGCAATATGCAGAGCTGAGTTGGGCTGCGCCCATCGTTGACGTCTCGGCAAACAGGCAAATGACGCGGTTGACGTCGAGTGGTCGAACAAAGGAGGACTCTGTTAGGCTTCTCTAAAGAACTCATCGTTTGTTCCAAGAGCTACCTGCGGACGAGTCGGGACGAATACCTTACAAATCGACGATCGCATAGATTGATGAATTCCAAATGGAAAGACGTATGCAAACAGAATCCAGGCTCTCGATGATCGATAAGGATTCGATTGATGGATTGAACGATTGATTGATTGATCGATCAGTCGGTCGGTCGCGCTACAAACAGATCGGCTATCACACTCTTCGTCGCTCATTGAATTCTGGAGCGGCTGGCGACGTTCGTTCGTTCGTTCGTTCGTTCGCGGAGGAAAATTCGCTCGAGTCCGACGTGACAGCGACGGGCCGAGACGAAAGCGTCAGAATTGAAAAGAAAAATAAACACAAACTTCGGAAGAGAAGAAAAAACCCGCGAAACATTCTTGACAACAATCACGAACAGCCAGCTTGGAACAGCATCCATGCAATGTGGCGAGTCAACTTGACAGAGGTACAAAATGAGGAGACAGAAAGCCGCCTTTCGATTCAGTGTGTATCCATGTCGATTTCGAGCGGAACTCCTGTGACAGTGGACGTCGATCATTGTCTACATGGGTTCGACGATCTCGTTCCTTCGTGGTGTTTTCGTTTTTTCACATTTGCATGCTCTCTATTTATCTTTTCATTCTCGACAGATCGATTTCCAGCTGAATTCTCACGCAAGGGGTCATAATCGCTCAGAATCGTTCCCAGTGCAAAACGAGAAGCTAGTTTACGGTTCGTTGAAAGAAGACACCGAGCGGAGCCGCAAACGACTTCTGGAACAGAAGCTGGACCGGTTCGAGCATTTTCCGAATAACGGCCCGAAGTTCACGAAGAAAAGGCTCCGATCAGATCTCAGAGACGATCAGGAGCTCGCGAGCGTAAGTGAAACATCAATTTGAAGATGAATAAATTTGCTTTCCTTTCAACTTCGCAGACATCGACCTACCGGCCGGCCGGCGCTCTAGTTACTCTGTGACCGAGAATCGGCCGGACCCTCTGACCAAGAACTAGACCGTTACGTAATTCCGTCTTCGACGGCGGCGCTGACGCCGGCCCGGTCGGATGGCCGGCAGTGTGTCCGACCAACGTGCTTCTGTTCCAGCAGCGCTGCGATGCCTCCCCCGCTTTAGATGAGTTGAGCGCAGGAACGAAGACGCTAAAGAAGAGGTGGAGCGCACTCATTCGTCGTCACTGTCACTTTTCAGCGAAGTGAACACTGCCATAACTAGACCACAATCAGAGTCGCTCCCATTCAACAAGCGGCAATGAATCAGGTCGAGATGAGCGTCTTTTGCTTTGCATGCAATGCACAACAGGCACTCGAAGCGCAAGCAGAAACAACAACGACGGTAATGATCGCTTTAGAACGAGGCTTCCGACCAACAACAAGCCTCTTGACCCTGATTTGATCTGATTGCGTGCGCGGCATATCGGAGACAATTCAAAAACCGACGCCTCATCCATTATTCGGACCCTCCGCTCCGCTTTCCTGTTCTTTAGACTTCGAAAATCAGGTCTCGAGAACTGGGGCCCTCGGCTCGGACCTTGCGAGGTTGTCCCTAATCGCGAAGCTCGAGTCCCGGACTCGATGAGAATGCCGTGTCGGGACCGATGATCGAACACAGTTCCTTCGGAAGCGATCGTGTGATCGTCTTCACTTGGGTTTCGGATTCCGGATGAGAATGGCAGACAGCTGGAATCTGATAATTTCCGAAGTTCGGATATTCCATTAGACACCGTTGCAGTAGCTCTACGACACCGCCGAAAGCATCATCAAGGTAAAAGCGGCAGGCGAGCTGGAGTGTTTCGGTGTCGTGTCGACGTTGTACTCGCCGCTGTTGGCGCGTGATGCATAGACGACGACGACGACGGTCTTTTTGCGAGACCATTATCGGCGGTCCGGATCTTTGGGTCCGGGCACGAGTTCGATCACCTGATCGCTTTCTGTGTCCGAGACTTGCTCCCTCGCTTGCCTCGCGGATCCACTGGTCGCTTGACGGGATAGCGGCAGCAGACTGACTCTTGCTTCTCGTGTTCTGCTTCGACGGCCGTCGCTCGTAACAAATCGCGTCTTCGTCTGCAAGTCGGACTTCGTGCTCGTGCTCCCACCGTTGTTGTTTAAACCAACGCGGCTACTGCGGAAGCGAGCGGGACCAAGGAAGAAAGAGACAGTCCTTGACATTTGTAAGCTCCGACGTCGTCATCTTTCTCGTTTCCATCATCTTAGCTCCTCTCACCCTCCCTATTATCGCGCTTTTAAGGGTTACACGACGACTGCTCGATCTTCATCGAGTTGTCGTGACGCAACCAACAATGCCAATCAGAAATCCCGAACCGCCACCGAACTTCATGAGATTCGTCGGCTCCTTCGACTTCGAGCTCTGCTGTAGACGTCATGATAAGTTTAAGAAAGAGCCCTGAGCCATGCGAACTGGACTTATCATTGTCTCCTTCGCTTTTGCTTCGACGACGCTCAAAAACGGGAGGAAAAAAGAGATCTTTCTGACAAATTCGTCGGTTTCGATTCAAGATCAAGGCTGTTCCCGCAGTGGTTTTGCCGCCGCCGCCGCTGCTTCCAACAGCTGACAGCCAGTTCTTACAGAAAAGAAATATCGGAGCGAGCACGAGCTAGACTGACATCAGCAGTGATGCGATTCCGTTCAAACTAGATGTCGACGCGATGATATCATCTGCGAAGACAACGAGATTAAGTGATAAACCGCGGAAAATCCAGAATTCGCTCTGGTGATGTCAGCCTTGGAAAGCAGCCGTACGTCCAATAGACTACCCCGGGCGTTTCATTGTTTCAGTGCAGGTAGGCAATGAATCAATTATTTATTCGGACTGAGAAGGGGGCGACGACGTAGGGGAGGAAAGCAATTCTATCAATTTGAGAAACCTTGGTACGTTGCATTCGGAGCGTCACCATTGCCTTGTTCTCTTTTCTAACCAATTTCCGTGATTTTTTTGTCATTGGTCCGGCGTCCCGTTGGGTTTCATGAAACTCCGCGTTCTATCAACGATAACCCTCTGACGTTCCGCAGATCTGAAGCTTCGATTGCTGGACTCCAGTTGGCAAACGTTCCGTTGGTGGAAATAGAGATCTCATCTCCGGTGTTGAAGGCAAGCAGAAGACGATCCCAGAACCCCGCTGAGAGTCTCGTTAAATAATAAATGCTCCGAGGAAGAACACGCCAAAAATTGTTGCCCCAGCACATGCTCTCGCCGATGATATCAATCGAAATTCCCGACATTGCGGACCGTCGGTCGTCTGAGGATCCGCGCAGCCGCACGCACTGAGCTGAAAAAAAACCTCCAGGTCCTTCACTCACCGTCAGCAGCAGCGGTATGAGTGGAGTTCGATTTGTAGTCATTGTGCTCAGAGGAACCCTGAAAGTCAGAAAAGAAGCAAATAGTTAGTGACATGATAGATGTTGGATAGATGTTCGGGTTTATGGACGAATTCAAGACTTTGCCGGAAACCCGAAATCGCTACCCGATCATCAAGTTCAAGATCAGCTGTGAAGTCACCGGTGGCCTCAATGCTTCGCGAAGCTTACATCACCCAATTTTCATTCTTTCCCACCGGCGAATCAGACCATGCTAATGATGATGAAGGGAAAAAAGTTCAAATCATTGACCGCTCAGAATGAAATGTTCTCAACTCCAGCCGAACTCCTGTTTGGAATCTCGGTTTCCCGACCGCAGATCGTGTGCGGTCTGCATGCTTCCATGACTTGCGATTTGGGAAGTTTTTCCCGTTCTAGTCATCATCACAGGAGGACTTGTTTGAGCGGAGCTCGCAAGAAGAGAAGAAATTAGTTCGGAGTTTCTGGGCGACGCCATCCGCGCACCGTACGCCAAACGATGTCGTTCACAAAACGAGACAAAATCGCAAGCGATCGCTCTGCTGTTGTCGTTGTTGGCAAAATGTTGTTTTTTTTTCATCAAGTTTTTCGCTTCTCTTCTCTGGCCGAGCACCAAGACGTGTCCTGTCAGACAAAGTGTTTATTATTAACTCACAACAACAATCACAGCATCTACAACACTCTTGAACAAACGAACGTACGCGCGCGCAGCAACACAAACAAACGGAGCACTTGAGTCGGACTGTTGAAGTTATTGAACAACATCAAACGCTTCACGTGAAGATTTGCGCTCTGCGGTGTTTAGAAGATCGTCAATAAATCAACGAGATGAACCTAATGATTGATTTTTAATCCGGAGGTGTGCGAAAGAGATCGAGCGAGGAATTCTGGATCCGACGCAGCGTCGAGAACGATCACGAGAACGATCGAAACACAACCGATGACGTCCTGGAACTGCTACCCCTCGTCATCTCTCAATCAGAATCGGTGGAAATGTATCCCAAATATGAGAGAACGCCGACCTGATCGCTAGTTGATTGAAAGCTGCATCTCAATCATCGTGATTACGAGCATCATCATTTCGATTATCGTTATCAACAACATCGTGCTCATCATGAGGGTCGGCGGCATCTTTATCATGGAGAGATCCCGAACATCCGACTGACTGACTTGGCGTATCTTGTTTCAGGTCTTGTTCACAGAAGTCAAAGACGTTCGTAGGGGGGAATTCTGCGAGAGGCCCTCGACAACTCGCCCAAGCAGTACAAATAGCAGCACAAGCATTAATCGTTTCGGATGCGAACCCAAGAGGTAACCGAAATGAAGAAAAATCTTCGCGTGTGACAAATCAGGGCCCGAACAATTAGTTCCGCCCGCAGTTTCTTCCGCCACCCCCTGAAGTCACCTCGACTCATGACATCATGGAAGAAAATGTCAACGTTCATGAACTTCGACGAAAACGACTCCGGGGCGCGTGATCTCCACGACGAGGACGCTTTCAGCGAATGATAAGCTCAGCGGGTCGCTGCGTCGAAGCTGATTCATGGCTTCTCTGTTCATTTGTTTTTTTTTTTTTTTCGGGTATCGTTGACCGCTCGGACGGGGCCGAGCAACTACAACACATCGGCGCAATCAAGCTACGTGCGGAACAAGCTGGCCACGGCAATGCATAGCGGACGGTGTATTATTCCCCGGTCGTCGCCGTTGCCGTAGTAGTAGTGGTACTTGTTGCCGCCGCCGCTGCCGTCGTCGTCGACGTCAAATCAGGTTCCGAAGGCCGTTGCTCTGATACAGAAGGCCGAAGGGGTGGCCAGGAAAGAATTCCTTCAGCGAATTCTGAATCACTCGCCGGCACCGCAGTTCTGCCAGCGACGCGAGCACAGCACAGAGCAACAAATTACTCCCGACGATTATTAAACGGCAACGAGCGGACCGAGAGGCAAACGGAAAGGCTCCTCGTGCTCTGGCCGACAGAGGGAAATCTGTAACCGACGGAAATAGGAAACAATCAGAGCAGTGATCGTCTTGCCACGAGCGTTTTCGTCGGGAACGCCTCCTGCATCCTGAGGTTGCAACGGCGCTAATTAGCTCATCAAAGGCAAGGAGACGATCCAGCGCGACTCCTCGGAAGGAGTATCGATCCTTCCGAGTGCCAGAGGAGTAGTCAGCGTTCGGAGCATAGGTTGCTCTTTACGGTTTAAAACAGGCCTCGTGTCGCTTTGCCTTTTTGGTGAAGTCTCCGGCAAGCTTCTGGCGTCAGGATTTTCTGACTGTGAGAAGCGAGAGGCACTCCGCCCAACGGTGTCTCAGAAAGTCGGAAAAAAAATCCGAGTTTGTCAAACGTGTCTAAATATGTCAAGACATTCGACGAAAAAAAAAACTGACGGCTTCTCCAACAGTGTTTATCAAAAAAGAAAAACCAATATTGCCACGAACGGTTCGAGTGCGAGAAGGGCGGGAAGTTGAAGCGATTCGATCAAATATTGTTCCGGGCTCTGAGGAGTAAACGTAATCGCAGCTGATTCGAGCCATAGAAGATTGAAATGAGAAGTCAGATGAACCCCCCATGATGTTTCTTCACTCGAAGCACGCCCAAGGGAGAACGAATTCCGTCGAGGGTTACCAGGGGAGCAAGTACGCCAAGCTGTTGAATAAATAAATCTTTGAGGTTTCGTAGCAGGTTTCTCCTCTTCGATTTCTTTCGTTCCATGAAATCACGGCATGACGTCGGACAACGACCCATACAAGGGTTTCGAATCCTAAGTCAAAGCTGTCGAAAATTTTGTTGTTTGTCGACGGCAGCTGCCCCGACAGGGTCGACGAATCTCAGGCTAAAGGCGCGATCGATGTCGCTCTCTCGGCGTCGCTTCAGAATCGTCCCTTTATTCATTTTTTTTTTTTGCTCTTCTGATGTTAGAATCATTCCTCGGTCAGAACCTCTCTCAAGTGGTGCTCTTAGCGAGCGCGGCAACGCTGGTGGAATATTGGTTGAACGGTGGGCCGCCAAAGGGCAAAAGCCACATCTCTGTGTGCATTGTGCAAACTGAGCGAGCGACGGAAGGAAACATCAAAATCGTATTAGAACGAGCAGAAAAAGCCACGAAGAAAAATGTGGACAAGCCGAGCAGCACTGGTGAAAACCAGAAAATGAAACGAAAGATCCTCCGACAGTCGAGGCGGCAGATAACGGTGGTGCAGACTCATCATACTCAGCTCGAACCACTAGTGTGGCCGTTCTACGAGCATCCCTCCGGCTCCGTGAAGTCTCGTTCATTGATGAAAACGAGGATTTCAAAGTGAGGAATTCGAAATTGGAGTAAAAATGTCTCCGCGCACGACATTATAATCTTTCGACCGATCCTCGATTCCGAAAGGGAAAACCTCAACATTCTTCGGAGATGATTCCCTCCAGAAACATTGGAGCACACGACGCTATCGATTCCATTAGGCGATTCGTCGCGAGTCCGATGCCCGCAGGAAACGAGATATCCGCCGAGGAGAAAATCCCGACGCATTCTACATCTTGAATAAATTTTCTTTGAAAAACACGCTCGAGCATGGAATGAGTCTTGTCACAGCGACGGGATCCTGTTATTTTGACGGATCGGACGGACGTGCTGCTTTTAGATGCGGCGCCGGCTCAGAAAATAAAAATCACAAATTGTACAGAAATGTTAGACATCCTTCCCGGAGAAGGAGTATCCGGAGCAAGGCTTTGCACTTGGGGCCCCTTTCGTGTGCAGCTCCGTCTTTTCGGTAATTATATTACCAACCAACACGGCGTCAATGTGGAAGACGTTGAACGTCAAAAGACGAGAAACCCGAGATGGAGTTGGAGAATTAGTAGCACAATTAACCAGTTCGCGAAGCAATTGAAAGAAAGGAGAATCCTCGGATGGAACGAAGGGAGGGAGGGAGGGAGAGTTATTTAAAGCTTCAACGAACCCGGGTCCTACGGTCACCCTCGAGGGCATCAATTTTCTTCCTAAACGAGGATGCTGAGGATGGCAATTAGCACTCGACAACATTGACGAGCTTTCATGAAACAGCGAAGAGCACATCGAGAATTCCTAAAAAGTTTGGAGCGATCGGTTAATCGCGCCGACTCAACATATGTTTTCTCTCTTTCAAGTTCAGATGATCAAAGTCTCGGCTTTTATGGAAACTTTCGTCGCGACATTGAACGAATTCGGATGAGTGTGAACGAACGTGTGTTTAGATAATAAAAAGGGAATGACGGCCGAAGCGTGAAAAAAAGGATCACATTCCAAATGCTCAAAATCACTTTGAAGTTGATCCGGTCGCTGCCTGGACGGGACGCAAAGTCCAAAGACGAAGGGTTATGGGGCCTCCTAATAGATCGTCGAAGACATTTATTGATCTAAATTGATTCGAATCTGATCTTAAGGGTGGCCGCTGTGTCTTTCCGCTCCTCCCCGTCTCCAGATTCTCCGCTTTTTTACGACACTTCTTACTGTAAAAAGATTTTCACGAGATTTATTTCACGCCGGATCGTCGATCGCTTTCGGAACATCCCCGAACGGAATCAGGAAAACCGATACCGGGCGCAGGTGAGCAGACTTTTCCTCTGAGCCAGCGACATTCTGTCGAGAGGCGATAAAGCATTCTGATCGGAACATTTATTATTATCGATGATGGCTCCATAAAGTTCGAAGCATGTTTCTGTACACGAGTGGATTTCTGGAAGAGCCTCCAGGTGAGCTATGCGATACAAGATAACAGAAACGATACTGCGTCACCGTATCCGAAGGAAAACATTTCCAGATACGAATCGCCTCCCAGAAACTCATCTTTCGCGAGTTTCCTGGAGAACTTTCCGGACTCCGAGTGGACGCGACAAAGTGAAGCAACAGTCTAGGCACCGCAATGTCGGCGCGCTCGCTCCTGCTCACTTAGTATAATCATGACAGAAACTCACACATGAACAGAATTGCGCGATAACACAAACACACTCGACTTCGGTATCATTAGGCGAAGCAACGTCGACTCTCGTTGAAAGTAGAGAAATGCTCGACGGGCAAGCAGCGACAGTACGATTTTTGCAAAAATTAACTCTTCCGTTGCCCGGACAGCACGCGACGGAGAATACTCGAGAGCGAGAAGAGTTCCGATTCATCACTCTTATGTTACTTTCTCTCGGCTGAAAATTACACAGCTTGCTCACGGAGTCACTGCCCCTTCACCGCTCAGACTTAAACGAACTTTTAGTCGGTCCATCTCTTCTCGTTAACCGTTCTTTCCAGCGGTGGGAAAACTGAAGAGTTCAACGAAAGAAAGAAACTACAAACGTGGAATCTAGGAGATTCGGGACAACTCGTTCAAACATCGGATCGTTTAGCGTCGGTGACCAGACCGACCATTCGTTCGATGAATAGGTGATCGAAGAATACTCGATCGTTGGTCAACCTCAAAAGCTGATACTTTTGTGTTGCTTGTAACCACTCACAACCGATCGATTCCCCTGATGACCGGGTACATTTCAGTTTGTGGAAGGTTCCAGGGGTCGATTCACTTAGTTACGAGCTAAGGGAAACGTAAAAACCTGGGAGAAGAAGACGCAGCGACGGAAAAGACGAACTCCTCCGATGTCCAAGCGACCAACAAGGGACGAGGTTCAACGTCCACCGATTCCACAACGAACCTCGAATTTTTCGTTGGCCCAGTTTGTGTCAGATCTTCTGAGGAAGCCTCTGGGTCTTAGTGAGTGAGAAGTTCATTCAGCTCCAAACGGGACCCTCAGCGAGAATTCGATGTTCGTGGAAGTTCCAATCCGGCGGAAAGTAAGTTCCCGTTCGAGCCACGGTGCACGAATCCTGACGCGACCGGAACCCTGACAGATTTATTTATTGAACCACACAACATTCGCTCAACTGGCCAAGTGATCTATCGGGAGGAACTCGCAAAGTGTGAGAAAATGTAAAATTTCTGACTGAGTGAGAGGAAGAATGAGCCGAATGCGTCAGTCAGTGTGTGCTAATAAGGGCGAACGGGAAACCGCGCCCATCCTGTAAGCTTTCTCGAATCTAAGGCTCGAGAGTCTTCTGAGTGAAGGGAATGAAAACTTTGGGGGCGCGTAGTCGAGTTTTTCTCTTCGATGCTTTCCGCGCTTTTACGTCTCCTATTTTATTCCCTCGTTTTGAAAACGTTGCCCGCCAGAGTTGCCCGACTAGCGCGCGGCCTTAGCGCCATAAAACATTCGACATTGTTTTGTGCGATGGCCAACCTTCCTAACACACCTTTTGGCAGGGGCTGACTTGTTGGTTGTTGCTTTCTTTCTTTCTTTCTTTCTTTCTCCAACTCTTTCTGAATTTTATCTAGACTACACTATCTCGACCAGTGCTGTTGTCTCCGGCGTTGCAAGATACTACTACTAGTCCAGGATGTTTCGCCACGGAAAACACAAACGGCGGGCGATGATATCGATGTGAGACTTGAGTACACCACCACCGAAAACCGTGCTGGTCACCAAAAGAATCAGAATCGAGAGGAAAGTAGCTGAGGTAGTTCAGGAGGGACCCCGCTAAGGTTCAATCCCGAACAAGATTGTCGAGTTTGAAACTTTGCTTTGTCTCTCCTCCGCCACCGAGGTGTTCTTCTCGAAAATCGTTTCTTTCGTTGATTCGGTCTCTTATTGAGTCATTGAACGAGTCAAAACGAACGATTTCTCTGTTTAGACATTCAATCTTCCGTCCAGTGAATGGAATGAAAGGGGAATGAGTGATTTGTTCCGAGCAGATCGCGATCTGCTTCTGTGGCTCGAGAGGGGAAAAGCAGAATTTTCAAACAGCGAGCCTTCGTTCCGTCATTGTTCAGTCGGGCAGGACGTAAAATCATTGTTACGTAATAGGATTAGACGAACGGACGAAGTTAAAACGTCTCACTCATGTGTAGGCAGTCAGTCAGTCGGTCGGTCGGTGAGTGTGGCCGGCGACCGAGGTTTGCGGCTGCTTGCTCGACTGGAAGACGGGCTCATCCAGAAAGCATCGGCAACATCAACGTCAGATTGACTTCAAATCCAACAAACGCTGAGAATTGAGAGACCGTTCTCTCACGGCGCAGCCAGCTGACTGACCGACAACGACTTGACAAACCGACCGGAAGACTTGACAGTCGGCAACCGCGGGATTTCAAATACTCAGATCGAATACTCAATGCAAAGTGTTCTGGAGTTCAACTCCGTCTTCCCTGACCCTAGCGGCTCCCAGTTTACATAGACGAGTGATTATTTGGTGATGATCATCACGTTGCCGGAGTCAGCTCATCGTGCACTTAGTCATTTGGTTGGCTCCTCTGTCGGCCGAATGGGATTGCGTTTTTCCGTGCAACTTGAAGATGTCCACTTTTTCACGACCGTCTCATCTCGTTGGGTGTTCGTCCACAAACGAGGATAGATCACAAACAACAAGTGAGTCTCAAGTCGGCCGTCGAAGCTTTGAGAATTCTAGGCAAATCGGACCCGGAGACGGTACAGATCTGGTTATCGACTCTTCTACGCCCCCGGTGCTCCAGCCCGTGTCAATTAACGCGCCTTACCTTAGAAACGGGTGAACGACGTCGTCATCCCACACGGCTTTCGATTTCAGCTGACGCTCGTGGGCGTATCAAATTGATGAGCTTGCCGGAGGAAGGAACCGCAATCGGATGCCCCTAGATGTCCATCGCCCTAGTTCTTTCTTTTTGCTTTCATTAATTTAGCTTTTGCAACCGATGATAGCGTTGAACGACAAGTCGACAGCTCGGCAAACGCGGATCATTTGAGCATCACGTAATCGCCGTCGTTGTCGTCAAAATAGTTCCGTTGTTCGAGAAGAGGAACTCGAGGCGAGTTCCTCGTGCGCGTTCTGAAACGATTTTCCGCTGTTTGAGGATTGTGTCACCCGTTTTCTGAGTTCTGGATTGAAACCATTTCAAAAGTGTTACAGAAACGGACACCACCACAATGACAACAGCTCCTCCATAAACGGAGAGGAAAAAAGTGAAATAATCCAATAGTTGTAGCGAAGGTCGTGGCGCCAAGAACAATCGGAGAACAGCAACAGATCTAGACGAGTCGAAATAGAAATTATGCAAATTGTAGCGGCTGCCGCATGGAGTTTTCAGCTTTTTTTGCTTCTTCGTTCGCCGAATACTTCACTCAATCGCGCTTATTGGAAAATATTCTTGAGAAACTTCCTGGTGCTCATCATCGATCGTTTTAATTGATCACCTGCAAGGCCGCTTCGCATCCTTCGACGTCAGCTGCTGTTTCCGCCACAGATGCGTTCAACTCGGAAAATTTGAAGAATGATGAACTCGGCTCTTGGACGGACAGGTAGAGCAACCGCGCGCGACCAACAAATGGACAAGCACCGATAAATCGCTGAACACGAAACACAGAAAATTCGCTGGCAAAACTCCGAAATTCGCCGAAACAATTTTCACGGAGTACGTCAAAAACGTGAGACCTTCGCCCCATCGTGAGACGGGAGAAAGATCGTGCTCGAAGAATACGCAACAAATGCAAATCTGCCGCTTTTGTACACACAGTACGAAGCCCGAAAACCAACATACCGTGTACGTAGCTCAGTGAGCGACGGAGGCCACGCCGTTGTGATAAATCATAGATTCGAGTCAAACGTAGATTCATAGAGAGGGTCCTCCACCCCTAACCCTCGGAAGCCAGAGCATCTTGGGGATCTACCGCGCTCGAGGAAGTAGATAAGCATGCACAGGGCACAGCGAATTAGCGCACGAGTGCACGAGAACGTTTCCCGCCCTTGATTAAAGCCTACACGAAAATGCGTTTTTCAGAAGCCGCAATCGCCGAGTCGAGCTGGAGGAGGATACGACGACGACGACGAAAAACACGTTCCCAGGCTCCATTCGGTGTCTCTCACGCATGAAGAGCAACAATAACGACCAATCCGTTCCCTGCTGACCCATATAGCCGGGCGGCCGGCCGGCCAACCCACCAGACTGGCAGACAGTCCACCGCAGACAAACGGAGCTTCTGCCGCGGCGGCTGCCGAGTTACGTAAGTTCAGCAGTTGGAGAAAATCCGCCGCGAAAATGCAACAAGAAAACAGTCGAACAGACGCGTACACTTTCAGCAGTTCAACTAGAAGCGAATTCCAGCGGCTCGAACAACGGAAGGCCGTGATTCGGCTCCCGGGATCGTCGCCGCCGCGCCGTCGCTGCTGGCTGAGGTCACGATACCGTATCTCAGAGAATTTCTTCATCAATAGCATTGTGTGTCCGAACGGATGAACAGCAGCCCGACACAAAGATCGAACAGAAGAGGCAAGAAATGAGTGTTTACTTCTTCGACAAAAGACTGCGACGCTGTGGCTTTGTGCCTCAACGCTGAAATCGAAGAGTTTGGCCTCAAGAACACTTGACATCCGAGTAACGGCTCCTTCTGTGAATCGACATCGAAGTCTGATTGTACCCACACATTGATCGTCTCAACACCGCATAACCGGTGATTTCGAAGTTTCAATTCTATCAGACGAATGGGTTTGATCCGATTTCGCGATTCTCCTCCAAGGATGAGGAGTTTCTGTGAATCTCCTCAGGAGAACGATCGCTGGCTGTCGTGAGCCACTTCGGCAAGGCGCCCAAGTCCCCAACCGGCACGGATGACGGATGGATGGATGGATCGATCGATGGAAAGCTCGTCTTCGAGATCGCGTGCTTCGCTCGGGGTCACCAAAGCCAACCGAAAATACGAACCTCGCGTCAACAGAGCTGATAAACCAAATTACTAGTGACTGTTTGGCTGACTTGTTGGCCGCCGCCTGGCTGATAGCTGCGCTCTTGAAGTGGAAGATAACGCAGATTAACAAGCGCGACGAAAAGACGAAGACAGCGCCACTTCACGCTAATCCCCTCTTCCCTTAAGTTGATAGATAAAGGAAGGCATTTATAGAAAATTAATATAAGTGCCACCTTTCCACCGTAGAGCCCTCCGTTTCCCGGAGTCTCTGGACCCGAGAGTTCAGTCGTCCTGAGGGATTCACTGACCTCCCGCCAGTGCTCAGGCTCCGAAGCTTCTGGAGTTGGGAACTTGAACTTCTTCTATCCCTCTTTGCGCCAATCTCGCAGATGACGCCGCGCCGTTCCGGACGAAGTGGAATTCAGTTGACAATGAAAAGCAGTTTCGGAGTTTCTGGCGCGTCTTGATTTCCTCAATCACGTCGCCGACTATTACGAATCTGTTATCGAGTCAATCTCACAAAACGCAGCGAAAAGCGCTACAATGAATATAGAAAATGATTGAACGAGAAGAAAGAGAGCGACTCCATTGAAATATGAAGAAAGGTGTCCACTTGAATTATTCGTTGACCTTTCGCCGGTCGGAAAAGAATTCTCGTGAAAGAATTCATGCATCAGAAAAGAAAAGTCGTGTCTTCGCACTGACAGACTGACCGAACGATAGTGAAGGAAAGAATCTATCGAGACATCGTCACCCAGCGCTTCGATAGCTCTCAAAATAGAAGTGGGAGAATCCTTCATCTATATTGAATCGTAAGCGTTTTGAAACGTACAAAACACTCACCGTCGACCGCCGTTAACAATCACATTGTATGGCGTCGGGGTCAAACAAATTCTTGGAGAAATTCCTCCAGTAGCGGCAGTCCGCTGACCCAGCCGCGCACCTGAGATTTCAGCGAACCCATCCATCAATAGAAGACACCCATCTGACGTTTGTGGATTCCCGGAGCAATTTTCGGAAGGAGAGAAACCAAAATCGCCAGTATTCCGATTCTCCCCCGGATCTCTTCGAACAGTTCAACTTCTCAGAAAGATGTTCGACATCTAATATGTTCAATCCTCAATTTTGATTCCCGGAATATGGAGAGCAAAAAGGACCAACATAGAATAGAGTTCAAATTGCAAGAAAATGTGCGGCACATCTTCGAGCACCGGTGGAAAAGTTTCAGATTCTCGTGGAAACCGCGGGCAAATGATCAAGAATCGAAATGAATGGAACATGACTTCCCGGTGCGTTTAAATTTGTTTTGATGCGCCGCATCTCGAGTCAATACCGTAATCCGTAACGCACGCATTTCACATGACGTGCTTCTAAACGTCAGCCACAAGTATTGTACGTTTTTCAGGGGAGGCGGTGTGATGCAACATTTCCGCGGCAGAGGCGGGACCTTTCTGCTCTCGGATCTAATTTGATTTTGCCTCGATTCTTAGCTTTCTATGAGGAGCCTCGAATGGAAACGAAACAAGAAGAACTTGTAGACGATTTTCGAAGATCGTTTTCCGATCGGATCGTCCGACGTCTTGATGTGCTTGTTGCTATCGATCGTTTTTGATGCTCGATGTTCGTTTTTACGCCTCATTGTCTCTTATGGGCTGAATGCGTGCTGCTGCGATCGCGTGCGTCCGAGGAAATGAATGCAAAGCATCTGATCAGGGATCTCTTCGTTTTCCATTCGTTCTCCCATGGCTCGAAGTTTCGGTGAAATCGGTCTCCGGGACCAGATGATGATTTTCGAGAAGCGATTTCTATTTGAACGATGCGCTCATCGATACCAGTGCCTCGAAGAGTAAAGATTTTACTACTCTATAGAGAAGCAGTAGTGCGTGCGAACCCTTGATCGTATGGGCACTCAAATTCCTTTTGAAACACTCTAAACTAAGAAGAAGTGAACGAATGAGAGCGAATAGGGGGGAAACGGCGGTTGATGCGTGAAGCGTCAAGCGTTTAGCTCCAGCGGCTCGCTCATGGGTGTCCGGCGCAGACCAAACAAGGCTGAACTTGAACTTGAAATCATCCGGCAGCGCATTTGGGAAACGAGACAAAATTGAACGGCTCCGTTTTCTGTATTTCCGATCGGGCTCAAAGTTAGCGGTCCATCATGAAAACTGAGAATGTCCCGAGGCCAATGAGTGCAGTCCTTTTGCATTCAGTTGCGTAATGAATCATGAATATTCCCCGTGGAGTTTCCGCTGGGATATCCGGACTCTTCCCAAACAGTGCCCGGGGGAAAACTCAGAATTCTCGAATCCAAATCAATCACAGTTGTGACATCGGTTCGGCTAATGCCCCGTCTACCGAATAGACGTCAACACCTTGTCTCTTCGATGAGAACTAGGTAATTCTCAATGAACATCATCGGGTTTGGTGACAACTCGAGGAGAAAACGCTCCCCAACGGGACCACTTGAGTATTTGAACGAGAAGTTCTGTGCGGCAGAAAACGTCTGACGAATAGCGGCACTTGACAGACTGGACCCGCGCGAACCCCTGCAAGCGGCATTCCAGTCCCTGTCGAATACTTCACTTGCACCTCAAGTACCCTTTCGAATGAAGGAAGACAAGAGGGCTCGAACTCGAGTTCATCGAAAGATGTTTCTGGACTTTTTCGATCTTAAGTGTTCTCCTCTGCACCCGTTCGATGTGAATCAGACCGTCCGTAAATAGCCAGACAGAGATGAGCCAAATCCAGAATACGCTACTTGTGGCCTTGCCAGAAACACCGGCGGAAACGGATCTGAAACTATCTAAGAAGCGAATTCCATACCTCAGATTGTTGCTTTTGTTGCTGTCGTCGTTTGAGCCTCAGCTGTCAGTTGACTTGGCCAGCCGACGGGCTGCTCAGTTGTTATCCAGTACAGAAGAAGAAGAGGCAAGAATGGAAGAACGCACAGAAAATTAACCAAAGACTTCAGACGAGCCTCTCTGTTCTCGTCTGGTCCGACTCAACAGCTCTGTCTGTCAGAAGCAGGCAAAAAGTACCCAACGCCATCTGAGGCTGAGGGCTCGCGGCGAAGGTATCGCGGCAGGAGAGAGGGTGCACCGCATCGAAGTGAAGTCGATTCGGATGAAGTGAATAACGGTGAAGTCGCGCCGCTCAACGACCGAACGAGCGGGCATTACCTACAGGCAGCACCTCAAACAGCGCATATTCTGGATGGAAACCTGGTCATTTATGCATTTCGACCGGACTTCCAGAATAACCGCTCGTGTGGACTGCAAGATTAATCCTCTAGCGACCGGCACAGTATGAGCTGTCCGGCGGTGATTGGTTATCGGCATGATCGGGAAAATTTCTCAAAATCGATCGAAATTCCAGAAAGGGTTCTTTTCCTCACGGAGTAAATATTACAAATGTGAAACCATCGCGGATGGAACATCAGTTTCCAGCGCCAAGCCGACCTCGGCGAAAACCTCGCTCCGCGCGACATCGGAGATCAATTTTCGGAGAAGAATCAACCGCTTCGTAGCCGGTGTGGATCCTCATTCTTCATGTTTTTTAGGATTTGATATTTAATCCAGAACCGAAGAGAGCGCGTGTTCTGATGTTGATGGTTATCGACCACAGAGGTATCGTGGACAGAACTCGGATTACGGTCAAGCGTGGCTTCCTGCTGTAAGTTTTTGCCATCCCTCATTCACTTTTTGTTTCCATTTTTTGACTGATTTTTCCAGAAAGGAAACCGCAGTTTCTGTGTCAACCGATCCCGATCCACGAGTCATATCTCTGTTTCAATCCGGTGGAAAGGTTTCGAAAAAACAGGAGACGGATGATTTCGCTCGAGTCGGACGTCAATTTTTTGGACGGAGGTTTGACGGTACTTTCCAAAATATCTGTCAATGATTCCGATCGACGTCTCCACCTTCCGCGAGAGAACATGGCGGGACAAAACGCGTCGCGTCCTGCCCAAAGTCGTGGTTCCAAAACCTTCCCCCCCCCCCCACCGATACTTCTGTCACCCCTCGGGTCCTGCAAAAGAACGTTAGAAAACGCAAAGGGTCGCCGGCTGCACGTTATATGACGGCACGTGAAAGAAGAACGCGAATTCGAAAGAGGACGTAAATCTCGTGATCATGGATTGCAGACAGGGGTAATAGTTGTGGAACCGCGGAGAAGCTCAGCTCCGCTCATTGATTAATACGAGAAACGGTTGCGCAATCGTGAGACTTATTACTTGTTCGCGCATCGAATCGTATCAAAGGTTACAGGTCTGAGCCAAAGGAAGCCGACAAAAGCTTCAGATTCAATTTCAAGCAGAATCGATCCGACTCTTCATCCACTGATACCGCGAGCTGTTATCTCTTTCTTTTTTGCTTCTTCGCCGTCGTCGCTGCTTCGCCGCCTTTGAAAGCATCTGAAAATAATTCTGCATCGAAGATATCGCGACCAGCTTCGGTGTGTCACCGAGAAGAACGGTGCGTCGTTCGGTCCATTGAAGAGTTTAGTAGTGATTCAAATTAACCCAAATCTCGAACGTCTTTTGTTCTTTCTGCGCGTTTTCTGAAGCTTCTCGTTCCCTTTTCTGGTTCGTTTTTACTCCATCCATTTTCTGTTCCGATCCACCGCGTTTATCCCCCGCGCACTTTTCGATTGAAGCTTTCTGAAACCAAACACCACCGATCGGACAGCGCCTCCGCGCGGGAAAATGTTTCCTCGCTCCCGGAGCGGAAGCAACTGTTCGGAATTGTTTAATTCGAGTTTGTGTCCAGTTGGAGTGAACGATTGAAATCTGGAATGGCGAGGCCACAATTGTCACTCCACGACAACAAAGAAACCGTCCGTGAATTATCATCGTCGTGGTATTCGTCCTGAAGCGCCCAGTTCGTCATTTTGTTTGTTCGCTCCAACACGCCGTCGTGCGATGACCATAAAGAAAGGTAGTTCATCAGGGGATTTGGTGGCGGGCTGAAGACGAAATATTTTCCCGCTCTTGCCGATTCGAGAGAATACAACTGGACAGAACATATGATTTACAGCTTTCGGGATATTGAGTTGTTCGGTGTTACGACCAGCAAGTCGTTCTCGTGGCGAACCCGACTCCACACAGCGGCATCGACGCCCGCTGCTGTGCTCACTCTTGTTCCAGAGATTTGCCTCGAATAAAACTGAACAAACATTCGTCTTTCTGAACACGCATCTTCCAAGAGAAGAAACGGAATAACCGAGTCAGCCACAGAAGCCGTCAGCCGCAGTTTGTCCACGATTCGAGGAGAACATTTCCAGAGGCGAAGAGTTCATTTTCCAGCGAGCAAGCGCGCGCACACACACACACATTTATCACGCCGATTTCCGAAACACTGCCGTCGCGGCATCCGACCAGAAGAGCAGGAGATCAGAACAGAAGACGGCGGAATCGCAACTCCGGTCTCGGTAACAACAGCTCTTCTGGCGTTATTTTTTTCCTTGAATTCCGTGAAGTAAGCTTGAGCTTCATTCGGTAATGCTCTCGCAACGGAACCGATACTGTTATCTGCACGCACAACACGGTCGGCGGTAGAAACGGAACATTTCGTGCGCAGGAAAAGAGGCTGGTGACGTAACTCGGTGTCGTAAGCATGAGGGGAAAAATGTAGACGCCAAACAGCGTCGGAAGAATGGCGCGCTCGCGAACTAGTCGTTCCGATGCGTGAAAACGATAACGAACGAACGAACGAACGGATGAAGAAGATCTATCGTTAATTGTTTCTTCAGTAAAAACGATTCCATGTGACGCAGGACGCGACGATCCGATAATGGTGTCGTCGGGTCGAAGAAATCATCTTCTTCGGATCGAGCAGTCTAGTCTCGATTGCGTGCGTTCTGTCTCGAATCTCCCCTTCATCGAATTGATGGAGGGAAAGAGACCGAGGGCAGGACAATCCGCTGGTTCGGTGGTCACGTTTTGTCATCTCGTCACTGACCAATGACTTTTGGCACTTGATTTGCTCAATCGACATCGTGGCATCTGCTCAAGACCTTCACCTTCAACACAGAGGACAACAAACTCAATCGGCGAGAGAACATCTTATCTGATCACCCCCGCCCACAGTGGCATCCAACGTGTGAATTGATTCGCTTGCTCGCACGCACGCATAGATCAGCGCCCATGTCACAGTGAGGGGATTGATAAGTGATTGTTCGAGGGACGGCCGCGCGGTCGGTTGATTGATGGATTGATTGTTTCGATCGGACTCGAACTGCGCACGAAGAGTGTTTTGCGTGTCACTGCTTCGATGTGCGGCCCCTCGCCGAAGATCCGGAAAGTCACACAACAGAAACAGCTCGATGATCTGGAGTTGTTCGTTTCTCAGTTGTCGCGAAACAGGCCAAGATCTCTCGCGAGCCTTGGGCCTGATCGTTGTTCGGTGAAGGCCTGCTCGAGGACAAAATCACGACGATAAATGCATCCAGCTCGACGGAAAAGTGAAATATCGTGGTATGGTTTTGATTGCTCGAAACTGTTGCCCGATGTGAGTGTTTCGACCGAAGGTGTTTCGGCTACACGCGATGCTCTTAAGTGAGCATTGTTGAAATCTGACCCGAGACACGAGGACGGGAGCGGATAACGCGGCAAAGAGGGATACTTCCAGAATATTGAGAACGAAATGTGAAGATTCTGATCAAAACAATATCGTAACAATTCGTCAGCGTCAGATCGACGTCTGAGTGAATGCATCTGCGTGCCCGAAGTGACATAAGCTCAGTTTTGTAGGCAAAAACTTCGGGGAGGACTCGGAAAAATTGCTACAAAATCCTCTCTTCTATTCCACTTCTTGTTACATTTGGGTGAACTTTTTTTTTTCACTGACAATGAGCGCAGCGCGACCACCGACCGGACAGTACCTGAAGGAGTGGTTTGAGAGTTTTTGTCTCGCTCGGATCAGAATATCGAGCTCAAAAAAATCCAAAAACGACGTTTGGAAGTCGAGAGTTTCAACTTTCGATGATCGGCGTGTCCCAGTGTGTCCGTATAACTGTTGAATGACAGCCACTCACAAATCCATTCGCTGCCCGTATGCGACGGGGCGGATGTTCGATTTCACTCCGATCCGCCGATTCTTAGGTGCAGCTCACAACCTAGTGGCCCATTTTCAGTTATTTGGGGAAATCGAACGCTTCCCCGTCAAACTATGGCGGTTCAGGTTCCCATTCTCTTAAGTTGCGGAGATTCGCTCGAGATCGACGGCGCGGCGTGGAAATCACGAGAGTCGAACCAGTCGCTCGCTTTTTCATTTCAATTCAACATGTCATGATCGCGGCGCCGTCTCTGTCCTGAATTCGAACTCGGAAGTTCACGTCAGGTCCACTTGGAAACGTCGGCATCGCGGTCGAGACTTGTACCCCGCGACGAACTTCAAAACGTACAAACCGCAGGTTGACAGAAGAATTCAGAAATTCCAGGGCCGGTCGTAATGAGGAAGCGATCGAGAATCCAGATCCGAGTCGGAAAAGAAATCAAATAATCAAGAGCACCTTCATTACCTGCGCTGCGACGTCAAATGTCAGAGTGTTGCACGGCTGACAGCGTCTCTGTCTTTTCGGATCCGTCGTCATCGGTGACGAGTCCAGCGCGGTTTTCCGATGAAGTCCGAATCGAATGTTGATTTTTTTTCCTTCATCTTCCGAACGAATTCAAACCCTTCAAAACTTCAAACTCCACCCGATCAGAAGCGACCGACCAAGTGACCGAGCGACCGCAGATTGACAAAGCTGTTTCGAACCTCGTTGAGTGGAATTTTCTCTTCCAATGGCTGCTTTGACTTCTTCGCACCATTGCAGCCGTCGTGCCTGACACGGCTAACTAGAAGCTCGACGAACTTGCTCGCGATCGGGGACATGAGCACAGAACTACCTGAGCTAACAATGTAATGTCAACAAAACGATGACAGCTAATTTCACCTGTCAACCAGAGATGGAGTGGAAACTCATCATTCCGAGCTCGAACTCGATTCCATGGTTTTGTTATTTGACGATGGCTTCTAGCTTTGTCGATTCTTTGGTCCTGAACCTCGCGAAGGAACCCAACTATCGAGACGAGCGTGGCTTTTCATCCAAGATAGAATCTGACCGCGATGCGGGTTCCGAGCGTCGGCGAAAATTTTGGAATCAAGAAACCACCGCAGGGAACGATGCAGGTCCTGTCGACAGCTGCAATGGAAGGAACTATTCGCGTGCTCGCCTTCATTAGGGACCGAGTTCCTCTGAGCGAATTGAGGCGATCCCGAGCTAGAGCGTGCGGACGCGCCAGTTTCTGTCGTATCGAACGTTTTGTCCGCGCGCGGAAATTCTCTGTTATTCCGTCGCTGAAGTCAACCTTGTTTTTATTTACCTGGCTACCAGCAGGGTGTTGTCAACGGGTTGTTTCATATCTTTCGGCGGGGGATTTAGCCTCGTGCAGATTGAGTAGATAGCTAGCTTGAAAGACGGACGGATAAACAGAGATACTTGTTCGCCGGCATCGATTGGATGAACTTCGATTTGGTTCGTTATCAGAAAGAAAACCGCAGAAGGAGACGACAATCGTGACAGGAGCCGCGAATAACTCGGAAGAGAGAGAGAGCACGGAGTGAACATCGTGAGAACAATGTCGTTCATCATTGGGAACAATCAAATATTTGATCACCGAGAACAAACACGATCCAGAGGAGGACATTTCAGAGGAAACTTAAATCGGAACACAAAGGTCAACTTTGCGAAGCGAGAAGAGATGCCAATGTGGACTCGGATGGCAAAACAATGTGAAGTAGGACGCAAAAAGGCGATCGGGAAATTCTGTGAGAGCGGTGAAGCCACGACACGACATGACGGTTTGGGAAGCGATCGTTCGACATTAGATCAGAGGCTTCTTCACGAGGACGTGTGAGAGACTTCCCTCGCGCTATTCTGTCGGTGATTACGGTCAGCTTAAATGTTTTCATCGCCTCTTGGCGTGCGCAGGGGTTGTGAACTTTGCGAACGAGCGAAGTCCAAGTTTTGACAACAGTTGAGCCGACGGAACGCTGTCTTAGTCAGTCTATCCGTGGGGCCGGTTGGCTGCTGCGACGCAAGCGGGCAAGCCGTCAGAAGATTCGGTGCTCCCAGTACAAGGGCGCGCAAGGTCGTCGCTGCTCCAGAAAACAATGGATGAATGGACGGCGAACAAACGGACGAGGAGACGAATAGACACGAGTGGTCGGTCAGTCAACGATTTCACCGCCACGGTGCCGCTATACACAGTGCACGCTGTTATTTCCCGGTAGCGTGGGCTGGAAAATTCCCTCCCTGGAAAACTTTGAACCGCTTCAATCTGTTGGACTAGTCGTACTTTCCTGATCGGAACTTCGGAAAAATCTTCTCCCATTCGCCCCTGTCCCCACTTCGTTTCGAAGACGTTTCACTAAATGATCGCATTCTCGGTCAGTCTTCGTTTGTTCCTCAGACTCGATCCCGAAGAGAAGCGAAACAATTGAATGCGTTGCAGCCGACGCGCTGTCTGGATGCTGATGATCTTGCATGCGAGCGGAAAGCATTGTTTCGTGTACGATACGGCTCCCTGGTTTTCTTTGACCATTATGTTCGAACGTAGAGTGGAAACTTCCAAACACCACCAGTTTTGCGTCCTTATAGAGTATGCTTAGAGATCCTCCTTGTCGATCTTCTTGTGATGTATAAAACGGGTCGGTGGTGTGCGCTGTGACGTTCTTCAGAAGACGTTTCTTCAAAGCGCGGAAAGAGAGCAGAAGAAGATCGTTTTCTGCAATCCATTTTCGTCTTTGTCGGAGCTTAAGTGCATTAAAGCTCCATAATGGAAGACTCAGCCCCTGTGATGGTTAAGAGGTGGTCCTCGTCAACAATCGCGTCACTTTTCTGCGCGATTCTCCTCGGTCATCAATCTCCCGGAGTTTGAGTCCTCAGTCTCTGAACGCCGGGGAATCGGAGGCACCGTCTGGTGGGCTGTGTTCCCCATCGAGCATCCATGTTTTTCGTCGATATCTAGATTCCGGACAGGATGGTTGCTTGTGGAAATTGGAGCCATGACCGGCCGGCAACGTAAGACCAGTGGCGCAACCAGCGAACGCTTAGGTTGGAAGTCTGTCTTCTTCCAGATGACACTTCGTAACGAAACGCCTCATCGTTGGTGGCCCTGTTGTGGACGGGCAGAGCGGTGATCCAGCCGAGCGTCCACTCGAATAGAGAGAGACAGCTCCACCGTTCGCTTGATGGGTAGATAGATGGACTTCTGTATTTGACGCATGTCGAACTTTCTTAGGTGGAGCTGTTTTATTTTTCCTCTCTCATATTTCCCTCTCGTCCTGTCGTCTTCTGTCAATGTGTATGGAGCACTTCGCTGGAGACGACGATGATAATAATAACGGCCACGGTTTGTCTGGCTACCTGGCCGCCTGTTTGACGAGCGCTATACACCGCGCTGCTAAGACTAAAGTGTAGCTGGCTGGCCACAACCTGTTTAAAGAACGAACCCAACGGAGAAGACGAGATGGATTCGTCCGTTTCTCCGCTGCCCTGCTCGGTCAGCATCCATCCATCCATCGGCTGGTCCGTCCGTCCGTCCGTCCGTCCGTCCGTCCGTCCGTCCGTCCGTCCGTCTGTCCGTCTGTCAAAGCAGTCAGCCCTCATTCGTGACAATTCGGATGATGAGGAGCTCAAGCTGATGATGAACAAAAAAGAAAAGACGAAAAACCACAGCCATACGTGGTTCACTCGTCCGACGACGACAACGACGACGACTTGAGAAAGCTCTTGGACGAGACTGTCAAAGGTGTCCACTAGATCTTTAATTATTCTCGCCATCACACATCACATGTTTCAACAATCATTCTCGATCCAGAGCCATCCCGACTGACAATGGTCGAGGCTGGGAGTTCGAGAATTTGAACTCTCGAGCTTTGAACTCGATCGGTTCGCAGTGGAATCATTCCGGATTTCAAGGGCAAATGACAGGATCTCCGATTCCGAAGCGCGATGAAGAAACGAAATCAAAACTTGGGTTCAGATCGACGCTCACAACCTCTCAAATGGATTCTTTGTTTCCTGATGGAGCAAGACAAACACTGGGACGGTTGCATTCTTTCTGAAATCGTCGAAGACGCAACTTCACCTAATCCGTCCGTGATCGATCCTACGAGGAATAACCCCGGGGTCCTTGGTTGAAAATTCGGTTCTGCGATGGGTTGAGACAGAGCTTTTGCGTCACCGTCATCGTCGCCGGGACGTGAGTCGATCATAACTAGGAAAAAAAAGTTTAGGAGAAGGCCAGTCCTGGAAAGAACTTCATCCATCTCCAAGAAACTTTCACTTCGTTTCGAACATGCAGGATATCATAACACACCAAGACAACCTACGAGGCTAGGCGATTGATAAAATATGCGGCGCATCCGCGGTTCCGCAGTGCTGTCGAAGTGATCGAGTGGTGCGCTGGGTTTTCTTGCGTCGATCGTTCATTTTCCAGCTACTTCGAGACTATCCTCCGGCCAGTTGATCGATCTGAGAACCACTTCTCATCGGCGTGACAGAGTTATCACCCTGGATCGCGTGTCTTCATTAACTTCGATTTCTCGAAAGAACCGTACGGGAGCGTGGAGCTTCGGAGACAGAAATGAGAACGAGAGCTAAAATGAAGATCGAGAACGTTGCTGTGCTCAGGATGCCGACGTGGACCTTCAGCAGCTGTCATGAGACTCGTTAAGACACGTTCTGCTCGAGCTTTCTGACAAAAGTTTTTTTTCCTTCCATAGTATTTTTATTTTTGAACAGACCGTTACGGAATAATCAAGCCGCGGCCTTCTGAATGCTGCTCAGTCAGCGAAAGTCCACTGGAAACATCAGGGTCTGGGTCGAAGACGTAAATGTGTTTCACTTTGTTCTGTGAGTGTCTTTTCCGAAATCGCTCACGCCGCGCCGCCACTCGACCATGTTTAGTTGGCCAGTCGCGAACACAGGATGCATGTCGTGAAGTAGATATGCATTTTTCGGTTTTGTGTGATGTTTCTTGGATGGCTTTTTTCCAGAGGTCTCCAGGGGAGATCGAAGCAATGGGTTCCGTTTTGTCTCTGTCACTCAGTGCTGTGCTATGACTGGTCGATCAGTCCGTCTCGCTTGCTTGGTAACCGGCTTCCGAGCACGAGGAGGGATCTTCTACCTACTAGATCGCCTTTCTGTTTTCGAGGGTTGACTGGCCCAAACTACCGGGTGAACACAGGAGGATTACCCATCATTACCACGACGACGACGTCAGTCAGTCAGTCAGTCAGTCAATACGGTCGCTTAACGCCAGACGCCTGCATCCGATGCAAGGGAGTCGGAATCGGATGACGATTTAGTTAATCGTGAACGACCTCTCGTCTGTCTTCCGTCGATTCTCGCTACTCCATTCCTGTCTCTGTTTCCACCTCGTTTTCCTCGTCGGCACTAAACCTCAAATCATAGCGGTTTTGATGATGCTATCACGCATTCGACGTGGATTTGTTATTCTGTCGAATCGGATTGAATGCTTCACCTCCGCAACTGCTTACAGCGGCAACGGCAAAGACTGCCGAGTTGTCAACAACAACAACAACAATACCGGCGGCCACGGTCGCTTTCAGAAGAAAAGTTCTATCGCATAATACAACGAACGAGAAACGATCGTCTTACTGGAGCTGAAACCCCAAGGCCCGCATCTGCTTCATGTCGTCGAGAATCGAGTTGAACCCCATGATTCGTGAATAGAGAGCTCCTCGATCCAAGGAACAAGACGATGAACACGCGACAAAATCACAAAAAGAGAGAGAGAGAGAAAGCTAATGAATCAGTGAATAGCTAGATGCTTCAACGACTGAGTGAGAGAGTTGACGACTGACTAAAAGATTGGATGGATGGATGGATGGATGGATGGATGGATGGATGGATGGGCTTCTCTATTCTTATTCTTTAACTGAACCGTTTCCGGCTTAGCCGCGAGACAATTGCTTTAGACTTGACAAGCAGTCGCTGGGACGTTTGGTGGTGCAAGGTCGACGCCGGTCGTTTTTAGCTGGAGCAGATCTCATTGCCAGATTCAAAGCAACGATTCTCAGCTGCGAGCTCGCCGTGTTCAGACAATCACGACGTTTTAGTCATGCTTTTTCCTTGTGCTCTACTGCGAATCTTCGATTTCAGCGATTTTATTCAAGTTTCACGGTTTTGTAGCGTTCTATATTTGTGACGATTTGCGGCTCAAGGAGTTCCACTTGATAGAATTGAGGAGTCTTGAGACATATCGCAGACGTCGACAATTTCAAATGCTAGATCCGACTTTTCCAATGAGTAAATTGATTTCTAATCCATTGAGGACGTTGAACGTTTGATGATCGCGGGAATTCGAACGACAATCTTCGTCGATGTTTCACCTCCGAACACGTGAGACATCGATATTCAATTATTATCGCAGAATCCACCGAAGTCCACGACGGGTACTCACAAGTGTTGATGCTTCTGCGATTTTCTGCTTTGGTGAATGAGGAAAGATCTCCGGGAGCTTTGCAATGAGAACCGAGAAGCGGAATTTACGACATCACGTCGTACATTATGTGAACTGCGATCGATCGATCGAACTCTCGAACCAATTAAAATTATCGGGAAAATATCCACCAAAAAACGCGAATATTCAGATAAGCCGTTCTTTCAGCCGCGATGTTTTTCCACTCGCTAATCTCTTGCTTTTCAACTTCGATTCGATTCAAACGCATTCGGTGGATTCGAAACTTGTCTTGGGCCGGAATGTCCGGCAGAAATTCAATAAAAGGATCGAATCGTGAAGATAAGCGCGATATTAACGAAACCGTTTTCTGGCGCATTGAGAAAAATTAACTTTGGCCACAGAAATCGTAACGACTTTCACGACTCGCTGTGACAAAATCGATGAGACTTTACGTGCGCACTGGAATCCTCTCGGTTCGCTCCGACGAAATGTCGAGTCTTCGTCCGGAAAAGCTGACCTCCCAAACCACTGTTTGCTATTTCGATCAGTGGATGCAGGAAGACACGAAAATATGTAGATCAAAGGTAGATAGATGAATTAATGGACGCGTAGATGTCGGGAGGGAGGATCCAAGGTGCGGAATCCGACCTCTTGACTCGAAATCAGTTCCAACCGTTTCTAGAGCCACCGTTCTTGTATTAGGAGAGCAATGTTGATTGCGTAATTATTTTTCCCCGGTTGCCGTTGACCTTTTGAATCTGTTTCGCATGTTAATAAGAAAAAAAAGGAGAAGCCGAGAAAAAAAAATAATAACATCACTAACAGCATTCGTGTCATTCCAAATGCGGGAGATAGATAGACCGTACGCCCGCCGCCGCCACCGTTACCATGAATTTATGTATTTCCTCCGACGATTCGAAGGACGTTAAACTACCGAACGAATACTCGTCCATCGATGAGGAAAAATCAACATGCTTCCAAGCAGCCACGCGTCTATTTGCCACCATAACCAACGATTCGTCTTTTATTCGATCAATTCGTTTGAGTCCATGATCTGAATTCCATGTCCATGCCGGTCGTGTCCTCAGCTGGGGGTAGGCCACAGCTACCAGACCCGAAGGTTGCTCCAGATGCTAATTTTTCGAAAACTTCGAAACTGAGATCCAGACCGAGAGTAAAACCCTGAGCCATCGGCAAAGAGTAGCCTCGAAATGTTTCAGGATTCAGACTCCCGTCGTTCATCAAGATCTTATCTCACGGCGCGACTTCCTTAAGGAACAATTCCGCTCAAGAAACTCGAAAATTGCGATGGAAACTCGCGCATTTGCATCACAGGCGCCTGCTGTTTTCATTGTTGGCCTGCCTTATAATTCGAGTGTTTTGCCCATGTTGGACAACACGTAACATTTAATGGTCCAACTACGCGAGTTAATGGTGTCTTCTTGTGCGGAAAAAAACCGTCCCGGAAATGTCGCAAATCTTAGCGCATACTACACACAAAAGCTAATGAGGATGAGCGTCCGCCTTCCACTCATCAGCTGAGTCTGAGTTGCTCGTCCAGTACGGAAGCGTCCTCGGAGCATTAGCCGATTTGGAGGAATTTGTTTAAGATCCGGTGACGCGGGAAATCGACGACAGAGTCTTTCTGAGAGTTTTCACTAATTGTCCACGCGCAGAGTGTTCATTGTTCATGGCCACTATTTGCATTAGAATCATCTGATCGATTCGTTGAATGCTCCTCAAGAAACAATGGCGCCAAACAAACTCGTTCTCGGAACAATGACATCAACAAGTCGACTGACTGAGTTCATTATCGTCTTTCCGTAAATAGCTAATTGCGATGTCGACAGTCTTGCCGAAGGAAGGAGTTTGAGGTGGAAACTCGAGTCGTCTCTCCTTCTTTCCCGGGGTTTCTGATGAATAGCCGAAGGAGAAATGTTTTTTTTTCCCTTCGTTTCGGAGTAGGGCGCCCTGTCGAAACATCTATGCAAGGTGAGAGATGTTGGAAATAACTATCGTTAACCCGATTCGCGTTCTGATGACCTGTGGTTTCGGTCTCCCCGTCAGTCAGTCAGTGTGCCGTGGCGCGCGTCAACAATAACAAGTGTCGAAGTCGCTCCAGCGGCTATTTACTGATGATCGGATCAGGGACGAGGCGAGGAATGATTATGACGTAATAGTTCCATTCAGACATTTAAATCGTCCCGATAGACAAAACAGTCCCCTTCGTGCGTTGGACTGTGGGGCAGCCCCAACTGGAAGGGAAGGAGACCTTGGACATTCCTCCGCGCGGAAGGTTCGACAGAATAGATTGATAAATCGACGAATAGATGATAGATGGACACGTCAGAGTTCGACGAATAGGCATCAGGACAAATCTGATAGATGTGCATGAATAAATCATCGCGAGCGTGAACAACAAAACTCGACAGAACCCATGGATCAAAGCCAAAATTGTTTTACGACATGTTTCTCGTTCGATCGTTTATAAAGACCACTGGGCAGCGGTGTTCTGTTTCTCTTCTTCTCGGTATTTCCTCCCGTTCCGAGAAATTCCGCCGAGCAGACTGGAAGACCTCGACGCTCGTGAGCAAAGTTTGCCCCAGCCGATTGCGGTCCTCTTTTTGTCATGCCACCATAGCCGTCAGGTTCCGACCGGTGAAAGAAAAGAGAAACGAAAACCAATCATCCCGAAAGTCAAACAGTTGTCGTCGAACGAGCGGAATTCCTACCAAGAAGGCAGACATACCGCAACGCCGACCGTTTATGCAACCAGCGGAATATGCCGTTGAATTTCACGGGCTCGCCTTGTCTCCTTTTATTTTCAACACATGAGCCTCTGTCTGGTCCGGGAGCTTCTGCTCAACAACTTGGTCGTTGCGTCTTCGGTGGTGTGTCTGGCGCTGTTTCTAGTCGTTGAAATAACGGGACTGGCGTACGCTACGAAAGGAAAAAAAAAGATAACCGACGACAACACAACGGCGACTGCATTTCTGCCCACAAGTGATGACTGCCGTTCCCTGACCATCAGGGGTGAAGGTTACATCACCATATACCGAGCGTGAAATAATGTTCGCAGCTCAGCTTTGTTGTTTCATCCGCGGGCCGTACGGGATGGACGCGCATAAAAGCGTTTCGTTTAACCGGGCATCGCGGTGTATTCTTCGGCTTTCTCAACATCGACTTGTCAACGCGAGTTTTTCGGCCTTCCGATGACATCGATCATCATATGCTTCGAGTCAACAAAATATTCTGTGGAAATCGTAGCAAGATCTGCGAGCAATGTGACATGGCAGGGTGATCGATCAGTTTGATCGAAAACTGATTCGATCGAGCAAGCAATCAATCAATCAATTAAGAGTCAGCTTGCTCATTACAAACGTGGAATGACATCTGACACCGATCTACGACATGATTTCGCGTCATCTTTATGTCATTGCCTCGATGGACGCGACACCATCAATCACAGACGTGGAGGTGCTCTCTATGAACACGAGGAGACAGTTCATCTCGTCAAGATGCGGAGGTCTAGAAATACAGAGGTCTGTTGCTGAACTTTCCGATTCCGCGTCGGATCGATCATCGCTCTTTTAGCGATTACGCAACTCGGAAATATTGTCGCGCACAATGAATCGGACCTGTTCGTCAACATGGATCGAGACAAAGATCGCTCGTTTCCAATCGCGCGCGTGAAACCACCACCGTCCATACATTTGGAACCGTGAAGTTTATCGGAATCCGAAGTGACCCGGTCCCGAACTGGAAGTCGGTCATTGTCGATTGTTAGTGAATTATCGACTTCGCTGAGTGGCATTTCATCAAAAATATCAATTGCCCACGAACGGCAAGAAAGAATGGGGGTAAGGTCGAGAGGGTTTGAGTGATTATGTGGTATGCCGTAGCGCAATGTGGGAACCGTTGTGTTTGTTTCAGCTCGAACGCCTTCTTAGTGTCTATGTGCGATATGGTGTGTTTGTTTATGTGTATGTAGTAAACCGGTGCGGAGGAAGCTCTTCAAACGGCGGCCCGGCGTTACGTGTTTCAAACAAATGTCTTTTGAACGTAACCTGCGACGGAAGGCAAACCCTGAAGAATAGCGGCCGCGCATCCCGACTTGCCGAATGGTGAATGAAATGACCGACACACAAACGTTTTGAGCCGCGGCGTCTTCCTGCCCTCAGCTGAGCTTCCATTCAACGGATGGATTCAGTGTAAATTGGTTCTCATTTTCCGCTTTTACTTTCCACTTTCAATCACCGGAGCCCAAAGAGTTTTCTCCCGAGTCGTTGAAGGTTTCCCAGGGCCCCAGTACATACAGATTCGGGCTGCCCTTGATTCGTCGATCGCATCCGTCTCTGAAGAAAGGTGTTCCGCGCCGAATGGTCACGTCTAGGCCATCGGCATTAATCAGACTAACCAGTTTTGTACGTGCGCTTTGTTCCTCGTCCGCCACCATCCTTGCGTCGATGCTAAAGAGATCATTTGTTTAAATTGTGACGTTCAGCTGAATCCGATTTTCGACTCAATTCCAAGGGTTGCTCGTCGCTTACAAATCGAGTTCTGTCGAAATTCCCGAATTCCGCGGACGAAGATCATCCTTCAAATATCAGAGTGGGACCGTGGAGCTAGTTCTTTCGAGTTCCCTGGGGTCGGAGGAATGGACAGTTCAGAGTCCGCGGCGGAAGGTTCGTGTCAAGCAAAGACTCGGAAAGTGGAAACAATCTTCCAAATCTCAGATAATTTCATCATTTGAGTTTCACGATGTATCGCAAACAGTCATTGAATGAATCAGCATTGATCGGACGAACGGGCGGTCAGCGAAACCAAGATTTTCCTTCTTGAATTCGAAGTCGATTGTGAGCAATCCTTGACCAGCTGCTCCGCCCAGTTTTGGAAATAACAGACCTCACAAAATATGTGTGAATAGCCAACTACTGATAGTAGGTTCGCTCGTTGGAAAATACCGTTTGCTCAGGACGGCAGGCTCTTCTTTCCCATTTTTTTTTCTTCAGCTCGTTTTCCTCTTCGTTCTACAGGCCCGCACCGTTGTTGCCAGCGGCTCAGGTATGTAATCTTCGTAGGATTGCTTGCCCCCAACTTTTAAGGGTCGCTCAGTGCGTCAGCCTGTCAGTCAGTCAGCTGGTCGGTCGGACTCTCCACAAGGTCTCCTCGGGGTCGTTAGGAAACATCGCCGGTCGATCTGAATTGTTTTCCAGTGGATTCCGGGTGATTCGATGTCGACGAAGATGAACACGAACGAGCTCTATTCAAAACTTTTCAATTTCTCGCAGACCCCCGCTGTGTTCGGAGTCACCGGGGCAAAAGCGAGGGAAACTCGTCAGACTGTTTTAATGAATTCAGAATTAGCTCGTTGGTAGTGAACATCGCTTCATCCTTCATCGCATTTTATCACCTGTTGTGGCTAGCTTGCCGGTTGAATTTCTGTTTGTCTTAAAATTTTCCGCTCAATGGCAAGTTTTCTGTGTGACCGGACCTCTTCAAAGACTGTTCGCCCCAGGAACGTAACTTCCTGATATCTGATCGTGGAGATCTGACCCTCCAGAAAGCCGAGTTGTTCACCAAAGTTCCCTCAATTAGATATCCTCGACGTCCAGGTGGCATTGAGCGAAGAAACCCAAGTCTGAAAGTCAAACATGTTCTCACCTGGTGTATTTGTGTGGAGTTGCAGTCGAGTTCTGAATGTAGTCCGTACTCCTCAAATTTCACTTAAACTGAATCCGTGACCTCCGGAAATCTCCATGGCACATGAGAGAACACGACTTCTATTTTCTCACTTCAATCCTTGGTTAATCCAAATGTCATTCTCAGACTCGATTAGGAGAATCTGCTGTGAGTGACACGAACTTGAATCGATCGGACGCCGCCGTTATGATTCAACAATCACACTTCACGCATTTCGAAGTCTTCGTTCCACCGATGTAGCGGCACTGGAATTCGCTTTCAATGGAAACAGCGGTCACAAGTAACCTGTCAGCGTTGAGGGGGCGGTCAACGTTATTCGGTGCGCTGTCTGTCTGAGCTGGACGTTCACTTCACCGGCTGCTTGCTTGCTTGCCCGCTCACTCGCTGCGCTAAGGGAAGGGCTTTCGTTTGCCCCATTGTTGCACTTCAAGGCTCTTTCGCCGAGTACCTCTCGCCCGCCACACACGGAGCGGTTTTGACGAAGATCTGAGGAATGTTCTTCATTTGCAACGTCTGCATCCAGAGCAGACCTCACTGAAGACATGGGGGCAGATCACAGTGAAGGCTCAAGAGTAAATCATCCCTGGAAGGGGTCGGTCGAAGTTTCATGGACGATGCGTTCGCTGAAGATTCTGATTGATTTCCCGATGGGATCTCGAAGGAAGGTTCGGGCCCGGGCCCAGTCTATTCACAGTGACAATAGCTCCCATGATCAGTGATCATCGCTGCTTTCATCATTCGCCACTTTCGCGATGACACATCCGAGCGAGTAGTTGTCATTGTCGGCTAACTTCTCTTCCAGGAAGAGCGAAATCCAGGGACGAAGCGATCGAGTTAAGTCTCTGAAATTCTTCTGTCCGGATTGGTACGCTCTGCAGTGACAACTGCCGCTTGGAATTGTGCCTAGCTCGTAGTTAGTGTGTCTTTTGTGAGCAGAACATGAAAATATCAAAGGCGTATTTTCCTCCACTATTGTTCAATATTTTCGCTTTTTTTTCCACTTCTTCTGCTCGGCCGGTTGTTCCCGCGAGACGCAATGATCTACGAGGGTTTCAAGTTGCAGTTGGCGGACGCCGCCGCGAAAAAGAAGAAACATTGATAAGAGACGCTTCTCCAACAAAACGGCGAACTTCATTGTTTCGATCCGAGTCGCCGAAACAGCGAGAAGTTGTCCCAAGTTCCATTTTTTTTCTGTCGTTTTCAGCAGAGCAACGTTTTCCTCTTTATCATCCAGAGATTCCACTGTCAATTAGATCTTTTTGTTCTTCATTTTCCACCGAGTTCGTTCAAAGTCATTAGTCTCCGGAGATCGAGGTTCTGTCTGGCCGATTTCTGACGTATGATAAATTTTTGTGTCGTTAAGAATATTTTCGGAATGTGTATTCTGGAGAAAATGTCGACTGACTGGTTGCGGTCACGATCTGAATGGCGACAGAGGTGCGTTACAGCGTCTGGAGAGGAAAAAAAAACGAAATACGAAGCTGGATAAGCACATTTAGCTAGCGAATGTATGAATGCTCTGCAGCGATGCAGTCGATTAAACATTGAGTAATGAGAAATCTTTCGATCGGCGAGAAAGGAGAAGGCGATTATGTAAGAGAAGGAAGATAATATCATCAAATGAGGGAAAAAATACTTTGAGCACGATACAGGTATTTGGGGCAACTATTCTTCGAGATCAGAATCTTCAAGGAACTTGCACGACTTCGGAACCGCGACCCCGTGAGTTTTTCCGCTGGAATCAACGTGAATGTCACAAGAGAGAATGACGCCGGTGCGACAATAGTTCCTTCTGGAAATCATGATTTCGTGCCGCCGCTGCAGATAATGATCATAATTATATGTAGACTAAACTATGACGTCCTCCTCTATTCCGCCAGAACAGACATCGCTGCGCCTGAGTCGTTGAAGTGCCCTCCGATCATTGATCAAATGTCGATAATCGAGTTTTTATTCAAAGTTTCGACTACCCAGCATGACCTGTGGGAAATGAACGTCCAAGTCCTCTCGTATCGTCTTGGAAGTGGAAAGCGATTTGTCAACTCGGTGTTTGCTAGTCGTGACGATTCTATCCAACGCCTCACTCACTCACTCACTCAGATGAAAATATCTGGAGCAGGCGAAAGTTGTAGGTACGTCAGTCATTTGAGCAGTGAACTTTTCCTTCTGTGGGTTGTTGTCGGAGGTTTTTTGTCTTTCAGTCCCGTTCCGAGATGCTCGCTGCAGAGGCAGCGAACGAGACAGAAAAACCGATCACAGAAAAATGTCTGAATTTCGAATATCGGTCAAAATTTTTTATACACGCACACCCCCCGCGGAATTGGAAGCGCTTCTTCTCCGACAGGTCATCTTCGAAGTCTGAAAACCAACCTTGAAACAGAACGAAGCCGACCAGCTGGAGATCTCATTCGAGATTGGTTTCCTCGAAATCTTACCAGAGCGAACTCCTACTTTAGGCAACACAAGTTTTCAACTGCACCAAATGGAATTTCACTCTATTCGGTGATATACAAAAGAAATGAGAGGTATGGCGGGTCGTTTCAGTTTCATTCCTCTCAAGAAACATTCCAGCATCGGACGAAACACGGAAAATAATCCATTGGGCTCTTGTGGCGGCGGCGGCGGCAGCGGTCAATCTCCGACGGCCGCAGAACAATCGGAGAATTCTGTTGTTTTCCCTTAACGAGAGCGTGTTCATAGCAGCATAATTTTCACGTTAGACGTTGGATCGTTCCGCCGTTTGCATAATCGGCGTGCTGATGCCGCCGATGATGAAGTTGGCGACGGGACGCAGAGAATAGAGCGCTTCGTAGCCGCGAGAGGCGGATCTCTCAGATCATCGAACTCGGTGTAAATTGTTTCACCTAGAATCATCTTGAGAACGCGTATCTGATATGCTCGTTCGGCTGAGCTTGCGATTATTCAAACTTTGGATGAATGGTCGCGCCAAGATGACAAGCGGGGCCTGGAACGAGAAAGAGAACATTCAACAACGGACTCCTGCTCTCGCGACATGTTTTTTTCTTTCGTCTCAAAATACATCAGTTTTTGTTGTTTCGAATCGAGCAACGGCCGAGAAAGAAGTTCTTCATCTAATAATAATCGTTCCATCCCGGAAGTTTGTTTCTGAGCTCGTTATCATCGAAATGGAGGTTCTCAAACCCAGATGACGGATTCGGATCTCGAACTCCGCGAGCGATGGAAGGAAGGAAATCTCGCGCTCATTCGGTTCACACGCTTGAAACTCCTCTTGGACGTCGATTATTGTGAGCTGAACTTGAAGTTTGGTGCCGTGAAGTGAAACGCCCACAGCGCGCAACGTTCAAAAGGACACAGTTAGAGACAGCGGGAAGCAAGAGAAGTAACACAAAAAAAGGCGCCGACAGAAACAACAATACGGTGGCTAGAAGTGAAAAATTAACTTTCGAGTAACCTAGTTGACGTCCGAAACAGCGATGCGACATTCTCCAAATTCTGGGTCAGAATTTTGTGTTGCCGAGCGACCAACGGAACACCTTCGTCTGTCGTTTCGAATCTATCCGTTCCTTCGAGCGTTCTTGTTTCTGTTTCGCGGAGATTTTTTCCGAGCTCTTGTTTCGATTTGCCCGGAATGCTGCTCTTCACTCCAACGGCATCATCGTCGCAGTTCTCGTCTCGATAGCGACCTCGACAAGCAGCCAGGAAACGTGAGGGGGCGTATCTCGGACTCGGATCTGCGGAACAAATCCGTCCAGGTGATTATTATTGCAAACAACGAGCGAGAAAAAAACGACCAAAGTATAAAAACGGCTGAGACACAATTCTCAGCGATGTAGAACACCGATCCTGAACGACTAATTCGATTCATGAGGCGACCGATGAGCCGTGGAGCGAATCCTTCGAAGAAGCTACCAGGGTACGGTGGGGGAAAAACGCTTTTTCTGTAACTGAGCCCTTCTGCCATCTCGGTCGTCATCTACGCGTGAGGTTCGGTCGGTCGAACGGCAGCACTTCAACCTCCGTGTAACCAAAACGATTATCTCCTCTGAGACGCAAGCAGAGGAAGTTTCAAACGATGTTCCGATTTTTTATTTTTCGTAAACTGAGCTGAACTCTTGGTTTTACGATGGTCAGCGGTGGTCTGATAATATCACATAAAAGTTTCGAGCGTCACTTGTACGCCTGACCAGCGATGACTTTCTTGAAACAGTCCCCTACTAGAAACATACCTGAAGGAAGCGATCCGGATGATTCGATCGTGTTAAGCTTTCCATCATCTGTCTCCATTCCGAAGACGAAATCGGATTTGAATATTTCTTTGAAAATCCAAGTGAGGCTACTCCCGAATCAGAGGTCGAAGAGCCGTTAACATGTTGGAAGCTGCTGGGAACAGTTCTCAATCTGAAATCCCCACGCGCTCGTTCGCTGACTGCGATGCTAATGGAATGGACGAGATTAAGCGGCATCGGTTGAAACACAAAAACATCGGAAACTCTTTAACACAAGTCGCGAAGGTTCGCAGTCCAGCTTCGGGTCAGCGGGTCCTGGTTACTAGTCTCTGTACTTGTTTCACTCCGACGTCCAATTCCCACGAGCACCGCGTTTCTCAAGATTATCGCTCTGATCACATTCGGAGTCTACAGTACTCATGCATTGGTACGAACGCGAATTCTCCGCAAGATAACGCGGTTTTGGCCAAGGTCATTCATATTCCAGAGTTCAACCTCGATTGTATCAACTCGTTAGTCTATGATCCTCGATTATATCACCCTAATATCAGCAGCTCTCGATTATGGAACCCTCGATGACATTCAGAATCGATGATGTAAGGGTTGAACTTGATTGGCTTCAACATGATATAGCTCAAACAAAGCGGGCTGATTTCATCGGTGATGGTTCCGTGCCCGATTTGGACTTTTTACCGTTTCTGTCGAGCTCACGAGCGAAGGGCGGCGAGCCCCGGCTCACGGGCTCGCGTTCTGGATCTCCAAAACGGCGGCAAAAGCTGGGAATGGCAAATATCTAAAGATGCTCCATCGGGGCTTTTGACCGGAAATACGGGAGCCCATCGAATATCTTTCGAATTCCGTTCAAACAGCTCGTTCCTTCTTCTGAACAGAACGCATGTCTCCGGGCAAGGCAACAATTCCGGAGCTTTTCCTCTTATCGTCATCGTCGCCGCCCACCTTTCTTCCGGAATTGAGTTCGGCGGATTTGAAGTCAGCTGATATGACTGCTTTGTCTAACTCTTGGAAAAAGAATCTCGATGGTACGCTGAAGATATGAAGTGAAACGACTGAGGTCTTGAGGATTCGAATCCTCGCTTCCTCATTCACCGTTTGCTTCAAATCAGCTTTGGTTTCCCTCGATTCGATCGATGTTGACCGCCAAGTTGCCGAGTTTAGGGAAAATAACAGTCGAGTAATTCTAATCATCGCCCATCAAACCTATTATTAACTAGGCGGCTCTAAAATGCTCTACTGTGCCCGAACGTCACAGGCGAACTTCGATCTGTCGTTGATCCCTGGCGTAGTTCTTTGTTGAGCCGAATGAAACATTGGTCAAGGGAGTTGAAGTGCGTCTTGTTTTTAGAAATGGCCTTTGGCCTCTCGTGTCGTCTATCAACCCCGCAAGATGACAAACACTTTTTCATAGGACTGTTCTCGAATTCTTCGACATGCATCGCCCACGGAGGGAACGGCCCAGGGAGAGGGAGGCGAATTCTCTTCATTCCAAGTCGAATCACGAGTAAAAATTTCAAATTCAAAATCGTCTAGTAATCACCGAGTTTCTGAGAATTTTCGATTTTTTCTCGAAATATGTGAAAGTGTAAACGCTAGGTCTATTTGTATCTCAACCACAACAATCTTGATTCCGGGATGTGCAGCACGTGCACAACGGTGTACGTCGACGCCGACCGCGTACCATCTCCATCAACCACTTCCGGAACGGGATACCGAGCAGAGGACGCCTTAGGCTAATGTAAGAACGACCTATTTCACATCTATTATTTGAGGACAGAGATTCACGATCGTGAGATCAAGGCAGACAGCACAGCTCCCGGAGCCTCTCCTCCTCTGAAATCTGTCAACTCTCGGAGCTGTCAACTCCATCCGCCAGCTGACGGATCCGTCGCTTAAGACGTAGACGGTCCCAACGAAAGCTAACTCAGCAGCCTGGAACGAGGACAATGTTGCAGGTCAGCGTACCGGCCGCTTGTCCAGCCGAACGTTATCTCCATCACTCGTTTTCATGTTGTGATCTCAGTCTGGTTTTACGAGTCGGCTGCGAGATGAGCAATCTCTCATTGGAGATTCTCTCGCACCCCGAGCTGCGTGTCGTCGTAGACAAGTCTCTCTTTCTCACTTATTTTTAGATAGACCAGGACAAAACCTGAACCAAACTACGATCATCCAGCGGCGGAGGGTCGCTCACAGCATCGAAAAGTTTTCCGCGCTCGAGCGAAACTCACTCTGAATCGACACGATGTTTCGTTAGTTTTGTTCTTGTTCAAGTGTTAGTGGTGTTGGTGATGGCAGCGATGACGAGCGTCAACGAAAACTGACAGCGTCGTCATCAGATGGAACCCGCATCCAAAGAGGAGAACCGACAATAGCTCGTTCTGTAATTGCCAGGGGATGGAAAGGGTGTCTCTCAGTCTTTGAGGCTTTGCGCACACCTAGAAGCACAGCTGTGAAGACAGTTGGAAACGACAAATTAGTGGGAAGAAGATTTCGTTTGAAAGGAACTCGATCCGAGAGAGCGAACAGAGCCACCATAGCCAAAATGAAAGTTTGTGTACTCGAACAAGGTGTCAAATTCCCGACGAATCAGCCCCCGGAGGAGATTCTTCAGGACACCATACATCTGTATGAAGAAACGGCGAAGTACGCCAAAGAGCAGGTACGTGGGAAGGCTCTCTAAGGGGCATACTTGTGATCGCCTGAGACCGAACGTGGATTGTTCGATTCCTGGTAGATTTGTGTTCGATCCGTTCGGAATCCAGGTTGTGAACGGGTACAGGACGTGTCCGGCTCCGGGCCTTCTGCGCGAATTCAGGGGAAGATCTTCCCTTGTAGTCGATATAGGTACATATGATGTTACTGATCACGAGCGTTATCAGACGATGCTTTGCCATCATTGTAACATCGATGACTGTTGTCAACCATCCAGAGGGTCAGGAAGACTAATGATCCTTTGAAAATCAGGTCGCTCGTTTTCAGTAAGACTCTTGCGTGGTCTAGCAAGCAGGCGTGCAAGACTCGAGCACTCTCTTCTTCATTGTCAAGTTCAAGGCTTTCGATATTCGACATTCGAGGAATCCGCGGTGCGAAGTCCTCAAGGTCCGACTGTGTCAGAATGATCGACTTGATGCGGAGGTGGAATATCACCGATGTCCGTGCGTTCATGCGCGGACTTCCCTCCTAATCAACGCGAGGGGAATCTCCCCGATTCCAGGGGAAAACTAGTGAACACAGAGAGTGTCATAGTTAAAGATTTGATAGCACAAGATTCCGATTCAGTTCATTGTGAATCATGCTTACGAACCGCGTGTCCATATTCCTCCATCCGAGCAAGATGTGTCCTCCCCCTTAAATGAGAAGAGCCCTTTCACGTAGGAAAAACATTTAACATTTATTCAAGTGCGACGAAACAACAATTATGGCACGAATTGAACGACCGCGAAATCACCCGTCACCATCCAATCTGGATTGGCAGCACGCGCTTTTTCCGCGGCTTCCTCAGTCAGTCCGGTCACAGTTTCAGCTTTAATGGTTCGAAGAGTCACCAACGGGGCCGGTCCGAAGCCCAAGAGAGACTCTTTGAAATCGACGCTCACTTTCCAATCCCGATCTCCAACTAATTTTCGATAGTTGAGGTCTCCTTTGAAAATCACCAGATCGGCTTCTGCCAACTCGCCGTACAGTTTCGGATCGACTCGTTTCATCTCCGAGTAGTCGAACGGCAGAGTCCAGAAGGTTCGCTCGTGAATCGTCCATAGCTTAGAGTCCAGGTACGATTTACATCTTCTGCCAAGCGCGGCGGTTTTCGGGGATTTGGAAGCTTCAAGTTGATCGATGACGCAGAAAACGTCGTCTGTCAGAGCATCCGAAACGAACCATGGCATCATTTTCACGTATAGTCGAACTTCCGATGCGTGCTTTCGACTCGTGAGGTGATCGAGAAGTATCAGGTCGGTCACCAATTCGAAACCGGAGTTATCCAGAACCACGGCCAGCTGGAAGATTCGAAATTTCGTCGTTAGCTCCGACTCCAGTTGTGTGAGCTCTCTATTGCCGTGTTTCCCACGATTCCACACTGCTAGAAGTTTCACACTCCGATGTTTTTGAAACAATGTTTTCGAGGTTTCCAATCAAGCGCGAAGAATCTCGTTTTATGGCGGACGTATGCGTCGTACCTTGAGATTGTTTTTACTCCGGAGAAGACTCGCGACCGGCTTTATGTCGTTGTGCAGTATCCTGCTGTCGAATTGCTGCAGCAAAGTGATCGGATTCTCGGTCTGAGAGTTGTCGCTCCCGTTCGACAGGGAAAGATCGCACTTGTTGCCCCATAAGGAGATTGTCAGCAGGGTTTCAATGTCAATCTTAGTCGTTTCAACCGATTCTGTGAAAGAAAATAAGGACTCGTGAACCTCCTGGAAGTTCTTCCGGTCGTAAGAGGTCGACTCGTTCCTGAACACCTCGAGCCAGCTCGATCGATGCATGAGATCATGATTAACAGACGTGCTGCAACAACGGTCTCTTTTGCTGTTTTGTAACAAGGCTCTCGTTAGATTCCGAAGTATTGGTCAGACTTTCCACGGAAGTTGTTGAATACCTCGAGTTCGCCTCTAGCGTGTTTTCTTCTTATATTTCCGCGTGTGTATTGCGCCTCCACGTCTCCAACGGACAGAGGTCATCCCTACTGTGAAAGTGTGCCAACGCGATCTAATTTCCTTGCCAACGAGTTGGAAGAGTGACGTTCAATCTCCTCCGGGCAACAACGTGGACGGGATGTCCCCTTGACACCATGACGTTGTAGTTTGAATTAAAACTAACGATTAGATACTTGGTGACTTACCCGTAAGAGCATGAACGGCAGCCATCGAGTTCGTGAGAGCAGCTTGTTTCTGCTCGTTGAAATAGTCGTATCGCTTCAAGTGTTTTGTGAGCTGTAACAGAGAATCCATAAATTTATTTTTGGGGAGCGGCCTCATCGATCATTGACGGAAATGCGAAACATCTTCTCTCAGTCATACTCGAATAGGAATCAATATGAACTCGACGTGAGATCTGAACCGATTGATTGGAGAGCTTGAGATCCGACATCAGGTGTTCGCATTTCTTATTCAACAAAATGACTTTCTTTCAAATGAATGACATCTCATGCAGAGTATCAAACCCGAAAAGCAACACCTAAACGAACCTGGAAGGCTTGGAAGATCCTCCGATAAAAATAGCACTCGGCGAAAAGCCAGGTCCCTTCGAACCATCTCGGCGACTCTTCTTTAGGGATTTGGTCGTTCCAAATAGATAAATCGGTGAAATCGTCCTCCACGAGCGTGTAGTCTTTATTCGTTTGAAGTTCGTTGCGGAGCTTGGATAATCGACCTGAAATATTCCATTTAGAACTTTCCGCTTTGATTCATGGAAGATTTCTTCTCAGATCACAAGGACTGAAGAGTTCCGAAGGAGAGACAAACATTTTCATGCTTAAATTGAAATACCTAGAGAAGTGGAAACCTTGCGGCAGAGGAAACATGTTCCGCCTTCAATAGCAAAGACTGACACATACACCTAGACTTTTCGATTGAATTGAGATAGAGAATTCGAAGCTCGGTTCTGACAACAAATATCGCGCTCTCACCGATCGTCTCTTTGACCTCCTCGCGACTTTCAGAGCCGTACTCGCTCTCTATTTGATCAGCTCGTCGGCTGAGGTGGTCTATGACTTTGGTCAGGATCACAGGAAGTCGATCTTTTATGGTTTTATAGGCGAAAGTGGATTCGAAACGAGCCGAGAGACGCACCGCAGGTTGCACAGTGGGCGCCGCCATCTTGGAATGGCTGATTCGGGTTCCAGCTGCGGTGGTGAACGGCAGACTGACATATACATAGACACCACTTGAAGGACAACCTGTAGGTTGCTATAGCGCGGTACTCTGCATCTCGATAAGATTCTTGATAGAGAGGGTGGTTGCATTGGGATGGCTTGGATTCACAGAAGTGACAAATCGCGACATCTTCCTTGAAAGATCTTCTCGTGAATACTGAATACCAAAGAGCATGCATGTGGTGCGACGCGAACAAGGGTCGAAACTATAGGCTGGATGTCTGTTCGAGTATGGCGACAATCTTTTTGGGGATAAGTTGCGAACTTCAGCGCAAGAACTCTACCCACATTTCAGAGTGGGATTCTTGAGAGACTTGAAGCTGGAAGAATTTAGTTAGCATTCACTAACGAAATTCAGATCATCTCACGATGCTTTCGATAGGGAGTTCGCTGATTGAGCCTGCCGTGGCGTGACAATGGAAAACCCCCGGAGACTTCTCTCCAAAGCCACTACAGTTACTTCGTGGCGCTACTTGGATAGGTAACTGAGGGTGGAAAATTCTCCTCCGTCGTTCTAAAACTGAAGCCGTCTCCTCTGTTTCTATTTCAGGGATGCCAGCTCCTCGTTTGTCCGGAAATGGGCGTCCTCACCGGGATCGCACCCCAGGACAGATTTCTGACTGCCGAGACGCTACCTCTCATAGGCACGGCTCCAGATCCGTGTACCCAGGCGACGTTGTTCGCCTTCGCGAGAATAGCGCGAGAGAACAACCTCCACCTGGTCGTTTCCACGATTGAGAAAGCGGACGCTTTCTACAACACATCGGTAGTTCTGACTCCTCAGGGCTGCTTGGCTGGACGACATCGGAAGAAGCATCTGTACCTGGAACCCTGCGTAACTCCGTCCGGAGAAGAACCGCGTAATATCCACATGGAAGGGATCGGAGAAGTCGGTCAGTCGCTGCACCGCGAAGAAGTTTTTTCCGACTTCAACGAGACTTTGTATACAGCAAATCGAAATTCATTCATTTCAACTTGTTTCTAATCCCCGCCAGAGTTTATCACCTGCTTCGACGTTTACTTTGCTGAGGCAAACCGCGAGTCGTCGAGCGATCTGGCCATTATGGTATCTCACTGGTATGATGAAATCCCGAATCTCACATTGCTGTCAGTGGCTAGAGGATGGTCGATATCGAACCAGACACCGATCATCATCGTGAGTTTCGGATTTGAATCAGAAAGATGTTGCCGATTTGAGCACTGAAGACAGACTTATTGAACTCCTGGATTCTCAATCTTTTCAGAGTAACTGTCGCTTCGTTCGACAGGGCACGCTGGGTGCCGGACTCTTCCACCCAAACGGGAACGGTGAATACTCCATGTCGTTCAGCAAGGACAGAGAGGGTGTCCACATCTTCGATCTGAGCAAGAAGGCGAAACTCATTCGGTAAGAAGTCGTTCACGAGATTTTGAAATTACATCCCGCCGTGTCTAATCTTCTACGTCTCCCGCAAGTTCTGAGAGAGGTTCTCACTCCAGGCAACCAAACGACGTGGTCACACCGGATACATATCAGCCGATCATTGGCGACTTGAAAAGATTCGAACGCGTCCCTCTAACCAACCTGTCTGGAATTCTCAAAATCGATCTGCCCACAATCTCATGCCAGGTCATGTTTGAGCTACGGAGACCTTCTCAAGATGTGATTTACTTGATGCTGGGAGCCGATGGAGTCCGGCGATTCGGGAACGGAGACAGTCTCTATCTTCAAGAATTGTACATTGTGGCTCTGAACAAGCACACCCGAGAAGTTTCGATGATCACGGGAAGCCCGTTCCGCAGCCTGCGATTAAGTATGGGCATCAAGAACGAAAATCAATGTCGCACAGTTTTCCCCATAGTTGTGGGCGATAATCTCTCGCTCATAGGGCCCGACCGGTGGCGATTTGAGCACGAAGTCCTCGAACTGCAAGTTGAGGGAGCGCTCGTATGTGCAGGCATGTGCCGAAGAGTTTTCAACAAAGACGTTCCCATGGTTTCGCGAAAACGAAGCCGAACGTTGTAGATAACACCAGCTGTGTACTACGAATAACATACTCGATTTCGTTTTGTTGTAATGTTTATTTGTTACCTCAAGAAGTCAATCTTCTGAAGTAATGCCGACACACCTGCTGATGCTCACACCTCTGATGTGAGTGCATAAAAACGACCAGGAATGGAAGTTCCGATCTGAGTTCTGCTTTTTCATTGCCATGACTTGAAATGTAGTCGATAATGATCCAATCAGAAGCCTCGTTCTTGCAACGCACAGTTCGTTGGGTTGTCGATTCGGAATTGTTCTCCGAAGTGAATTCAGAAGTCCAGTGCTTTTGAATGAACTTCTCACAGTCGGGGGATTCCGGATTCATTGGGACAAATCGAAACCGGAACAAGCTAGGTTTTGTAGATCGCTAATTTGGAACTATAAAGACCATCGAGCGGATGCAGAATGCGTTTCCAAGATCAGATTTCAACTCTCATCGACTGATTGCGATGAAAGGTGGTGCTAGTTCTCCTAGAAAACATCAGTGTTCGTGGACATCCGTTACATGAGAATGAAACCTTCGGATGGCACTTTTTCGTGAAGAAAGAATAGGCGAAACATTTCGCGAATCTGACTTGAGCTCCTCGAAGTTTGGACTGGAAATATTGCTTCGCTGGGGCCTCATGTTAGGAGATGAGAGAAACCTCCTGACCACAGAGCCTTCTAGTGAAAAGTTGCTCATCTGAGACATATGTCGCAAGGGGCGATTTTCAAAAATCCGGGATCTGTTGGGCGTCGTGATTGTGAAAATGAGATGATGACACTCGCCAATCAGTGAGCACTTTGGAGGTGGCTCGAGTTGGCCACCAAGCCCCTTTCGGCCGGTTTTCGTAGATTAGGTGAAGGAAGCGGGCAAAAATCTGAAAAATCCAGAGCATGATTTGGAAGCGATATGAGCTGAATTCCGGAAATGAAAAAAATATCATTTTATCCATTTTTGCGGATTAGCACTTCGCGCGCGAGCATATGAAATTCTGTGGACGAGCGCTGCGAGATGGGGACACCGAAAAAGTGACGCATGATACAGAAATTCTCGTGACGAGTGATTTCAAGAAAAATCGTCTCCGCCCATGCCATCAATTATATCAAGGCTTATTGATCAATTATCAACAGACTCGATTTCATCTCAGGACGCTGTCGATGTCGAACTCATTGTCACTTCGAGGCTTCAGAAATTCAGAATCAGAATTTTGAGAGATCCGCGGTTTCCGTTGCAACCTGGTTATCGAGATTCGAATATTAATCGAGAAGAAAAACCAGATCCCGCACAAAACGGTTTATCTCATCGCTCTTATCGCATGCTCTGCTCTCCATCGTAATGTTGGCTCCGAAAGTGTCGTTGATTTCAAATTATTCTCACCTGCATATCGTTGTCGGATAAATGAAATCGACAACCACTTCGTGGACTTTTCATCTGATTGTAAACATTTGATCACGAGTGAAATTGGGAATTTTCAAAGCACAAACAGAGCTCCTCAGTCGACTTCAGGAGAAATCCTATTCAACGAAGATTTTGTCGGCCATTGGCCATCTCCGGCCCCAGAATCGTTGCCTATAGATATGACGAGTGCTTCACAAGCGGGTAGAAAAACCAATTATTTCCTCACAGGATTCGTAATTTGAAGGATCTTTGCTATCGGATTCTTCTATTCATGGACTCAGTCGTTGAGAATTTCTGTCCTCTCTACTGAACTCATCGGAGGTATCGGGCCGAATGGCCCACTCTCTCAACTTCGACGGATTGATATTCTGATTGCGATCGGAACCACTGTTCGACAAGCTCACGGAAAGGCACAGTAATAACTCGGCAAACTCATTTTCAAAACTTCTTCGGATATCTGATTCGTAACATTCGTAGATATTCGAGGAAAGGATCAACATTCTTTCTTGTCTCGTATTGGTTAGGCAGCATGCATTCGTCAACATTCAGATTGATGATACTTTTCTTTCTCTGATGAATTTCTCCGAGAGTTTATTTGCTTTTCACTGAATATCCGGTCCGAGGTTCAATAATTTCGGGGTGCATCCCCAAATCAACGTGAAGAAAGGTTCTTTCACTTCTTGCCGTATCCGTAAGCTCCATAGATGGGAGCGTAGACTCCACCGTAGCCGTAGCTAGCGTAGCCGGGATTGTAGGCGACGGGAGCGTAGCCGCCGTATCCGTATCCATACGAAACGGGAGAGCCCCAGGCAGCAACCGGAGCGGTGTATCCTCCGGTGTAGACGTAGGTAGCAGAGGCAGCAGCAATGCAAGCCACGAGGGCGATGAGGGAGATCTTAAATGGAACAAAGCCGTCGTTTTGTGATATTTGAAAGAAATCGCATGACATCTCTCTCAACCAATATCGAGGAAATCAACTGTTTGGAGTCAAGCAGCTCTAGCTTCTAGATTCGTATTTTAGGGAAGGCGAGTTTCTAACTCTTTCCGAGCGTTCTATCTAGCGGTGCTCTGTCGCCAGGCTCAATGCTCTCAGTGTCTGTCAACTTTGTGAAGCGAAAGCTGAAGAGAGAGAAGAGAGTTCTTGGAGGTGGTTACTCGAGAAAGGGTAGGTACTCACGATGGATTTCATGTTGAGATATCGGCGGTGAGTTGCGATGTCAAACTCGGGCGTCGACGCCTCTTATATAGTGAGCGAGCGAGCTCCGGAGGAGGTACCGGTCATCTACCCCAAAGGTCGTCGACTTCGCGGCCTTGGCTCGAAAGGACGGAAAACGTTCTGGAGCTTTGGAAAGTGCTTTTTCTTTCTTCAACTCCAGGTGCAGCAGCGATAATTAGCATGATTAATTGACGCATCCTTAGGAATGGGCATCAACGGATTTGCCCTGGAGCTAGTCGCTTTACTCATCTCGTGGACGATGGATCACGCGGACTCGAACGGTATCAGTGCTCGAGAATTTTGATGGAGATCATTGGCTCTGATTTTCCGAAGAAGCCGTGTGCGATGTGGAATCCGGATCGACGTCATGACCATCTTTAGATCTGGGGAGATTTGCGGTGTCTCAGATCGCCAGAAGTTTCTCACTGCTAGTATCGGACTTCTTCGTTTTATCTATTCGATAAAAAAAACATTCTCTGATTATCGTGAAGCGTCATTCGAACCCCTTGATTGGAACTCGATCGTTTGTTCTGGGGAATGCTATCACTGGCCGCGGTCGGTACGGTACAACACAAAGTGGCCCTTCATAGAACATTTCGAGAATTCGGGAACATCGAGTATTCGGCCGGAGCGATGTTTGCCGCGAGATAAGGGAAGATCTTAATTTTAATATTAACCGCCACGCCCCGCCCATTCTCAAGTCAGAACACAGATAAACGGAATTTATGGACAGCGAAGTGAGAGCGGTGAATCAGATATTTTCTGAATCGTCTTCGTTGGAGCGCCAAAACGAAACAACCGAAATTGAAATAACCGAGGGGATCGATAGCAAGTTGGTTTGTTATTATGCAACAAGTACCTCTCCGGAATGCTTCAATGCGAATCATGGCAGAGGTGCCGAGATCAGAGAAACGTGGCAGATTCTAAACCTCATCAAGAGAAAGCGGAGCGGATTTTATTGTATCTATATTATAATCAATTACATAAATTATAATTATAATCATTATGTAACTAATAACATCAGAATAAATATTCCATAATAAATAAATTATATGTATATATAATAGTTCTGATTATTAAATTAAATTCGCTGGAGCGGAACGTCGAACTACCGATTACTGTGAGGCTGTTTGCCTTGAACCTTCATCTATCTGAAAATATTGATCAGTTGATTGTCTCGCAGCGGAACGCTCTGTGCCGGGTCTTGCGGGATAACGCTGATTCGAATCCTGACATGCGGCGTCTTCTGTCACTCTCCTGACTTCGAGCAAACTTATTTGGAGATTGGATAGCACTTTCCGCGTCCATTCAGATTCATTTTAGGCGTTGGAATCTCACTTTTTCGAATCGCCTCCGACCGATGACCATGCTTCAGTCGAAAGATCGAACGAGGAACCAATCGGCGCGAAAAGTTAAAGCCAAATCATGTCTGTCAGAATGAATATCGAATCACTGCGTGGACAGCAAGGGTCCAAGTGAGAGTATTTGTTCACGAAAATCTTTCAACGGACGAACGTTTACTCGTATCTATACCAATTAGCGGCACAGCAGTCGATGACCGCCCAAAAACCATGACGACCGCAATCGATTCTCAGCAGAGGACGCTCACTTTCTCAAGACGGGGTGCTTCCACCGGAGAATTTTCTCGACGGAATTCACGAGGAGCCAATTTTCGGCGTGAATGTCCAATAAAACAGAAAAGCGACCGGTTCTCTCAGCTAGCAAGCTAGCATTCGTCCCTTTTCCTCGAGAAAGAATCAGCGACAAGAGCCATTCTTTAGTTCGACAGAAATTATATAGATGCCTCGCCTCTGTTGACTGTGTCCGATATGTTCGACAGGAATCCACTCAGCCGAGAGCTCGGACCAGCATGCCGGCGAGCGAGCGAGCGAGCGATCGAACGGACGAGCCATCGGGCAAACGAACACGGCTCGAAAGTGATTATCCATAGAAATCTGCACCACCGTAAATTGTCTGAAGTGATTCGGCGTTCGATTGACCAGGACGATTTGAAAAAATCTACATGAGACCTCAGCGACTAGCGGAGAGTGAGTCGTTGTTTTAAAACTGACAACTTGTAGAAACTTGTATATTTCGGCATTCCATATATTCGGCAGTCCAATTCCGAACGTTGATCTCGATAAAGCAGGAATTCCGAAGTCATTGGTAATGATTCGCTGTCGATCCCCTTGATATGAAGATTCAGAAGACCACGTAATCTCCTGCTTGAAGTCATCACAATTGTTCGATGTTCGGTCGGCTGAGCAAACTTTCATGCTACACTCAAGTCTCACTGACTCATGAACCTGAGATATGTAGTTCGGACATTCAAAAACCGCGAGAAAGGAAGGCAGAAGGGCACCAAATATCTCCGGAATAAGCACTTAAAAACTTCATAGCTCTAGTCATAACTCATAACTAGGGCTGTAGACTCCTCGCGGGAAAGAATCGCCGTAGTCCCGGCCCAATCGCGGTATAGAATCGGGAAATCGCAAAAAGTCGCAAAATCGGAGAGATTCACATTCTGCATTCTCACCTAACACCGGACCCGTTCCTCCTCAACTCGTCGCCGGTGTGACGAACATTCAACGATGATTTTTGTCGAGCGCCAGGATGACTGACTCCTTCCTTCGCAAAGCAGGACACCTCGGAAATGTGGGCTGTTTCGCTGCAAAATGTGCTCGAATTCGTGGCTGACAAGAACCGCAGATATCGCGGAAATCGGTCGAAATCGGCACAAATTGTGCTTTCTGGGATCTCCTTGAAGAATCTAAAGCCCCTCTCATAACGGATCCAGTTTAGGTTTTCCTAACTCATACATCAGACTCAATGTTGAACCTTCCCCCCAACTCGGAAAATCTTCGATAACTCTAAACTCACTACAATTTTGTGTCGCCAACTCATAGCAGAAAGGGTACAGCGGAATAAGGGGGTTTTCTAGGCCGCCTCGAGAATTCCAAATGGGAATGCATGGTTCGATACCTCCCTATAAGTGATTCATTCCGCCATAATTGGATCGCTCAGATTGCCCTCGATTACCCTCGATTTACGGGGAAGAAAAAGAAGGACCGTTGAAAACCCCCGAAATGATTGACATTCTTTGAACGCTTACTGTGAGGAAACGAAGCGTAGTCGGCCGGGGGCCGGCTAGCTGGCACTAAAGAGAGAATTCCAACCAACGGTGCCTATGTGGAGAGAGGGACCTTAGGGACACCCTAGCGGACGCAACCGAATATCGGTATGAACGAACCGAGTTGTCATTGGTGCTCCATGATGCCAGAACTCAGCCTTCGTTTGAGATATGGTTTCAAATGAATGTCCAACACTCTTCTCATTGTATGAAAGTCTAAAATCCTAAAACACAGTGGTGTCACATATAACGAACGGTGATTCGCTTGAAGGAAAACTCGATCGATGAAGTCGCCTGATTCCACATCCGCGTCCCGCGTGAACCCTTGTCTCGATTAACGAACTCTTTCGACAGAAAAGGCCAACCCAAGAAAGTTTTTGTTGAGCGATTTCCGGGTTTGTATCTGACATCGTTGATAATAATTCGAGACCTAAAATATTTCCAGGCGTGGCTCACGACACTCATTCCGTCGAGATGTGCCTACCGGTCGATCTGAAGATATGGAAATATTTATGAGATGAAAAAACAAACAATCAGCAGACTTTACTTTTATTTCATTTTAAAATGGCACCGCCTCGACATGAGCTAACATCGGGATCCGTCCGTAACATTTATTCGAAATCACGTCAGTAGCGATATCAGATGATATTCGTCATCGTTCGGTCATATGAGTAAGGCACATTTCATAGTTTGGGATTAGGCAACTTATTTGGTCATTGTTTATGTTCGATATAATATAATTGAGGTGATGTTGAATATACGATGGAAGCAGACAAATAACGATTCTCAAAGCATGAGCTTCGGATGTATGTAGCGTCATTAACATTCTTCCTCCTGCTGCGCTGCATGATTGCGATATCAAAGCAGGCGCTTACATCAAAACGAATATGGTCAAAATCTACGGTTTCTTGCTTCCCTCTGGAGAAACTAGGACCTCACCGGATGACGTCATAAAATATCCTCCAATAATCAAATCAGCTTATGTGACACGAACATCCGCTCTCGGCACGTTTCCACTCTACATACTCTCGACCATCAATATTTCGCACATAAACGGGGTAAACCATGTATTCCTGGTGACACACAGATTTTAATTCTCTTTCTGTGGATAGCTGGGACTCGATCTCTACTCCTTGACAGGCTGTCTGGCTTTTGCACATATTGGCGACGAAGTACTGACTGGTCCTCGATGGTGTGATGTCCGACCTTCTGGATTCAGAGCTCGTTGTCGGCGATTCCTTGAAAACGTACACCCGCTTGTAACTGGGGCAGGTTGGAGTTTCGTTAGCATACATTCCTTCGTCACGAAAGCGTTTCATCCAAGTCAACTGTTGCGCGATGCGCGGATGCTTAGAGGCCAGGGTTTTATTCTCCGATTCGTCGTTCAAATCGTACCAGCACCAGGAAGAAGCACAATTCACTACGACGGCGGCTTGCATTTCACCAAGCGATGAAACGATCGTAACAGCAACCAGAGCGTAGTCCAGCATCCTGTCCTTAGTGAGAAACGCCTCAATAGGAATCCACTTGGCGACTGTTACAAAACGTCTCGAAAATGGAACTTTAAGAGTGAGAAGACTCAGATGGACTCGAAGAGCTTGAGAATATTCTCCACTCTCCTCGACGACTGTTCGAAAGAAGAAGGAGAGGACATTGACCGTTACGTAGCTTTTCCGGCCTTTTTGAATGTCAAATTGTTGAAAAGCAATGTGACTTTTAGGTTCCCAGCCGAGTGTCAGTAGTGCTGACAGAGTCAGCGTGTGATTGAGTGCGACTTCCAACTAGACCGATAGGATGTTTATTTCACAGTGAAGAAGGTTTCATAGGATAAGATTGAGATAGATAAGGTCAAGCTTTGTGAAAGCTTGGAAATATTCCACTAGATACCATTTCCCTTTATAAGGTGAAATAAAGCACAGAGCAAAAAGGGGGAGACATTTAGTTGTACCGAATCTCTGTTCGTTCTCATTTCAAGCCGTCCATAGAAAACCTAGGTGTTGCACGAATAACCTAGCCCTGTTCTTCCTTGTCGAGTTTTTTGAGCTAAAGGCTATCACAAATATCGAGCCTTAAAGCAGCGAAGAGAACATGGAGATTCGTGTGGTTCTTTTCGTTACAGTTCAAGACCGAACCGCCATTGTCGCCGCTGCGCGATCCGCCAGACAACCCAAGACTCCGATTTTCGTTCTTCTCGCACCTTTAGTACGTAACAGAGAAGTGGAAGAGAGACATTTCGGAACAGTTTGTGAGAGTTGTTGGCTTCATTCGTCAAAGGGCATATTTGGGACATTGAGGACCATATAAGGGAATACCGGAACGTCACCGATAACCCTATACTCTAGTCACGACCTTGGCATTCTCACAGGAACGAAACGATACGACATGCCGGGTCAACAAGAGTTCGTACCCGTTCGCGAAAAGAGATGGAACCCATGGTCCCGTCTGCGCGAATCCGAACTACGAATGAATCGGGGCCCTTGAAAGCTGTCGCCTGCTTGAGTCCAATATCTGTTGCTGCGCACGTTGCAGGCGATGACTTCCATCTCTGTGGGACTACTATAATCCGATATGCCCATCAATGAACTTGGATCATGCGACTTCTATCGAGAGTCGTGGAACCAAGAGCGGAAACGTCGATTGGCTTGTGGGGAACTCCTAGGGATCTAATCGCGAAGAGGCGCAATGCAGCGGAGCCTCGATAGATGAGCGCTTTCGTTTGGGATCGGCTTCTGAAATATCACAATAAAATATGGACAAAATGCGAAATTCATTCTCAGTTCGTTCTATTGAAAGTTCGTTAGAAAACATCACGCGAGATTGGAATGCTCGGCTAGGACGGAGATTTGGAGATATGAAACGAGTCATGGTATCAGGTGTGTAGGACGGCTGATGCTCATCATCTGGCTGGTGCTCATCATCTGTACGCCATTGCGAAATTCCTCCTAGTAATGGTCTCCCAGCTTTCAATCTGGTTCCATAGTCAGTCTTTCGCCAGGAAAGGCATTCTCGACCCACGACGTCAGCAAGCTATAGTACCGACCTCAAACTGACTCAAACCATGTCGGTGTGAGTGAGGCAGATGAGGCAACGGAGTGAAGCTTTCAGCGCGGCTGACTGAGTGAGAATAGGTGCGAGACGTGTTCATTCTGCTCGCAATCGATAACGCTTTTGAAACACCTTCCGAACGCTCCTGCGAAGAACTGGTCAAGAAATGAGCTTCAATAAGTTATCACGGACACAGCTCCGCTATGTGGCTCGAGAGATGGGATCTGTCTTGGCCTTTCCTGTGTTTGTTCGGCTTTCATGAACTGCCGAGAAACGCGCAAAAGTACATCCGACTCATAATCATGGTGACCCATGCTCTCGCGTATTTGTATGACTTCAACTACTATTACAACAGGACAGAAATCCTACCTATACGATGTGCGATGGTGTTTTCGGCATTTTTCCACGATACGCAAGTTCTTTACCTCTACTTGAAGCGTTTGCAGAACGCAGACTCCATGATGAAGGAACTCAGGTATGAGAAGAATACGGAGATTTTCTTGCTGGTTATCTTCCTCGTCGATGTCGCGACTGATATAAAAGGATACGGGTTTCCACCCAATCTTAAGAAAGAAGGGAACTCCGGTCACCTCTTCGTGTCCTTCTTTTCCTTTGCTTCTGTTTTCGCTCACATTTTCGTCAGACTGGAGGCTGTTTTTCTCTCTGCTGATGTCGCTGATGAAATCAAGAAGGGATTTCAAAAGAATCGGAGTATTCTGAGCAACATGACCTCGCGAAACGCGGCCGAAAAATGCAGGAAATCGTCAAGACTCTTAAACCACATCAGTTGCAATCTGAACGGACCTCTGACCTCGATATACGCAGAGATATTCGTCCAAATTGTGATAATGACCCCAGTCAAGATGCAGTACGTAATTTGCCCGTACTAATCAGCTCTCTGGACCATCGGAACGCTGACGCAACTCTCGAGAATCATCCTTGTCGTCAGGGAGGGCGATCGAATCTTGGATAGCAACAGGAAAGCCCGGAGGAGCGCTCGTCTCACTGAGGGTTATTTTGAGCGGGACTCTGGCGATGTCGAACTTTTCGTCAGACAGGAACAAGCTGTAATCATGGCTTTCGGATTGCCACTCGGATGGAAAACCAGTTTCACTTTGTTTGGCGTGGCATGGGGTTTCGCTTTCACCACTTTCCAGGTGGTCTTGAACAGCTAGATAACTGGAGGAGATAGATGCTAGATGTGTGGTGTGTGCGGATGTCTGAACGTCTCAATCGATTCTATGGAAGTCGCGAACTGAAGGAGATACTATGGATTATGGAATAAGGTGATTCGCGGCCCAGACTCGCCAGGACATTGTCTTATAATGATACCTGACTCCCTCTCGGATTGGAGGATATCACTCAGAAATGAAACTATGTCGCAATGAACGGATGGGATATACGAGTTAGAAATATTAGCTGATTCCTGATTACCTTATGAGTACTACTGATGATTGTTCAGTAATTCTTGCAACAAGAAGAGACCGATTGATTCTCTCCCACGAATTCGGCGTCCCACGAACTCCTGGCTTCCGTCTACCGGAACACTCTCGAGAAACGACGAAATTATTCTTTGGACCTCATCAAGCTTATCCCGGGGCTTCCCTACAACCGGGCTTCCCAACCGGGAACCCTAGGGTTCCCTGAGCCGCGGAGTCCCGCCCTGGGAATACTATGGGGGAACTCCTGAGGAGCCCCCAGCGGTCCTCGTGGGGAGTAAAGGTTGGGAGCCATCGACCTACAGCATCGTCGAGCTGGAAGCAGCTGTGTTCTTCTTTGACATCGCGGACGAACCCACAAGAAGCGCGCAGAAGATTCGAACCTATGCGCATCGAAAGCACCGCCGTGGTATGGAAAGATCATAGTGCACCTCTCCGGATCAGTTCCCGTCATCCCTTTGCCGGGTAGCAGATCCCATGCTTGTTGGAGCATCAAAATGAATGAAAGTTATCTCTGCGGAGCGACATTTGCCTCTTTATTGGGAATTCGCCAGAAGTCCGTTTGTCAATCGGAATATTGTTATGCTGGAGGTCGCTTCGCCTCTTGACGTTGCAATTCGCTTTCACCTCTCTGCAAATCGTTCTAGGCGTTCCATTCAGTTGACGCGACACATGTTGACTTTCCGATCGACTCAAGAATGTCTTTGATGACCAAGACCATTGAATACAGAAGGTCGACAAGAGAAGTGCTCCTTCGATCAGCTCAGCAAATCTATGAACTTGAACCTTCCCCCTCTGAGCGCACTTGTGTGCTCCGCTGCCAATAGAGAAGATGGGATTTTTTATATGATTCTAGTCACCGCTGAAGTCTGATCGGAACAATAGAGCGCTGACAACGCCGAGAACATCAATATCATGATCGATACTGAGCCACATTTAAAATGATTGCACCGTATGGTGTGAATTGCGGGATTGGTCGCATGCTCAGTTAACTCTCGCGATCGAGTTGATGATAGGGTCGGCCTCGATTCAACAACTTGGTATGGTTTTCGCTGACCTCAATGTTTCCAAACCATTCCTGTGCGCGTTGGGCTTCGTGGAGCTCCGATGGAATCTTCATGTTGTGATCCGTGCCCTCATCATCCTCAATCACGCGATCACGTATGCGTACGGGGTGTCATTCGACGAATACCCGAGCGACATTTCATACTTACGTAGTCTCCAATGGCTCTCTACCTGGTTCCGCAACGGTCAAGTTTTGTATCTCTACTTGACGCGTGTGCAGCGAGCAGACTCATTGCCCCGCGGATCCAGATACGAAAGAAAAACAGAGATCGTGATGATACTCACCATGATCGTCTACATTGCAACTGATTTCAGTCGCTCTAGGAGCCATTCCTCCCGAAAGACCTCGAAACTACTCGAGAACACCTCCGCATTATTCGTGAGTCATGTGTGCAACTTCTCGAACAGACTCGTTCGAATGGAGACTGTGATCCTATGCGCGGACCTCGCCGACGAGCTCAGCAAAGGCTACCGAAAGAATCGAAATATCCTGCGTGGTCTCAACTCGGAGAACGTTGTTGAGAAATGCAGAAGATCTTCAAAACTGTGCAACGACCTCAGTGAAAGTTTGGATGGCGCTCTGACTTCGATGTATGTTGAATTTTTCCTCCGATTCGTCACCAGGGTTCCTTTATCAGCGCGATCTCTCCGATGCGCGTCCCGGGCACCCGCGTGGATGGGTAAGCTGATTGTGCACCTCTCTGGGCTCCTGTTCATCTTCCACGAAGGAAATCGAATTTCGAGCTTGAATAGAAAAGCTCGACGGAACGTTCAACGAACTGAGGGATACTTCGTACGAGATATCAGGGAGGCGCGACTCTTCACCGGACAAGAGCACGGAGTCCGATTGTCGCTTGGAGCGGTCCTGGGTTGGAAATCTCTCTGCGCCTTGATTGGAGTAACGTGGCAGTTTGCATTCACAGCCTCGCAGATCATTTTCAGCATTCCATTCCAAGGACGTGACGTGTGCTAGCGAGCGTTATCCCGTGGGAGAAAAAAATGAGGAACTTCGATCCCTCGAGTCAAAGCAGCACCGTTTCATTTCAATGTCAACGACGCGCCACGGGCCGAAATCTGGCATTCAATTCACAGATCGTTGAGATCGCCGGCAGAGTTGCGACTTACTCTTTCAAAAATCATGAAAAATGTAAATTACCTCTAACAGCGCTGCAGAAAATTGAGAACTCTCGAGCCAACGTGATTGTTTCGCTCAAGATCAACAGGGTTGACCACGTCCAGAGCGCCGCAGGGATTTGAAAAAATATATTGAAGTTTTTTTCGTTCATACCGCCGGTGTTAGAGCATTACCTTTCTTCCCTCCGAGCCGAAGTCAAGGAGATCTGGATTGATCAGAAGCCGGAAGCAATGCTTACATATTGGTAATAGGTTCCATCACTGCGATGAAAAATATGAGGCCTTTGTGAGAAGAACTTTCGTGGAAACTTCAACTGCAAGCGGGACTTTAACGTTGACCTCGGCTGTGTACTGGAAAGTAGCTTATTCAGTCGAACTTATCACACCACTTATCCAAACGAGGATCTTATTATACCAAGAGACAAATAATATCTTTGAGGTTCCACCCATCACTCGTTGGCGGGGAAAGCCCAATGATTTCGGTAACTCATCTTATTTCAGTTAGTCGTAACCCTAAGCTACAGGGCTGGAGCATAAGACAATGCATTCTCATTCTATATTCCGAGACCTCTTGCGCAGTTCTCCGACTGCGTTCGCATGACCGTGAAATTCCGCGGTAATACACCGCAGGTGCCCCAAGCTTTCGCGTTGAACGATCGCGGTTTTGGCTGGCTCCTTTCTTGGACTCAGCTCATTTGTAGGTATAAATGGACACATATTGTATCCTTGTGCTGTAAATGAGGTAACTTTGTATTTCATGAAACAGTTTGTATTCTGCATTGTTTGAAATTCGAGATTCAGTAGTGTTCATTAAAGAAGGATTTTTCCATGGAGACCATAGCAAAAGCGCCGTCAGAGGTTGTTCTCGGTTTGTGCACGTGGTTTCGAAGACACTAGCTACTTAGAAAATCTACTGCTATGCCGTGCTCGATTATTGAGCACTATTTAATCTCCAAACTCAGGGACTGTGAGCTCATTCCGGCCGCGATGTGCACTGTACCTCATCAGGCAACCTTCTGTGAGACCGGTGATCCGCGATGAATTCGGAAATATCGATATTTCTTCGACTTATTGTGAATCCGGACAACTAGAATTCTCTTTATATCGATCATCAGTGAAATCAATTCGACTCCAATGGAGGCTTTCCAGTGCATCGGATATCGCTTCTTCTCTGTCTGCGATGGTTTCCACGGTGTCGATTCCCCGTCAGACGAAATCCTAAGCTTGGGAAGCCTCACCGTAAAGAACCGCGCCAAAACGGTGCTGATGATGGAAATCGATTAAGACACCTGAGCCATGGCATAACACCTCCATCGCTGCCTGAGAACAGCACATTATCGATTTCATTGGAAGTGATCGAAGCATATCGTTCTTCACCCCTGATCTCGACCCCATGATGGTCGGATAGAATATTTTCGGTAGCGAGCTTTCAAACTCAACTGTCTGACGAGTCCGCAGAACAGGTGATCCCCGAACGGACCAAACTCCCCGCGCACTCAATGCAGTCTGAAAGTCTTCTTCTCTCAATTCGGGATCGGAATGCGCGAATTTCGTAGCCCGTTCGGGAGATGCCGCATATCAAGTGTTGATGGTGACTTCCGTCTCGGTGGAGTGAAGAAATGAACAGTTTAAATTGATTTTTCCTTATCGCTTGCTCTGAGTTCTCTCGGGTGAGCCAGTCTTCCTGAGACTGAAGCAAAATATTCAGGCTTACCTCTGTAGCGCATCGCAGCTGCCACCCTTCTCAGCTTTTCGCGAGCTTTGCAAGCTGAAACGTTGTCCGTATTTGTTTTCAACATGACGTGAGTCTCATAAACTTGACCGGCGATGGATCGATTCCTTACACGCTCACGGTGGGACCTCCAGCCCGTTTTACGATCAGGCGGTTTCTTCGCATGTAGCTGTATCAAGGCAGACGCACCGATGATGTCGTTATATTCTAGGAAACGCGATCTGTATATGGCTCCAATTGTCTGGTTCATCCAGCGCTTGGAACCAATCTAGTTTATTCCAAAACATCAGCTCTTCACGATCGAACTTCTGAGTCGATTGTAACCTTTTGTCCCTTTACGATTGACGGACTTCACCTTGGGAGACAAGTTTTCCCATTTCAAACGGTGGAGCACTCTTCTGGGAAGTCGGGCTGTTGGGACAGAGCGCGATTGGAGTATTCGATCCAATCGAAGGGCAGGCAGGTCTATCTCAGAAACAACCCATCAGAGAGTGTCCTTGTTTCAGAGAGAGACCGTTCATTTCAATCTCGAACTGTTTAGTCTTCTCTCTTCGCCTCGGGTGGAGAGATGATTGACCAAAATCGGAAATGCGCGTGGAATACCTGGATCAGTGAAAAAAACTGCACCTGAAATGAGAAGATCATCTGTTTCTCTGTTCCCTGTCGTCAGAGTGCCTGTCCATTAGAGAATGCACCTTGAAGGGCTCCATGGGCCGAACGAGAATTCTGGGCACGACCTTTCCCGCGCAGCAGATTGTCTTGAAATCAGGGGTCGGCACGGATTTTCGAAGTAGAAAAAGGTTTCGAAAACCAAAGGATCGAAAATCCGGTTTTCGAAACTACAACCCATAATGCTGAAGAAGTAAATTGTGGTGGAGCGAATCCACGCTTCTGTCTACATGAAGTCAACTCTCGCTACAACAAACACCGTTCGGCAAGCCTCACTTGGGGACCAATGCTCAAAGACTCTCGTTTCAACGAACTCCCTTTACAACGAACAAACGTCGAAATCCTGGGGTTCGTTATAACGAGGCTGGCTGCCCGAACAGGGCATCAAAAATTGTTAGTTCTGTCGAGGGATCAGTTCTTACGGTGTTAATTTCGTACAGTAAACTCTCATTACAACGAACGGAAAAATGGTGATGAAATCTGCTCGTTGTGACGGCTCGAGCTTCTTCGTATCATCTCAGAAGTCCCGAGCAACAGGGTGAAAGTTCGATTATTATCAATGTTGTTGAGCTGTACTTCTTGAAACGATTTTTTTCTTCCCAACTTTATCTTGCACGGCTTCATCCGGAATCAAAGAGCATTCTTAAAACTCGCATGTTTACTTTTCTTCTGGTGGAGATCAACAGCATCAACAATGCGGGCCATGTTGTCTGCAGTCGACGATTACTCAACTTGACATTTGGAACGCCTCTTTTGTATTGGGCGTTCCCCCCTTCCTACAAGGAATATCTTGGAGACACGGTTTCCGATCCGCTCTTCATGGAGTCCTGTCAATTAGTATCTTCCGCTCTCAGGAACTGACAGTACATGACGTGCCGGCGACTTGCGAAGTCGGGAGGTGCGCGAGTTATGTCGGTCAGCGGGGATAGCTAAATGAGAGCGATCGACCATTAGTGCAACAGTGGCCACCTCAGTAGCTACGCAATTCTCGAGGGTACTCGTTAAGTGATGAACTCATGCGGAGGGGGCAAGCCCAGCCTGCCTTCCGACAGCTTGTTCGCCGCTATTGTTTTGATGCATTCTCCTCACCCTTTCTCCTCGCCTATCTGCCAGCTCGCCAACGAGGCGCTCCCAGAATCGGCTCCGCAAGTCGCCGCTCGTATTATAGCACAGTATCATTGTTCTTTCACTCCGGCTCACTTGTCCATGACGAACAGTGCTCCTAGGGCCCCTCACAAACAATTTGTTTCCGTCCACGGGCTACGGTGCCCATCGGAGACTGTTCTCGAGAAGGTCGAAGCTTAAATCAGCGCTTAGCGCTCACCGTCCTCAGTTCAGAAAGATTCCAAGTTGAAACGTTCTACAATTACCCTACGGAAACTCAGCTGCTGGACCAACGTTCACTCCGGAGTGTTCGATCGCCGGAGGAGCGACACGCGAGCACCTCAGGAAAGGTTTAGGATCATCAATATACTCACATCTGGAAGTGAACAATGAGTCCTAGTGAGAACAGATTTGTGTGTCATCATGAAAATTGTGGGAAAATTCTGAAGAACAAAGCGAACTTGCAAGTTCACTTGCGACGCCACGATGGAGTGAGACGGTTCGCCTGTTCGCACTGCCCAAAGAAGTTCTTCGTTGCCTTTGATCTGAAGGCTCATAGTCGCATCCACAGTGGAGAAAAGCCATATGTGTGCTCCGTGTGTAAAGGGAGTTACAACACACGGTCTAATCTCGTGAAGCACTTGCGTGTCCACAGCGGTGAACGGCCCTACTCCTGTAGGGAATGTTCGGCGAGCTTCAAGAACAAATCCAACCTCAACGAACATTCACGCCGTCATACCGGCGAAAGGCCCTTTCCCTGTCCTGGTTGTACTTCGAGCTTCAGCACGGGCTCTGCTCTCACGTCTCACCAGCGCTCTAACTGCGGCGCGAAACCTTTCGGTTGTGACAAGTGTGGCAGGCGGTTCTCTGTGAGACAGACATTCGAAAATCACTATGAGAAACATCACGGTAGGTCGCGTTCGAAGTTCGACCGTTTGGAGAGCGACGAGGAGCCGCAAGCTGCAGAGAAACCATTCGAGTGCTCCACTTGCGGACGAGGTTTCGCGCGACCCGGATGGCTGAAGATTCATGAGCTTACTCATTCTGAAGGAACAACGGACTGTGATGTCAGACTGCATTCATGCGAGTTCTGTTCCAAACGCTACACTTCAAGACGACGTCTTGAAACACATCTGAAAACGCACGACCAGCAATGACAATAGCTCGTGTACTGTTGTATTGTATCATACTATTATTTGTATTTCTCAATTTTATGCGATAGATGTTTTGGAAGTGGTTTGGAAGCTCATCTGTGAACAAAGTTGTGTCTTGTACCGAAACCTGAACCAGAATCACTTGGTTCAAGAGTTTCCTCCGGCTTTAACTTATACACGAGCCAATGATAGATTCTCTACATGCAGGTTCATCTTCTTCACCGCCTGTCGAATGCAATAAATCACCACCGGTGCTCTTTACTGGAAATAATATCAATGATTCTTCGTCCCGATTCCAGCTCAAGTGATCCCAGTGAGGAACAAGGTTCTCAGTGAGGAATACGCGAAGGCTCGGAGCATCTCATGAGTCTCCACTCAGGTTCTGAGAATTCTAGTTCCTGTAGAGCATTGACAAGTAGGGGTCGTTGATGTGAAAACTCCCGTTCCAACGTCAACACAACATATGAACACTTGAAAATCGGGAGCTCCGCGTAGAGCGAAGCGGATTCGAACCCGCTTTCCTGAACTGCAGGCACTGAAACCGTGAATTGCGCGGTTTCGAAACGATCATATCTCCAGATTCGCTCATTTGCGTAAATCATTACGATAGGATCTCTCTATTTCAATCATAAACATCACGCTGACGAAGTTCCGGCGAAGTCCGAGTTTCCACATCAGCGACCTCCCTTCGTGAGCTTCTGACGTTATGGCTTTGCTGCGTTTCGCCGCGGTTCAACAGCGGAATCTTGAGAGTAAGTCAACAGCGAAAATGGCTTCTTAGCCGGGGTGTACTTTGGTTATTCTGGAGGAATCTCGTCTGGAATGCAACCAAGACATTCTGCTATCAATCTTTTCGATTCAGGCGTGCACATCTACGAGCGTTCTAAGGGGCAGAAAGCAGATCCGGGTGGCCGGGGGGGGGCGAAAATTGAAAACGAAACTCATAACGGGTAAGTCCTTGCGGGCTGACCCCGTGCGCGGTTTCTTTCGAGATCGACTCCGATTGACCACAATCTCGCGGAATGCATTATGCACATTCTTCAAGGTCTAGTGCTCGGGGGGTTGATGTGGGCGAGCGAACCTATCTGGTGGGGGAGTCGATTCCTTCTCTCACCGATCCAGCCGAAGGCGTTAGTCTGGTGAGCCTCACATCACACCCGTGCGTTGAATCTGACTCTCCTTCTCTACAGCTAGAGTTTAATTAGTCTGGCAATTCAAATTACAGCGCAGACCGTGAAAACGCTCGCAGTCTCCTGAGCTCTCATGCGTGGTGAGGACTGCCTCCGACCGTTAGTGGTAATGCACGGAACCGAATACTGTGTTCCGGATATTTTGTGTCTGTGTCCCGGTTACTCGGGCTCGGAGTTCCTGACTCCAGTTTGTTGATTCAGATCTCGGAGGATGCTTCTCCTTTGGATTCTGAAAGGACCGAAGTGAATAGTGACGGTTTTACGTGCAGTTCTCCGTTTGGAAAGATCGTGCTCCTTTCCGCCGGCTGATCGCTGCCAAAAACCATGTGAAGTGATCCGTTTTCGATCGAGCCACTCATCGGCACCTCGGACTATTATCCGGGACTACAGCTCGACTACCGCGTTCTTGAGCAAACGACGCGAATTTCCACGGTACAGCTTGTGCATCTGTGTACCTCCAGGTTTCCGGTTGTGTTTAGTTACCCACTGCTAACTAATCGACCGAGTCTCTCCCACCGGATCATGAGCTCGAAGCTTAAACGCGTCGAGTGCCCCCTCCAATTCTGCAGGAAGGTTTTATCGTCGAGGAAAACTTTGCAGCGGCACTTGGAAGGACACACGGGAGTCAGGCCCCACTCTTGTTCACTGTGTTCGATGAATTTCACCACAAGAACTCATCTGAAAGCTCACATGAGTTCTCATAACGGAGAGAAGCCATACAGCTGTTCGGTGTGTTCCGTTAGTTTCACAAAAAAAGCAAATCTAACAATCCATCTCAGACGTCACTTCGATCAAAAGCCTTATGAGTGCTTCGAATGTTCGACGAAATTCGCCGCCAAATCTGACCTCCTGAGACATACGCGCACACATACGGGGGAGAGACCTTACAGCTGTGATGAATGCGAGAGAACATTTTCTCAAAGCAGCCACCTCATCGGACATCGGAAAACACACGCTCCGAATGCAGTCGTTCGTGTTCACCATATGCGAGACGCCTATTGAAAACTGTTCCCTCTGTCGGGAAATTCTGTGCGGAAAATGACAGAACTACGGTTTCGAGGAACGCCCGCGTTTCCTAGAACCGGCAAAGAGGTTGATTTCAATGTGACATAGGGCGATTGGTTCATGCATGCTAGATGCGAGTTAATAAATCTTCACAGCATACGTGTATATAAACAGCATCCCCGTATCATCTGAGTCTGTTCATTTCATCCGAGAAGAACTTCTCGAAAACATGTGCGAGTTTCTTCTTCCTATGTTCAATATTTATTTCATGTGTACAAACAACATTAGCGGCAAGTACAGTGGGTTTACATTCCTTGATAACATACGAGATGAATGATTTCGCGACAGCCCAGACATACCCTAGAGAGAAGCCTCGCATTGTCATACCTGTGAGATTTCTTTGAAAACGCTTTTTCTGATGACACGGAAGATTGATTTTTATTCAATGAGAGATTCAAACGAGTGGATAGAAAGCTCTTGTGGCGATGCCGCAATAGTTATTGTTGTTTCTCGGCATCTTCACGTATCCATTAATACCCCATCGAGTGCCCCAAGAGTTTTTCACGAGCCAATAATCGACGCCGTTTTCGACTCCGTATCCAACAACCAGGACAGCGTGATGGAGATCGGTCGTTGAGCATTGTCTCGTACGGAAAATACCATTACCGTAAAATTGGAATTCGTTAGAAGAAGCATCAATGAGGACGGAGACCGGTCCGATAGTAGCAACAGCTTTCTGGAGCGCCTTCTCGTTTCCTGGAGCAATTGCAACGAAATCCCTGATGCTGGCCTCAATTAACTCTTTCTTGAAACGACATTTCCCATTTGCGCCAGTGTACGGGTAGGATTCTTCGGACGCGATGCCGCCTTTCTTCTGAATGTACCTGAAAGCCTGAACGAACGAGTGAGAATGCTGGAGCTGTGAATTCGCACCTGACGGAAGAAAGACCTCGTACTGCGGAGATTCTCATTCTCACATTTTCGGGCAATCCACTGCTACAGCCGGAGTTCGCCTCGGACCACGAGCAGTCGATGAGATTCTGTGTAGAAAGAGAGACGAGCTTCCGAGTGGCATTGAAGTGTTGAGCTTCCAATGCGCCGACAGCGGAGAAAGCCCAACAAGACCCACACTTCCCCTGGTTCTTGACGGGGGTCACGTATCCCTTTTGTGTCCAATCAACGAATTCAGGCAGATTATCTGCAACAGATTCGTGGTCGAACTGCGCACCACTGTGAGGTGAGTTTGAGACGCTGAAGTCCACGCATTTGGGACCCTTGCGCTCCGCGAAAGTTTGGTCAGTGAACTGATTTATGCCCATTCGAAACGTTTTGAGTTTCAGGTCATACAGGAGGTTGTGAGCGTTTATCTTCGCTACATTAATCTCGTAAACTTTGCGCCTGAACGGTTCGTCCTCACGAGTGTAGCTCTTGCCGTGAGCCCGTTTGTAGAGCTCCCAGTCAGCGGAGTTCACAGTCAGAAGAGCGACGAGGAGGGCGCCGAAGGGTTGCATCTATAAAAATTAACAATCAAAGCATCCGATCTTACATTTAGCCCGAAGTTAAGCAGAATATCAATACCGTGAATCTCGATTCGGGATGAACCGTATGCTCGACCCCGCTTTTGAAACCAAAAGAGCTTGGAGCATTGTCGGTGGAAGACTAGTCGTTTAACTAATTGTAAGCCATTTCTCTCCGGAAGCGCGACGTCCAAGATCGTCACAGTTCTACATCTTCCGAAATCCTCAGACTCCGAGAACAGAACTCACCGTAAAAGTCGGATTCGTCCGAAACGAGTCCTCCGCAGAACAGGATCAGGAACTCTCGAGCACCGGTCCCAGACACAACTGCTCTAACGCCCTGCCTTTATGAGGTTGTCGTCTGAATTCCAATCAGTGGAATGGTGAACTTGAGATAGTGATAAACTTGTCTTTAAGCGAGCATTCGTTCGCTTGTTAAGTAACCGCAACGTATCCATGGCCATTTGATTGAGATAAGAACCATGGTCAGCAACTCGATATTGGGAACTGGGAGGGAATGTAGAAGCAATGTCGTAATCTGGGACGCAAATCGATGTCCGTCACAAAGGCGAGCGACTTTTTCGAAAACCGTGATCTCCGCGCGTTTCGATAGGGCAGCACTCTCAGGGAAATCTGATGTTTGTTCCTCATCTGATTCCGGACGACCTTCAAAAACGTGGAGCCGTTAGTTCATGTTTTTCCGAAACAGCCAGAGGTCTCAATTCGGCAGTGCTCTGAACCACTGGGTTCCTCATCACGCAGAAATGGTTGGTGTCAAGTTCTCCCGTTGGCTACGGCTAAAGTCCGTTCGACCAGAGGGCACTCAGAGCAAAGCTGCCGCGCCGACGCTGATCCAAACCGTCATTTTTCAACGCAGAAAGAAAAACGCTTTACAGTCGAATCCGCTTATAAGAGACTCGCATATGAGAGAAACTTACATATATGAGACCTCAGCTCGGATCTTATCCCCATGGGACCCCATGTTGAGAACTTTTTCTATAAGAGATTGATGGTGAGGTCCATTCTGCGGCTTCGTCAGATTGAGATTCAGAGGAAGAGTGTGATGGTCTCATGGTCGATTCCGAAATATGCGATTTAGTCAAACTCAAAAGAAGTCACGAAGATCCAACCGAAAGTGGCTGTGTCGACAATGATGACGAAGAAACAGTTTTACAACCTCTTACGAGCAGAGAAGCGGTTGAGACCTTGTCTACGCTCAGACGCTATCTGGAAGGGAACGTTGCGAACTTCGACGCATTCTTTGCGGTCGAACGACTGGTGGAGGCCAATATTCGTGAGAAGAGCCGGCAAACCGAAATCACCCGTTTTTTTAACCGAACGTAAATATCTACACTGTACTACATACGCGTAAATAAAGAGAGGATATTTAACATCACATAGTCTCGCATTGCATCCAATTTTCCAGTATAATCCCGGGAGATCGCCTTTCGCGATCTTTAGCAGGCTCGCGCCGTATATAAGAGACTGTCGCGTATAAGAGACTCATTTTCGTTTCTAGAGGAGTCTCTCATAAGCGGATTCGACTGTATCAATAAAAAGAGAGTCAGTAATGCTTTTTCACCGGGACGCACGTGTTTTTCATGTTGCTCTTTTTGATTCAGAAAACAGTGCACGACGGAGCCTGAGGAATTCGTAGTGGTTGTTTCGACAGTTGGCGTTGCAAGAGCTGGAGTTCAGAAACGGAGAATTGATATCTGACCACTGGGAATCTTTCGGAAGTCCTCTCGGGCTCGGAATTAGTGGGACCGAAGACGGCATTCCCCAACCTATGTATTCGAGGTCTGGTCAACCATTCTTCTGTGAAGCATGATGTATCATGGGGTTTCTTTGCCGTCGATAATAATCGCAGCGCACCGCTCGCTTTCCGGATTACGAGCACCGATTCTCCCTCAGTGGAGCGGTACAGAATTGATCTCTTGGCTCAAATGAAATGGAATTCTCGACGGAAGTCATTGGAAGGCGCTATATGGGTATATCACACTCATTTTGTATGCTATTTCCAGAGTGGAATACATGCGATCTAATGGAGGGAATTCGGAGGACGGAACTATCAGGAACCACCGGTATACATTCCGGTGCAATTGAAGAGCCCAGTTCCAAAATCTCCGGATTTTCTGATCTTGAGATTCTTGCAGAATCTTGTATAATTCGACAGCTCGGACCTCTCGATGCCAAAATCGTTCTCCTGAGAAGCTGCCTTTCCGCTTTAACCCGACTCAACCCTCTCGAAATTGAGTCAGGGAGCGGCGATTAGTATGAAATTGGAGCTACTCATTCTCCGCTCTCAATCAGAAAAAAATCTCCCAAGATCGGATCCAAGTCAACCAAGTTACGACCCCGGCGAATTGTGTCAGTCCAATTTAGCTCGAGACAGCCTGAATTTCAGATTTCCACTCCCGAAACGGCCCGTCTTCATCATGTCATTGCCTTCCTCCTGTTTCTGGCCGGATTTCTGATTCCTTCCTCTGAAATCGATTTTTTCCAGCTACCCAGATCCAAAACGTCACATCTCCGTCTCGCGGAGTCCTGGTTTGCATCGTCCCTGATCGAATTTCTGATTTCCCTTCTTGAAATTGAGGGATCTTCACAAGCCAGAACTGAGAATGGAATATGAAGTAAATAAATTGAGTACATTACATCCTCTAGTTTTTCGCGCTTTTCTCGAAAACGTCACATCTCCGGATTTTCTGATTTTGAAATTTTTGCAGAATCTTGCACATCTCGAGAGCAAGCATCTCTTGGTGTAAAAATTGTCCTCCTGAAAAGCTCCTTTCCAGCTTTGACCCGACTCAACTCGCTCGAAATCGAGTCGAGGTTCGGCGATCGATGTGCAATAGAAGCGCCTCATTCTCAGCTCTCAAACAGAAAAAAAGTTTTCCAAGATCGCTTCCATTTTTACCAAGTTATGACCCCCGCAAGTTTTGTCAAAAATAATCCAATTTTGCTCGCGACAGCCTAAATTTCAGATTTCCAGTTCCAAAACGGCACATCTGGATCATGTCACTGACTTAATCAATTAGTTATCGGCGGAATTTCTGTTTTTTCCTTCAAAAATTTTTCAGCTGTCCAGATACAAAACGTCTCATCTCCATCTTGCCGCTGCCTGACTTGCATCGTTCCTGATTGAGTTTCTGATCACATTTTCTGAAATCGGGAGACCTTCACAAGTCTAGACTACGGGTGGAATATGAAAGAAATCCAATGAATAGAGTTATTCCTGCAGTTTTCTCGAGAACCGAAAAAGTTGAGATGTAACGTTTTGGAACTGAGCTCTTCAATTCCTGTTTGAAGTTTCCGACATTGGGCGACCATGAATGTGTAATCTCTCGTTAATCACCTTCCTCTCTTCCTTACTCCCTAAGGTTCAAACTGCTGCGTTCGTCTGAGACCCCACATTGAGGAAGCCCTGTCCCTCGAATCTGAATGATGATAACATGAAGTCTTCAAAAGATATCTAGCCAACAAGAATTCGAGGTTTGATCTGTCTTTTGCTCAATGAGACAAGAAATCGACTTCCAAAGCTATATCGTACCTGAGACTATTTTTGATAAACAACATCGGGAAATTTCGAGTTCCTAGACCAATTAGGTCTTCTGTTGTGGTGTGTACCGGTGACACTGAGCAGAAAAATCTGGGATGGTGGATGGAATTTAATTTCAGAAACTTCTTCAAATACAATAGAATGCTGAGAGCTCATGATTCGTGAACTTCAGTCTCTGCTCGGTTGATCTCGTGCTCGGACAAAACAGCTCGCGGTATTTGAGAACGTTTTCGAGAATCATACTGTTCCTCCCAACTTCTCGAGCATTCGAGGAGTAGCTATTCGATGTGGGTTTTATTTAATGCTGGCTCCATTCAAGTAATGATTTCTCTCCCCTGTGAAATTTGGAGAGTCAGTAGCCCGTGACGAAGAAAAACACATCGTTTGCGTCAACTATCGGGGATTTATATTAAAATCTCCACAATGTCATTTTTTTTCTTCACCTTGTGAAACAAATAATTTATATTCCGATGACTATATACAACTTGAACTGATGTTCCGTCAATTGTCGCTTAGTTTTCGTCCTGATTCTTCGCCATGACTCCCGATCCGCCAAATGCGAAAAAACAAATCACAGAATAATAATCTGCCCTTTATCTCCCCCATCTCATTCAAACAGGTACCTCGCTCGGTGATGATCCGCACGACAAGTGCCATTCGGTACTTCACCGTGAATCCCACAGAACTGTGATCACCTGAAAGGAGGAAGAAAACTAACTTTCAATCCAGAGGAACATCACAAGCGCTCCCCCGTCCGACAAGGGATCCAGGGTCTAGATCGTGTTGCATTCATCATTGTGATGGAATCGGAAATCGCGTCAGATACGAAGGGGATATGCGAAGGTTGCGACGAGGCATCACCACAGGCAGTACAATCGCAGAAGCGATAAATTGTTGAGATTCTTCGTTAACCACTGATTGGGAAACGCGCAGAATAATGAACGAGGCGATTCGTATTGCACGTTCAAGATGGGAATGCAAATGCTTGACGCATGATGTTGTTTGTATGTGCATCGTGTACGAGGATCACATATTAGATTGGAATGTTGATGAGATTTCCCTCGTGTCGCTCATTTTTCCGACCGCTCACAGAAGGTCGTTCCGTATCGACAGCAAACCGACTGCCCGAATATTGAGAGTTCGAAGGAGGCCACAATAAACACAAGAGATACCAATCTGTGTCTGTTCTCGGACGTTGCCACCGCTCCCAATTGTCATGAGCCTCATTCATATGACTAAATATCGGGAAACTCGGCGGCGACACACGTCAACATTCTCCGATCGGCCGGCTTGGCCTTTCGAGTTGTAGCGAACGTGTATTTCGGGCCAACATCTGAGAGTGCGACAGATGACCTTTTCCTTCGAGGGGGTGGAAGGCGGGGGGGGGGGGGGAGCTGAGCGAGGCTCCAAGGGGAGATAATTATTCGAAGTTGGCGACGTTGAAATGTCCTGAGAAAGCGACCGATGTTCGCCTGATTCCATACCGCACTCTGGTCTCCTGGAGAACAAACATTCCATGTTCCCTGAAGCATCTCTGTCGCTAGAAATATTCGAAGAGGAACTCACCGATCGGCCCATCGATTCTTCGGAAAGACGGATTCATTCGTCTTTCTCAGTGCCGGGTTGTCCCATTTGGTTCATCGCAAATGGAATTGTTTTTACATGAGTTTGCCATTGAGATGAAAGTTGGAAAAACTTCACGTTTGTCCATTCGGTTCCGTCGATGGTCACCTGTGCCCACAAAAAACTTCCGCTTAGCCTTTTGTCAACCACCTCTGCTTCATCTCACTCAGGTTCCACGGGAAATTATTTTCTGAATGTTTCCATTCTCGATGGAAATCAACGGAGCATTCAGAAAATGAAGCTTCCTTGTGCAAAAACTACGAAACTAGAAAGATCATCGTCCCGCGAGTTTTGAAACACGGGCTCTCGATGAATGGGAAACAAAATTCGGACTGCGATGCTTATGAATCCAGGATCCGTGTGCTTACCCTCAAGGGAGCGTTCTTGGACGAACAGATGAGTCTTTGTACTCCCTCGGTAAACTTGTGTGGCGTCTCTTCGTTTGCATTTGAAGGTTTCTTCTTACCGAGACGCATAACCTTCTGCTTTTTCTCCTTATTCGAGTAACTCAAAGTCAACAACTGAGATGGCGGGAGTCGCCGAACCTTGAATGAAGAAGTGACGCTGTATGAGATGACACCGTGTCCACATATCAAAACATCGCCCAAAAACCATGGCTCTTCGCAGACCAGGGACCGGACGTGCGTCCTGAAGACTTCCGAGATCAAGCCTTCTTGCCTCGATGTAGTTTTTTGATGTTGGGCGTTCGATGAACATACCTGGAGATGGCGGAATGTGCCTTTCAAGGTGCACTTGTTTGACTCTTTATTGCTGACGGTCCAGAAGTCAATCTGGAGTTCCATTGGCTCAAAATGAGGTTCTGGCCTGGCCAACGAAGTGCCGTCTCGATCTTTCTGACCCTGTTGTTGCTGTTGTGCAGGAGAGTTGGGAGGCGTGACTTTGTCGCCTGCCGCTCCGGGGGGCGAGCTGTCCTCAACGCCCTCGATACGAACTTCGGTCACAAACGGAACGAATGCCTGCGGCGAAATCGAATTCAATTCATGTTCTGACCATCCGTCTCTGGATTAATTCAATCGTCGGAAACTTCACTCTTTTTATAGAGCAAAACATTCCGTTGTGTCTCGACCTGCTGAATAATCTATCAAGCTCTGTTCTGACGATGCTCCAAATATAATCTCCATCAATCTATGCTGCCTCGGCTTGAATACTCCGCGAGGTCAGGCATTGGAGTCGGGGAAATTAGCACAACGCGAAACCAAGTCTGATTGAGATGATCGTTCAACCCGAGGGCTGGTTGGCTGTTTCGCAGGATGAACTCCGGGACACCACTCTGACTGATGTGCTGATAGCCCTGCCTCGAAACTATCTCTCTAAACGTAAACTAGGCTCAGATCAAGGACTCACTTCCTGTCTCACTACATCACGCCTCTAACACGACAATCATGTAGTTCGCGTTTACGAGCCAGCCAGCCAACCAACGAACGAACGAACGAACAAGGGATTGAATAGATGCAACTCCAACAATCTTTTCCGTACCTGAGTCGAGTCCTGTTTGCACAGAGTGAGCATGACCTCCGCTATGGGCAGTTGTATAACAGACGTAATCGGGTTGTTGACGTATTTTGCGATTCTCTGCTGAATTTCATTCTCGTGCGATGATGTCAATGCATCGAACCATGACTGCTCCGCGAACGGATAGCTGGAGTCCACCGATGAGAGGTACCTGTGAAATTCCGAAATAAATCACTTCCGAATTTGACGGTACGCGCCTCTGACTTTGCGCAAAGGCGCATTACGCGCGCTCTCGTTGCACCGTAAGCTCTTAATGCGCTTTCCGCGGTCCCACGAGAACTGAAAAGGAGAGCTGCGTCCCGGCACATAATGGAGAACATGACAGGAGTGAGGGGGGAAAACGGCCGAGGTTAGCTGAATTTCATTTCCGCAACGCTCGATAAGTTCTGATAGAGACGAGAAGCGAAGTTGGGAAAATTCTTCGATCGGACCAATGACCTCAGCCGGTCAATCGGTGAATAACTCGAGTTTCCGCTCGGGAAACCTCCCGCGCGTTCCCGGACAGATAGAGTTATTAGAGATAAGCATTATAGTTTTTTTTTGTTCTGTCCTTCTCGACTCACTCACCGTGCGATGGTGCCCTCGTGTGGATTGAGGGGTATGAGGAAAAAGCGGAAGTATGTCATCCACTCGGGCGTTTTGAGAGAGAACTGCTCAACGTACGCTCGGAGGAAATGGTTCACGAAGCTATCGCTGCCCATCAGGACGACCTTGATGGAGGTCGGATTTCTCGAGTTTGTGTTGCAAAAGTTTTGAACCCTCTGCAGCAGCGCGCTCAGGGCTGCCTTGAGCTCGGCGCCTGTAGAAACGCACGAGAGCGTTTTGACGGACGATTTCAGCGACGTTGAAACGATCTGAAAATGTCTCTCCGTCGAGTGGACCAGATAACAGCTCGTAGGAAGTCCTGGTTCGTCCTGGAAGAGTTTTTTGTCGTCGGGAGTCGAATCGCAAGCCGATTCGTCGGATTCGCTCGCGGAAACTCTGGTCGGAGGAATGAAGTTGGTCGGTGACTTCGAGATGCCTGGAAAAAACAAAGGTGGATTTTTCTTTTTGTTTCCGTTCCTCAACCTTCCGTTGATCCGATTCAGTGCTCAGGACCTCTTGCGTCAGAACTCTCTCATTTGCTTCTTCTAAAAATCGCGGATCGTTTGTCAAACATTTCGTCGACCTCGATTCTCTATGTCTTGAGGCGAATATGCAGCTTGGCTCTCTCGTTCTCGGCGTCAATCGCTATCGAATGAAGCAGCCCCCAAAAACCTGGAGGATAAAGGGGAGCTGGGGAGAGGGGAGCGTTCAGGGGAAACGACCGATCTGACAGATTCGAGGCAGGAAATCGTAACTCAAATCAGTCATTGATATCTCAATGGCGCGTTTCCGCTCGAAAGTTCCGATCTCGCTCGCGCACAGAATGCGAATATGTATGCGCATACGAGCCTCGCTAATCACAACGATGATTGGTTTCTACAGAAGCCAAGAGCGTTGAAACATTCGGTCGAACACAGACACCAACGAAACGGGCTCTGGACCACGGGATCGTGGCTCGGAGTTTCGATGCTGAAAGTCTCCGCTACGACGACCATAAAACTTTCGGGAAGCCTGCTCGCGAGCTAAAAATATCTTGTTGCAAAACAAGTTCGCCGTCGTCGTTTTGTGCAAAAGTTCAGCGGACGTCTAAAGACCTGAATTTCTGACAAAGTTATTTGCATTTGGATTTACACAACTGATGGAATGAGCTCGGACATTGGAAGCTTTCTCGCGAACTCTGATTGTTTCAGATTCTCGTTTTGATTGAGATTTATTCTTCTGCTTCTGTCGACACTCTCTCGAATAAGGGCGCGAACGATTCGATGTTGTGCCGTTGTCAAATCGATTTCAACGCTCGATTCGCAATGCACAGAATTCGAAATTCCAGACATCCTCGAACTGTTCCCTTGAGCGAAACAGTGCGACTCTTGAGCGCGAATTCTCAGACCGAGTTTTTTCCAGGAGTGATGAACTTTGATGGTTCGAGTCTCCGGTTGGAAAGAAGAGTCGCTTTCCACGCTTCCAGGGTGAACTAAAGAGACAGAGTCGAAGGAAACAAGAGAGCGTGGTGAACGGTCGGATCCATGGAAACGCATCCGAGGCGGTCACGCAATCAAACCCCGCAGCCGTAACTCGTCTAAGCCTCTCGTTCGCCTGCGCCCTCGTTCATTAGCCGGTCCATGGATGATGAAATCGTGGAATCACAAATCATGTCGTAGCCGCGGCGGCTGGTGCCGAACTCTGGCTGCTATGGCCCAAGGCGGAGGCCGCAGTCGGAAAACTTGCCGATCTCAGCATACTGTAGATTGCCTACTACGCGCCTCGGAAGCATTCGGGTAGGTCTCGATGCGACATCCAGTGCGGAATGCAAGTCCAGACGTACATATCTCGGAGGATGAAAGCGATCGGGCTCGATATCCGGAAGACCATTTCTCAAGAATGTTACATCGAACTCCTAACGACTTCGCGCGCGAGAGATTGTTCTCAGGCTTGATGATCCGGAACTTCTTTCAAAGCCGTCTCATGTCCCCCATACGTTACACATCGACGGACAAGTGTCGAGGAATGAAACGAGTCGATATCTTCTCATACGAAGACTCTGACTCCCGAGAGTGCTCCGGAATCGACGAATATCGAATCCGTTCCCCGTGATAATAAACTCGCAGGAGTTTGAGTACCTGACGAATAATCTTATTTCGTCTCCCGCGGAAATCTCATCCGACTGTTGGCTAAAAGCTCCGTCTTTTCCCTAACCTATAGAAGTGAATCAAGCCCAGATCTCTCGCGAGAATCAGTTCCGAAATGTGGCGTCTGTTTAGAGCGCCCGCATGAGGAAAAAAATCGAAACGAGAACATGTTTTGGTAGTTTGCCAGCCTTGCGTAGGTCGGTTCTAAACTGTCCCCTCTGTGACTGAATGTTCTCGGTTCATTTTTCTCTTTATCTCGCTCGGTTACCAGAACGCCCTGAAAAAACGAGCGAGGCCCAGCCTCATCACGAGACCTTGGCAGGCCGTTGGGCTGCGTCTCGATGTGGCTCATGAGCATGAACGATCGAGTGTATGTATGTAGCTTGCATGTGTAACAAGTATCTACCAAGAAATTCCATAAAAACTTGCTTCAAAACAGGAGATGAGCGGCTAGAACTCAAAGCGACTAGAAGCAAGTGCAAAAACCTCCGTTACAAAGTCGGAACGAACAGAACAATGAAGACATTTGTGTGAGCGTTTGATGAAGCGAACATAGAACTCACTCACCTTCGGGGTTTGGTGGTACCAATGTCAGACTCGAGAAGAACGGCCTCAGGGACGGCTTCGGAGTTGACGTTATTGAGAGATCGTCGTTTTCTTCCGGGCCCGGGGAAAGATCGGATAAGTTGGACAGCTCATCGAATAGAAGGTCTTCCAAACGACGTCGGTCCTCGGCGGCGACATCGCAGGCCGACTGTTCGCCGTCGGACACTTCCGCATCATCTGCCACTCGGAACTTTTTCAACAAGGCGATAAACTTCTGCTTGATATTTCGCTGGTTGGCACCTCCTGCACTCGGCTGCTCTTCGGTGTTTGGTGATAGAATCGTCTTCAGGGAGCCTGCGGAGCAGTTGAAAATTTAGCGCACTCGGTAAGCAATGAGTTGTCGACTGAAACTTCTCGAGCAGATGACGAATATTTGAAAACAGCCATTACCCAACAACACCTGCACTTAGTTGGCAACGAGATGCCACAATAACAACAATGACAGCCAATGGCTGACAGAGGAACGACGTCGACGGCGGAGGAACGAATAAAGCGACAAAAGGTAAGAAGAAACCTGAAGACAAATTAGCCAGAAGGACAAAGAGATGAATATATTCAGATAAAGGACCGCGAAAAGCACGAGCTCCAGCGTTGCTTGTTGATCTTCCCATCAAGAACATCATCCTACGCAAGATGTTCAACTCCGACGTGGAAACAGAAACCCTATAAGTTCTCTAGAAGCACAAGAGAATCGAAATGAAAATGGAAAAAAGATTCGGATGCGATTCATTCGACGAAACTACCGATCCACTCAGCCTGACAACGGCAGCAACGAGGACAGCAGCTGCTGCTTGACAACAAAGAACTGGAGTTGACAATACTGACTTTCTAGAATCGAGTTTAACTGAGTCTGAAAGAGAGACCGCTTCAACAACAATAAATTCCACTCGAGCGAATTCTGAAAAGCCCTCAGAGTCTAGATCCTCATGCTTTGCAGGTGGTGCAACTGTTTCGAAACGAGTTCTCGAGCTCTTGGACGGAGCCTGCAGGTAGCTATGGTCGATTCGTTTGGATGCTTTGCCTTTATGTTCACTTGCCGCAAACGGCCTACCCACTCGTTTCGTGCATTCCGCCAGTCGTGTCCTTCGCCGTTCATGACAAATGAAAAGAATCCCTGCTCTGATTTAGGTGAAGTGCCTGGCGGCGGATACTCACCACGCCTGTTGGTTTTCCGAAGACTTCTCCGTCGTCGATTTTCCTCGACATCCGAAACTTCACTGCTGTCCTCGGAATCGTCGTCGGAGAATCGTTCGGTGATGGACATGTTTTTGCCGCTCTCCTCGACCGGTTGAGTACTCAGACTTCCCATGGTGAGCACCGCGATTGGGGTTCGCTTCTCTTTATCGGGATTATCGTTGGGTTCGTACAAGTGGAACTCCTTGTCAACCGGGCCTTGGAGAACCTGTGTGGACGGAGCGTGCACTGTGAACACTGTTCGACTGGGTGGAATCACGTCGGCAAATCCGCGTAGGTAAATGTAATGGTATTCGCAAGCTTGTGGAACCGTGCGCGATTCGAGAATTACTCCTGCACGCCATACCCCCTCCCTTCTTCATTTTCCCTCTCCGCACTGCCCTCCCGCGGCTGACCACCACGGGTTACATGGAGAATACTTTCACCACACCTACAGTCTAGCCGTAGAATTTAGTCTCTGACGTGAACTTCGTTCATTCGTTCGTTCTGTTCGTTAGGTAGTTAGCTAGTTACTTGTTCGTCTGTTCCGAGAGAGGAGGCGCCGAGAACCTAGCGGCACGCAGTGCCAGTGACCAGGCACGCGATTTCTCTACGAGCACAGCATCGCAATGAGCGAAGATACGCTCGTCACGCTCGACGACAGTTAACGCGAACTTTGTACTTCACTCACTGAACTACACGAACGAATTTACAAGAGAACTCGAGATTTAGGCATCGTTGGACGGTGAGGATCCGTTTGAATCACCGCGTGCGCGCGCGTGTGATCCATCACTCGGACGTCGAGTTCGGCGCCGGCCGTCGCTTATTGAAGCTTGTTGTGGATCGGAGCTCGATAATAATACTCCATGATGACTTATGAAGGTCGGACTGAACGAAACTCGCGATTCCATTACGTTCGTACATACCACAAGTGATAATAAAGTATCTCAAATGACGGATCTCGTCTCGCTCCGAGCGAAGGAAACGAAATAGAGTAGAAGCACGACGAACTGACGCCTGGTACGTGACAGTTTCGAGTAATGTGGTTTCAGAGAACACGTTGCGTTCTCCTCTTCGCTCAACCCGGACGGACGTCAAGAGAGATGTCATCCCGTGAAGTGATGAATCACCGCTCTGGTCAGCGAGCTGGGTACTCTGTGGGAACAATCCCGACGCAAAGACAAACTCCAATTCGAGCTGAGGCCATTGTGGAATCTAAAATTGGCATCGTATCTGCGAGGCAGGGTTCTCGGGTTCCGGATCAAAGTTCCCGAACTGTTTTTTCCCCCGAGGGTCTCCAGAATTCCTCTCACAAATTCGATTGAGGAGCTTTCCGGAATGTTCACGGGCGGTCAGCATCGCGGTCCGTTGTGAACGGAGCCGCCTCAGCGACGAGCATTGACAGAATGCGCGCGTGCCGGCATTCCTGCTTCGCCTTGCGGCATCCAATCTTGACAACAATCTTAGCCGGCAGTCCGGCAAGAGCGAGCACGAGCAGGAAAGCAATTCAATCAATCCCCAAGAGCTTGAACATCTACACGCGGCGATGCGATGAGAAACTCCGCCGCTAGATTCACTTGTTTGCGCTGTAGCTTGCGATAGATAAAAAGCCGAGGGTTTTGGGCCGGCGAGTAATTTATGCAAGTTTCAATGAGGGCAGAGCTGGCCCGATGAATAATCTCGATTCTTACACACGCCTTTTTTCATCTTTCTTCCCCAGACTTGCCACACTTCTTCCCCCTCTCTTCCTCCGTTTTTTCCCCTTGTCCGGACGCAACATGTTCCCAACACTGCTCCCAGGTTTCGAGTCCTCTACAAATTCCACAGCCGCCATTATTGTTCTCCCTCTTGGATCAAGAGGGAAAGTTCAAGAACAGAACTACACGAGAAACGAGAAAACAGCGAAGAGCTAAGGAACAGCAGAACGGATCGATCATTTCAGGCATCGCTGGAATGAGACCGAAAAACGGTCGGACAACAGATTTTCAGAGTACGTTCGTAATTCAAGGAGCAGAGAAAGTCGACAAGGAAGCTCGAGCACCGAATACAGCTGTTCAGAGCGAATGCTGCGGAAGCACCCCGGGAAAAGTTCCACACTGCGGGCGGGGAGGAGTGTCCAAACTTGAAATGTCACTTTACGATTTGATATTCATTGTCGGAAACAGAACCTACCTCGCACATGTTGAGGGAATTCTGAGCCAAGGTCTTGTAGCCGAGCATGGTCCGATTTTTGTATTTTTTCTTGCGCTGGATCATGACAACCAGCTGGTTTCCGCCACGCTTGATGAAATGCGGATACTGGAGGGAAAACTGCAGGTCCAGCTCGCAGTCGAAAACCTGAAAAGAATGCCAATATGTACTTCGAAGCTATCTGAGTTTTTCAAAGCGGCCGAAACCGGGATTCGAAATCAAAAATTCAGGAGTTTTCTCGTGACAGGAAACAGGTAGCAGCAGGTTTAGCATCGTTAGTGTCTGTCTAATGATGTAATTAGGCTCGTTGCGCAACGGCCTTCGGTCCAAGGTCAGAAATGCCAGGTTTTCATTTAGAATCGGACCGACAGACTTGCAGACCAGACCAACTCGGACCGAGACGCCTCGTGTCGCTGCGACTGTGAGAGTCCGTGTCTGCACGTATGCTCGAATGCGCTTGACAGCGTCTCAGAGTGAAGACCTCTGGCAAGGTAACTCGAGCAAACGGTTCATACATGGCATCCGGCCAAGCATGCGCCAACAAGTGGCGATTCGAGTGTGAATTGCGGCGCTTCCCATCAATGAGCTGTCCGAGCGAAACTTTGAGATCGAAGATACGTTGTCAGCTTCGATTTGGGAACTTTGGCTATCGCGCGAACCCGATATTCTCGGCGTTCGGGAGATTTTCCAGGGATTTTTTGATTCCTGAAGCCTCTCACACCGCGCACCCGGGCTTTAGATCGCTACTGAACGGCTCCCACCTTCCCGCCTTTGAAGTTGGTCCAACAATGGTTTCATTTCACGGCAAAGCGGACACAAAGGAAAGTGGAAAGGGAAATAATTTATCTCAACACAATACTGTATGTCGTAAATTGCTCTTTCAAGAAAACTCCAGCTTCATTGAGTCCCTGGCAGTCACTCGGCTCACTGAAACCACGGAATCGAGTAAACTCTGTCTCTTCCGGCTTTCTGACTTTCATTTGAGTTCATCAAAGTTCGGGCTGTCTCCCGGACCTTTTCAGGACCCGTACCAACCGCATCCACCGTCCTCGAGCTCTGAAAGGTCCTCTGCCTTCTGGTAAGCCCCGTGACTCAAACAGGAGGCGTGGACGTAAACACCGCCGAGTCCACGTCGAACGATTAGGTGATAAAAACAAACAAACAAACAAGCGGCTGAATTTCACAGCGGTTCGAGTCTACGAAACAATGTGAACCATAATTAGGTCGTGACAATGACACTCAGCTTGAGATCCCGATCGACAGATTGCGCGGCAGGGCAACGCTTCGAGCGGAACCGATCACGTACTCGTGAAACGTATCAGCGATGCATCATCGACAAACTGATACATCAGCCATCCGCGTGGTTCTAGACGAGGATTCAGGGGAGTTTCTTTTGAAGTTGTTTCCATTTCACGTACGGAAAACCTGAATGTGCAAGTTTCATGTGGAATAATGTTTCTACCAGAAAGGGTGCTGTATTTGAGCCAGGCGGACGAAAAGTCGGCGGCAAAAAAAGATCGTCCAAGTAGCGGCTGGGCAGTGAAGCAACAAAAACCAAAGATTCTCCAGTGAAAACGTTGGGAGATGATTCATCCGGGTCGATGTTTTTGAGTTGCAGCGGTGCCCGCAGTGAAAAACGACGTCGGACGACGGAGAAAAAATCCTATCGCCAGTTTCATTCAATTGGCGGTCCTTCAATTATTATCGCGCGGAGTCGTTCAGGAAGAAGGAAGAGCTCTGTTTGCAGTAAAGGTCCGCCGCGCCGTTTCAGCTGGAAAAACAACCGGCGACAGTTGGTCAAAAGAAAGAGAACGTCGCACGTGCAGAAAAGCGCACTTATCGAGTCGTCAGCTGGCTCATGAGTCAGCTCTCTTGACGCTTCTCCGATGGATTCGCAGTTATATCGGAGCTGATAAATTTATTCATCAAGGTCACGTCGAATCAGAGACGCAGAAATTGGTTTAGGAGAATAAATTTCGTTCCATAAAACAATCGATGGCAAATGACGAGGCAATTTCCTGTACGATGTTTCGGTGAATCGACCGAAGTAAAGATTGAGTTTTGAGGGCAAGCCGTGGGATGAATGTAAAGGGTTCCGCCGGCCAGCCTGTGAGCACGTGCGTACGTACCTTGTGAGGATCTTCGGGATAGTTCGCTGGCAGATACGGAATGTCAGAAGAGCGAGTGGGAGCCCTTTTCGACGACTGCATCTTCACAGCGATTGTGAACGAGGAAACATCGCCCTCCAGAGGCCGATACAAACGAACTCGAGTCAGACTCAAGTTGCATAGTCTGGAAAGAGACAAATCACTTTAGAAGCAGCTCAAAACTTTCGTCTCCGAATCTCATCCAATCTCAACGCGGTTTGCGTTTTCGATCTGCTATCAAACACGATGAGCAAGGCTGTGAAGTGCTCTCAACAACGATGACAAAGCGGTTCGATCCAACTCATAATAACGGGTGGAGAAGTCCGCGAAACCGCCCCTCCATAACATGTCTCGGGAGCTAGAAGAGCTGTGCTAGTCACAGTGGGAGAGCAAGAAAGTTGGACGCCCTAGAAGCGCCATGGAGCGATGAAGGACACAAAGTTTCTGTGATGTGATATGTTTTCCCAGCTGACTGCGGGTGGCAACTTCCGATTGGTCAGGAGACTCTGTGGAGGACCCTAATCATCTTTGGACGAGCTGAGCTTTTCCCGTCGAGGACGGAGACGCCATGACCAGAAAGCTTCATTTGTGAATCAACAGGAGCAAGACGACGAAAAGAATCGAAGTCCTCGCGCGCCGTGAATCAGAAAAGAAACCATACGGACGTCATCGTTATCTTGAGAAATTTCCCGCGGGATTCGGTGCTCGATGGAGTTTCGATCCGAAAAGTTCGATCGATCTTCCTCCAGGGAACTCAAAGTGATTCAGAGAGATGAGTGAGAACAAAGCGATCGATTCGGAAGAATCACTGCGAGTCCAATGGAAGACGGCTTTGTGCAAACAGTCGTAAACTGAATTCGTGAAACTTCCCACCAAAAAGTGAAATGACATCTGAGTGAACGCTGCAGCAGAAACGTGATGTTCTTCGGAGACGAGACGAGAAAGCAAACGTCGGATCGAAATATCGAATGGGAATCTCAGGAACTGCGTCCGAGAAACGATCGATTCGTAGGAGAATTCGTCTCCAGGGAGCGTCTACAAAGCAAAACGTCGCTTGCTGACGGTGATCGTAAGGATCATCATTCCGTGATGGCACGAATATTGTTCTGTATTCTCGCAGGCGGACGGGCGGACGAGCGAGCGAGCGAGCAAGCGAACCCGAAGTTGTCAATGGAACAAGGACGGGCGCGTGAATTTGTTCCCTGGACAAACGTTCGTAATCTGTGCTCGTCGGATCGCCCCATAGAAACAGTGGGCAGCAGCGGCACGACCGGGAGAGTTTGGGAGAGAAAAAAACGTATCCAAACACTCCAAACAATGAACTTTGTCGACCAACTAGCTTTCCAGTCCGCCTGCTGTTGACCGGCCTGTTGGCTGTCTGGTCGACGACTCCATAGACATTGTGATGTCAATCCATCGTGTTTTCCGAAGCGGTCCTGACCGAGCCATCCGTGTCTGCTTGCCCTCCGAAAATCCCTGATGTTCGTTGTATGGCATCTGGCATCACGACGAGTTCAGAACAGAATTCCGTCGGATCCTTCATCAAGATTTTCCTCTAGGTTCTCTCTTTTTCCAAGGGTCTGATCCGTTAGCTCGGTCGTTGAGAGCGAGTGCCTCACAATCAGCCTACGAGAGGGCCTCTCGTGCTCCTCCGTCGAGAGAGTGGCGGTCAGTCAGCTGATCAGATCGATGACTCATCAGACACCAAGTTTCTGCGTCAATAAGAACAACACTGTTTCTAATCCATCCGCGGCGAGAGAATTCTCAGAGAGCGCTGTCGAAACTTCCACAGAAAGCGTTGATATGCGAGAATACCATAACGAAAATGAACGCCGTTCATGAGAGAACGACAAGAATATGAAATATGTTCAATTATCAGAAGATTACAAGATTCCAGTCCAGTTATAAAACTGAACTGGAATCGTGTTTAATGACTGCATCTTCATGGTCCCTACCGTTGTTCATTCATGTCGATAAAACTGAAAACATTCCAGGAGATCATGGCGCCAATCAATTACGAGCCTCATTTGGTGGAACATTTTTCCCTCAAGATTACTGTTCAACTCTTGCGCTCGTCGGAGAAATCGAAACAAAACTTTGAGAGGAGAGCTTGGGGAAAAGTTTCGTGTGTTTCAGCTCGGAAAAAAACTCTCGCTGCCTTTGTTGAGCAACGAAATGATACGGATCGAATCTAAAATTGATAATCTATCACGAGTAAGTGCGACCGGAGGGAAAAGAGAAAGAAAGCATTTCCAAGAAGCCCAAAGTAAATTTTCCCTTTCGATGCGCGCAGCACTTTCCAACTGTGAGCGAAACGCTTGTGGCCTTGAAATTGAACTGCAACTGAAAGAATGAATCCGAGAGTTTCCAAACTCGGTAGAGTTCAGGTCAGCGGTGCAAGGGGTCGACTCTCGAGTGTGAGATTTCGGATTCATGGACGAGAGGACAGAATTGCGTCGCGTCGTTTTGCTCTAATCCGAATATTCCATCCTGGTTTGCAGACTTGAGTGCGGCGTTTCTCCGTGAACCACCAAAAACTTCCACAGTTCAAAAAGTTCTGAAGCCTCTTAGAACTTTGTATTCACGAGACAAACAGCTCGCCGTCCTCCGTCGCTTTGTCATGAACCAACTCGTCTTGTGTTCGCTCCAAGAGACTCGGGCGCGCTCGAATCCGTTTTCCGAATCTGTTTTCCGAACAGCTCAGAACGAGGAAGTCTCGAGAGTACAGTCGTCAAAACCACGACGGTGTGCCGGAGTCGATTCAGGTCGATTTTGCACGACCGTTGAGCAACTTCCATTCATCCAAGACCGCGTTACCGAGTGCAGATACAGATTTTTCGGGTGATGATCGATTCATATTTTCGAATTCCGAAACACCACCGCCGCACGATCGAGCGATCAGCTCGTAGGTGTCGTGAGAATATTCTACACGAACAGAAGAACATTAGCACATTTTTCTATGCAAACTAAGGAGGAATACAACCCGCGGCGGATCTCATTTAAACCGAATGTCCTTTGGTGACAAAACACGACACTACATTCCATCGAGTTGGAAAACGAGAACGCTTCCTCCGCCTTCAACTTGAAATTTCACCAGACAGACTGCGTCATAATCCAAATTCCTTCTGACATCACTTCTGAAAGTGAAGTCGACCGCGCTGAGAGAGAGACACGCTCCATCGATTCATGAACAACTTCAAAGAGCTCTAAATTCATCTCTGACGTCACAGAATCATCATATTTGCAACCAGGATCCGCAGTTTGGAACATCGTGACTATTTCGAGCACATCTTGCACGCATGGCAGCTCACGGCCGCCTCGATGCTTTACGTTTGGGATATTCTCAAATCATAACATTCGGGGATCGATTTGTCTCACAAAAGCCTGTTGATGAAGAACCTCATTTCGTCGATCTCTGGCATTACTTAGTCACAATGTATTTGCGATCGACTGTTGAATTCAACGTTGTTACTATTTTCTGCCAAATACAGTTTCGAGTTTCTTTTTTTTGTCGTCGATTCTCGACAAAGATCGATCTGGCCAAAGTCTGAAATCGACACCGCTTTCCATTTCCTGGGGGACTCTGGAACCTCAAGCCTGCCCCGTCGTTCAGAAGATGTTCGAGAGTGAGTTCTTACCTCATATCCATGGCGGAAAAAATTCCCATTTCCGATCGACCAACACAAGCGATCCACAAAACCGGAGCTGTCAAACAGAGTCAATATCCGCGTCGTTTTCCGGATTCGGCAGCCTTTCAGCCCGCTGTCGAGCTCGCCTCGAAAGGCTGTGTTTTCGTTTCTGAACTTAGTTTTCCGCTCCTTTTGCTAGACATCGCTCGCTCAGATATGAAGCCATCGGGCCGTGTCTTCTTTTCGTCTAGCGAACGCTGAGCCAATTATCCTCGCTGTTGCAGCTGCAACAAACTTTCTGTCGGTGTTGGTTACGCGTCTGCATCATCCTGCTCGCTGGAGGCACGTCGAAACCAGGCGCCCAACTAACGCTTAGAAAGCCGGGCGTCGTCGTCGTCGTCGCGTGGGCGTCGATCCGAAACAAAAACGTAAGAAACCAGAAGGTAAACAGCACTTCGCTCTTCGATGGTGAAGACGAGATTCAGCGATCTAGCGAAACTGGCGAGGAGACACGCGCTAGCACGCACACTGGCACGCGGAACTCATAGCGTACAGCACAGACTTCAAAGAGCCACCGAGCGTCGTCTGAGTGTGTAATGGTCGCGCGGCTTGGTTCCGGGCTGCCGTGGAAAGGGCCAAGGGGAAAGTGTCGCTCACCCGGAATGGGGAAACACACCACGCGCAGGCTGCAACGCCAGACCAACCAACAGCAGGCACAAGCACATACTCCACGCTTTGCTCAATCGCGTGTCAAACCACCACCGCCGCCGTCGCCGCCGCTGCGACCAACTATCCCTCTAACGGCGGCGTACGTCCAGGGCGCGGACCGCCCCCGCAAAGCAACAACCGAAACCCTCGCCCAGCTCCAGGAAAGAAAGCGTACACGTGTTTTTCAATGGAACGACTCTCCTGCGGGCTGCTTCCTCATGGAAAACTTCGGCACTCTTCTCCCTGATCCTTCCCTCACTCCGTACTCCCAGCTCCTGGAAACGGAGAGAGAGGGAGAGAGGGAGAGTTTTCCGCGCTCCTGGGATCCTGGAATCGGCTCCTTATTCCAAGAATGAGGGAAAATTCTTCTTGGAAAACGACGTTCCTCCCCGAACAACAGTCAATTTTCCATGTTGTGAGAACGTCCAGATGGGGCGCGGTGAAACGGACTGGAAAACGGAGCAAATCGAAAAGGAAATCCCGCGGAAGATCTCGACCGATCAACCGAGCGGGTCGGGAACTGCAAAACAATACCAAGACAGAGGATTTTTGTTTCTGATTGATGGGTTTTCCAAGACCCGTCGAGGTCAGAATCAATGGAAGGACATCGCGGAGACATCCTTGTGAGACTGTACTGAAAACTGCCCAGATCGTTCGCAACCTTCGATCGAAGAAGTTTCCATGATTCTCAACTTCCGCGAATTTCGCTTCTGGGAAGAAAAGGAATCTTCGTTCGAGAAGAAGCAGATAAAACCCGAACGGCACCAAATGACCAAGGAAGCAAATACAATGGGCAGGGGTCGTTCAGTCTGTGCGGCCACGAGCCGTTAGAGCTCGTCGATCGGAGACGACAATGATGACGAAGGTGATAATGAACGAAGTCGATTTTGAGAAACGGACGAACCGAAAGTTCTGTGAGAAAAAGACCCCGACGCGCCCGATTGCCTCCGCGACCTTCGCTAACGTGTGAAGCGGTCGTGAATTCGACACCTAAATCTCAGTGCAATGAAAGTCAATACGATACGATTTTATGAGATTGGGGGTCTCAAATCCACACTCGAGTTTCAAAAATAATGTTCGGTTCCCTCGTTCAAGGCTCCTCTTCTGGAAACACACGTCGGCTCCTTCCAAGTGGGAATTCTTTCCAAAGTTTCTCCCCAGCGCCCTAAGCGATGAAGCTGACGCGAGAAGTCTATCGCCCTCGGCAATTCATATTCAAGCTCGGAGCAGCCTGCGAATGAGTGATGAGCCACCACTCGGGCTTTGAAAACATCTTTTTGAAGTTACGTAGCGTCAACATCGGTCCGCGCATCATTCTCAGCGTTTGGCAGAAGTCTGGTTTTGCGAGACGCTGGTCGCGCGAAAAAACTCGCCGGAATCATCTGAGTGAGCGTAGTATTCGGGAGAAGAAATATTCAAATCCTCGGACGTCGCATACGGACCTCGAAATGGGCTACTTCTGAATGTTCCGCAAGTTCTGTTTGATGCTCTTGAGGCCATTAGCGAAATATCATGAATGCCATCAAGTCCGGCGAGTTTGAGGAGTTTGAGGTTGCAGCCTCTCAAACATTACAAAAAACGTGAAGTAGACGCGTTTCACGACGTAGTTTGGAAGACATGAGCGGACGAACCACGTCATGGTGACAAATCGTGACCATCCACCGCTGATTTTGAAATCGCTCAAGTTAATCCAAGCGACGACGTAGTTTCGAACTTTTAAGGAGTTCAGTCTTTCTGACGTAGCCTCGTTGAACTCAAGTCTTAGCGCTACTCCTGAACTCCTGAATTCAGTCGAGGACAGACCCGCTTCCAGGCTTTGTGAATCCCATTTGTGAGGTTCTGCTCAAATCTCCAAACCTCTATTCAGTTCATGAAGGCAGAACTCAATCTTCGAAGCCCTAAAAACAGTACACCCGGGAGTTTTCGATCCGAATGAGGTCAGAGACTGAGCGGATGTTTCGCCGGCATGCCTAGTATGCGTCAGACATCGACCACTTCGGGAAGTCTCCAACGTGCCCACAAACAGCGGCCAGGCAGGAAGCGAAGGAAGTGAACGAGCGGGCGGGCGCGGTGGGTATGGAGGGCACGCAAAACTCAATGAATCATCGCCGTAAATTTCGCCACAGCCAAGAATAGTTCTTTACGTGGATGGCCCATATTATTACTGGTCGCCGACCGAAATAAACATATCAGGGACGAAATTACGAATCACGGTCCGCATTGAACGATAATCCGATTCGTGACGCCGAACAATCGACAACAAGAGGAGATCATGCACAAATAGAACAATGCATTGATATCTTCGAGAGTCAACACCGAAGTGAGGAGAACTGGCTACTGCAACCTATGTACAATGGAGGCGTGTTTCTCGATGAACAACATTGTGGCGAATCATTCAAACAGGCAAACAGACATTTCCTGAATGGCATGTGATCAGAGTCACTGGATTTGCAGAGCTCGAAGCTCGAATTCGAGACGCGCGGATGTGGGAAAAGTCGCACTTGATACGATCGAAGTTAAGTCGATGGATATCCGCATGAACGACACTGGATGTGATTTGAGATCAGGATAAACAGTAAAGAATCGATGTGAATCGCCGACGACGCATTGAGAAAGCTCGACGGGAAGCACGGGTTCGACAGGTTAGAATCAATTGTAGGAGAGCAAAAACCTGGCAGAAAGAAGATAAGTATCTCTTCTCCTTGAACGAAAGGACCAGCCTCCGGGAATAAATTGTTCAAAAGAAGTCCCCGCCGCGTGATATACGAGTGAACAAGAAAAAAAAAGACTGTCTACCTAGTTATCTTGACAGAAGACATTATCACATGGAAGGCATTGAAAATCGTTTATCTCGGGGGGAAATTTATTCCTTTCTCGGCTGATGAGCTCCGAAAGCGGCAGTAGAGAAACTTCATTGGCGCTGGGAGCGATAACGCGGCCTGTTTTTGCCTCTCATTCGGAGCGCATCGGCCCAGCTCCTCCGAAAATCGATCTTACGTAACTAGTGGCACCATTTACCGGAGCGAGAACTCTGACACTAACCTGGGAATGCATGACGGTGTGGTTCGATCAACCGAGTCGGCGAATAGTTTCATTGGCACTGGTCGGGCAACAGGCCCTCCGCGAACCACCCCTAGTGAGGTCATTGTGAAGCGCGGTGTCGTCGCACTTCAACTCGCGTTCTCAGGACTCGCCACTTGCCACCGAACGGGCAAGACTCGACTATAATAGTCTTCCTGGTGCTTCTCTATGTAGTAGCAGCAGCAGATGATGATGATGATGGCGACGAAGAAGAGTACGACGGCGGTCGCCGCGATGAGACTATCACTTCAAGTCTTCAAGACACCGAGGAAACACCGGTCGTCTGTCACTCAGCCAGTCGGTCGGCTGGCTAGCCAGATAGCTAACCGTACGAGCAACGCACGAAGCAAATGACCAGGCGGGCAGAGAATCTCCTCTTACCGTTGTTCAACCTACAGACAGATAAATGGATGGATGGAGAGACGACAGACCCAACACACGGGATGCCCACTGACGGGACACAACACTCAACATCCACACGCGTTATACACCAACGCAGCGTTGTTCGTTACCGCAGAGTAACGTGCTTGACGCAGCAGCCGACACAACTGCTCTCTGTGTTTCGGCGAAAGAGGCGGTTGGGAAAAGAAAACTGTGTTTTTACTTCGTCACAACGTAAAGTTCCCATCCGACCAGTGAAGCATGGTTCTCGTCACTCCCATCGATGCCGATCACGCCGATCTCATTCACGATGTAGCTTTCGATTTCTACGGCAGACGACTGGCTACTTGTTCGTCGGACCAGAACGTGAAAATCTTCGATCTGCAAGCCGATGGCAACTGGAGATGCAGTGCCATTTTCAAAACTCACTCTGGAAGTGTTTGGAAAGTCACTTGGGCTCACCCTGAGTTTGGACAGGTTCGTCGCTGACTCTTCGAATTATCTCCAAACGTCTTGGGTTCCCCGACTGAGGCAGAGCCCTCAACACAGAGGCTCTGAAACGAACTGAATTTTTCGAAAAGAGTATCACGGAGAGTCGAGTTTCGTTGAGTTGTGGTTCATTGATGTTGGAAGATTACAAGTCGCGCCAGCTCCTCCTGATTATGGGCGAGCGACGAAGGGAAGCCGACGCAAGTTTCCACCGGGCTTGAGCAAGTCCCACCGACCACTTTGATCTTTCTGATTGAACAATCCAACGGAACTTTCAATTGGAGTGAATCCACGCCTGGTCGGCTTATGATCTCCTCCAGATATCGGTCGAGGCCAAAGTTTTATGCGCTCCCAAACCTTGGCGCCAACGACGGCCACGGGCTCCGTCTACAAGCTCGGGACTAGAGAGCCTCGATACCCATGGCCTTGCGTGGAAGAGTTTGTCTCGTATCATGAATAGTGACACACTCTGGGAACACTCGGGAGGTCGTTAAAAGGATTGCAAATATCCAGATTTTGAGTTTTATGATCTCGTCCTCGTTTTTTTCTCGTCTCTGGGATCAATATCGATCGATAAAGAGCTTCGCTGGAAGTCTCTCGTAGGGCGTTCGAAAAGAACAGTCGCGCAAGGCTGGTGGTGATTTTTCAAGCGGAAGTAACGTTTTTCGGGATTTGATATTGCTCATCATCCTAGTTTGACAGACTGAGGCACAGGAACTGAGTTAATCACGGCGCCGAATTCGATTGACAAATATGATTACATTTTAGGTTGTCGCTACGTGCTCCCACGACAGAACCGCGGCCATCTGGGAAGAGTCTCCCAATGGCAAATGGTCGCGGAGAGCGAACATTGTTTGTGCTCAAGCCACTCTGAAAGATATCAAATTCGCGCCGAAACATCTTGGCTTGCAGCTGGCGACATGCTCCGAAGACTGTGAGTCAAGCCTCCACCGAAGAATCTCTTTCATGAAAAGATTTTGTACGATAGTGCCATCTCTGGCGCTTATCTCATCGTCAGGGTTTCTCCTTTCGTCGTTCTGTAAAAATAATCATCGTGGCCATCGAACGAGGTTCCGAGTTAGGAAGAAGATTGAACTTGATCTCTTCAACTGAATATTTTCCAGCTCGAGTGCGTATATATGAGGCTCCCGATGTCATGAATCTCTCGACATGGCCGCTCCAAGGTGACATCGACTGTAAGATGCCGCTCAGCTGCCTGACCTGGCATTCGAACGCGAACCCCCCTCTCTTGGCCATCGGCAGCGATGAGTCTACGAATAGTTCCTCGCCGAAGGTATGTTTTGCGAATTCCTCCTATTCCTCGAACTTGAGGATGATCTTATGAACTGAAACTTCTGCATCGCCCGATCATTCTGTTACAGGTACATTTCTACGAGTATAACGAAGGAACTCGAACTTGGACACGTCTCGACTCGGTTTGCGTCACGGATCCTGTACACGATATGGCGTTCGCGCCGAATATGGGTCGGAGCTTCGACCTTGTGGGAATCGCATCCAAAGATGTCAAACTCATATCAGTCACGAGGAGCAGCAGTGGACAAATGGAGACGAGGTAAGATACCTGCTTTGAAATGTCGTCGCGGATGATACTTAGGAGCGAGCCAGCTTGTCGAAGCCATTGAATTCGAGGAAGGGGGGGGGGGGGCAAGAAATGCGAGACATTTGTTGAGAGCCGGTGTTCTGGAGGAATACGGAGAAAAGACGAGCAGCTTCTTTTCAAATATTTTATTGGGTACTGTGTTGCTGACGCGGCCCCAGAATGCCCGTTTGACGGGTCAGTGAAGTCGGTTGAAACCGGAAAAATACGAACTTCGCATCTTGTCATCAACGTACAAACCAGACCTGGCGCGGCTGCGAGCTAGGTCGTATGGACGACCACACGTTGGACATGCGTCTGAAAGAAGTCGAGGTCTGCTGAGTTGTTACCGACAAAGCAAGAACGATCGCTGTCATGGGCGAGACACATTTCTCGAACTCTTAGCGGGGCTTAACTCCTCAATCATGTCACTTACTATACTGGCAGCAGGTCATTGGTGGCAGAGATCTGCTCACACACGAAGGCTCGGAGGAGCGTCTTCTTGAAGCGAAAGAGATCGGGGTTCCGTGCACCGTACGCACATTCTTCGCATCGTATCTTCCGCACGGCAACGTCCATATATCGAACTGAACATGACTGTCGTTCGCCAAGAACGGTGTCTCACCCGCCGCCATCACAATCGATTTCTGGTGCACGAACACGTCCTTCTGGTTATCGTTGCGTACGATGAAGCCGAAGTGTTTGTCCGCGTTGAACCTGAGGGATATTAGAGTATTCGTTGACAAAATTATTGCACGTTTCGAACGGACCTCTGCGTTGCCGGCCATTCAACCTAGTGATGTATCACAAGCATGCTAGTGACTCGGTTTGTCTGTGTGGAAGGTTGAGGCTCATGGCACGAGACTTCAAAAAGTGGAGGGGTCGCCCTCCAAGACCAGGCCATCACTCAGGACCGCGTCGTCGGAGGGCCTCTCTAACTACGAGTTCAACATTCGATTCGATATAGAGTGAGTTATGTCGAGTTATTCGTTGGACGCCGTGCCAAAGTTGGTCTGGCGAACTCGTTGTTCAAAAAGCCGTGTTCTTCCGAGACTCGCTATGCAAGACAATACCATTTCACAACTCCACGAACGTCTTTGGCGATTAATTTCACTCTCGAAGGATCTGGACTCAGAGGAACATCGTGTTGTTGAGGGGACACGCTGAGAGATTTTCGGGCCGGGACTTCTTTACCGGGACTTTCGACGACGCCGCTCGGTTTCCGCTTCGGAGTGTCACCACCTCCCTGCTCGCTTGTTGTTGCCGACATCGCTCTATCGAAGATTGTTGTGCCACTGTTTACGATTCGTTCTGAACACCAACGCGCGCCGTGGTCTAACGATCGACACTTTGTTTTTTTCAAAATTTGAAGTCATCTCGACCGAAACAAAAACATTCTTTCGAAGTTCGGCTTCGTCCCCGAACGGCTTAATCCAGGCATACCTGTCGCACGCAGTATCCACCCAACGCTCGAGAACTTCGAGTTGACTTTTGATGAGGTTATAATTCTGTCCATTCATTTTTCAGGTTGATTGGGGAATTCAGCGAACATAACAACCACGTCTGGAGAATTTCATGGAACATCTTTGGCACCGTGCTCGCCACCTCGGGTAACGATGGCTACGTGCGCTTGTGGAAATCGAATTATGCCCAACAGTGGAAGTGCATCGTTACCGTGAATGGCTCCGGACAACAAGTTGATACCGAAAACGGTTTCGTTCATGCCGGAAACTCGATATCATACTCAAGTGCTGCTGTGAGCAAACCGGTCTCTATGCAGTACTAGCCGTCATGACATATACGGTACAACCTCACTCCTATTGGATGAATTCTGCGTGGGACCAAAGATTTGTGCAAGTCTGACCCACATGAGTGGCGGAATTGTTCGCTAAAAAATACGAAGAAAGTATGCCTTCAGAATCCGTTCTCCCTCCACCCTCGCTACAATGTATAAAATGTAAATAAAACGTCCATTTTCAAAAATTCTCCTTCAATGTTAATCGCAGAACGAGATTGAGCCGTCCTCGTAACCAATCAAGTTTATTCGAACTGTTTTGTCGTCGCAGTCACGAACAGGTGATGTGATACTCAGGTTCCAGGAGCGGAGGAGCCCCAAGAATCTGTTCCTCTGCTTCAGAATCTTTCAACCTTTCGGAGACCGGAATCCATGAAAATCTCCTCACGAAATTTGACAGTTGGTTAGTATCTTCCATCACAATGGCGTCCACGTTCGACATTCAAAGCTTCTGTACATTCTCAAGAAGAGCTGCAGGCCCCGGGACCTTCTGCTCCTTCTTGGGCTTGGTCCGGTAATATTTCGTTTTGAGGTGCTCGCAACCTGATTTATCACATAACCTGCAAACCTGTAATCGGGGATTTCCTCTCATCCACTGCATTGATATCATTTTCATAAACTTTTCTCTGGCGGGAGAGATCCATATACTGAGCTGTGAAAGAAGTACTGACCCCATCCGGATTGTGCTTGGACTGCACATGATTCACGAACTTCAGCTCATCATCAGCTTGGAACGTGCATTCTTCGATGCCGCACTTGATCATCGGATCTTCTTTGAGGATCGGGAAACTCTCGTGTTGTTCGAGACGGTGGAAAACAAATTCATATTTCCTCTTCGTTTCATAAGGGCAATCAGGGCATCTTTTCATGTCACTGCGACCAAATTTACTCCATTGGGCTTTGTGTACCTGGAATTACGGATCACGCGATGAAAATTATATGATTGTCATCGTCATCATTTTTCAGAAATATTCTGGGGAAGGAATTTTTGGAGAGAGAGTCTGGACAGTTTGCTCACCCTTCGTTTGTGAATTCCGAGATCGCCTGAGTGTTTGAACTCGCTGTTGCATTCTTTGCATTTGTAGAGATTCTTCACCTCGTGTTTCGTTGCGATGTGTTCTCTGAGAATCCGCTTCCCAAACGCTGAAAACACGAAGGTCGTTGTTTCGTATATTGATATCTTTACTTTCCCAATGAGTAGAGAACTATTGGGGTCTGAGACGTAATCTTACTTCTGTATTCGCAATGAGGACACGCCAATGTCTTCGGGCCGTGAGTTTTCAGGTGGCGCTTCAAGAGATCCTTTTTACAAAACCCGATACCGCATAGATCACATTTGAAATTTCGTTCGAAAGCGTGCTCCGGAAGATGACTACGAAGTTTACTTCGTTTAACGGTCGTGAAATCACAGAAAACGCATTTGTACCCTGTAAAACGTTTGAAGATTGTTTTAACTTGTCGATATTCAAATCCTTGTATGTGGTAAAAAGTGTTCTGATGATCATTATTATTATGATCCGCTCGAGATTTGACTCACCTAAGACATGGCTTTTTAAATGATTCTCGAAGTCATCTTCGCTCCAAACCTCGTAATTGCACATGGGACATCTCAGAGCCTTCTCTCGAGCTGAACTGTCCCCGGGCGTCACGTGACTGGGCAGGTGAGTCTCCAAGGCAGCTCGTTCCGAGAAGAAATCTCCACAAAATATGCACTGGAAGACGCCCTGAGCATCTGCGATGTGGAAATCGTCGGGTGGACAGCCATCGAGCAGGCTTTCCATTCGTCTGATGAGGATACGTGGGAGGCCACACCCGGTTTCCGATGGTTAACCTGGAGTGACAGTTAGCATAAAAGGGTGAGGTGAAGAACATCGAAGTCGGTTCCTTTAGCTTGTATTCTAATTATCCCCATCTCATCTTGCCCAACACGGGAGCATCACATACCCATCGAAAGCAACAAAGACAGATCGAGGAATGTCTTGCAAGAATGTCAAAGTACTTTCGGACAGCTTCAAGGAAGATGCCCACTCACAGAACAAAAAAATAAGATTTATTAGTCGACACGAATGACATCGAGAATTTTTTTGGTTAGCTCATCGACGAACGGCTTAGACAAATCTTTTAAATGGATCCCAATCAGCATGTCTTTACGGGATAAAGCGCTGAGAACTTTTTCGGCGATATATCGACCAACAACAGAAACTTGCTCGTTCTCAGCACCCAGCAAAGGGTCCACGATCACCAGGTCGTTGGAGGAATCCAACGATGAATCGATCGGAGAATCTTTCGTAACTCTAAACAGATGGCCCATCTTTCCATGTGACGACACTATCAACAAGAGTTGGTTCGAAAAAGCCGAACAGGCGACCGAAATCGACTCTCCTCCAACATGAATAGCTTGAGTTATAGTCTGGGGGTATACGGTAGCTTCTCGAGCCATCCTGGAAACGTAATGCAGCTTTAATAATCGACGAGAAACCTTAGAGAGGCTATTCCAAATATCAGGTGTATTTCTCCGTCCACAAAACCCGAGACATTGAGTCCGAAATTCTCAACTCCCTGACGGATAAATTTTGACGCGCAGAAGATTTCAAGAAGACCTGTTCACAATGAAGTTCGTAGAGGAAATCTTAACCAGCGCCCTCCGAATGCTTTCAAATTGATTTCATAATTTTGCAGTGAAATCGTCTGGAGTACGTTTTCAGGAGGCTCGTGAAAGGATTCGGACCGCGATTTCAAATTTACCTGAGACGTTACTTCTGATTCAGAGAGAAGTCGCGGAGGATCACTCCTCCAATGAGATTCTCACAGTTGAGGGTCAACTTCTGTGTCTAGAGCCCACCATGGGTCTGAATTGTTTCCCGCTTTGGCGAAACTCCGTCCAAAAAGAACGGGGGTCAGAGTTGGAAATACTGCGGTTTGTCAGCGAGCGGATGAGAGCAATGATGACGATGATTTTTACTTTGCGGATAACCAGAGTGCGGGCCCCGCGTTATCATTTCCTTTACCGATCATTGAGTTGGATAAATACTCAAGTTACCAGGATCGAAGTTGAGCGGGCGTGATAGGGTGATTGTCGGACAGGTTTCTCAGCGATTTTACTCGGATAGTGAAGAAACTCGCCCTAGATTCTAGGTTGGAGGTGGACACGCGGAGAGGGATGTGTCGAATGTTGATTCAGCTCTTCCATTCAGGAATAAGTGGGGTGTAATGCAGCGCAAACGGGCGACGAGGCAAGCTGGAGAGATGCTGCGTTTTGTCAAGTCATCCTCAAGTCTCGGAATCAATTTTGGAAAACTGAAAATCACACATCAAGTTTTATTCTCTTCGATTCACACGAGAGCATTCGAGAACCATGTATGCTCGAAAGATTTGTTGTGAGGGGTTGTCCCTGTTTCTGTTCACGCTGATCTTCGTCTGTAGGTTTGAGGCCCGTTGGCTCCGTCTCTCTCATGAATCTTGGATCTCCTGCGTCGATTTGTTATGAAGTATTCTGGTGCGGCTCGAAGTTCCAGACAGCGTTCTAGTCATCGGAAATAGCCCTTCGTGCGAGATTTCTAGTTCGGAGCAGACGCCATTGCACAAGAAGACTCGTCTGCTAAACTGTGTCTGTGAAACGTCTCAAGGAGGTACCACACTGTGGTAAATAAACAATGTTCTGTTCTTCGCGCTGTTTGCGGTGAACTAATATAGGGAATTGTGGATATCTAATGATAACGCGGATCCCGATACAAATCGAGCATCTTCGGTCTATACATATCGCCTAAACCTTCCGTCTCTCAATCATCTCTTCGGCAGTGAAGCTTAGTGGAACGCTCTGATCCAGAAACGAGTCACGAACTCGTTGGGGTCCGGTCATTATGTTGCGCGTGTTTTCTTCTGCTGGGAGGAACTTCGCCGGTCCACAATCAGTCAGACGTTTGACTTCGAAGGTACACGAGAACATTCTGGATTCTTGTAGAGTTATTAACGTACGCGAGTTCTTTGCTTGCACTTGGTGGTGCTGCCCGTGTATGCCTGCCGGAACGCGCATCCAGCCAAGGAAGCAAGTCTTTATAAGACCTTGAGAAACTCATATTTGCCTCCTCATTACAGCCACAAGCGCTTCACGGTGACATCGTTGATCAGGACCGTGACTACAACATTGTGAAAGATGTGTTAGGAGCCGTCAACACACAGATCGAGCAGGACACGCACAGCAGATTGTTCGCGGTTGTTCACTTCCTCGGGAAACAATTCAAGGTTCCTTCATCTTTCCGTAGACACCTTTCATCCTGTGGGGGTTGAGTAGCATCTGGACGACGATTATTCATACGTTCTACCTTCTTGTTTCTCAGGTGACGGCTGAAGATATCATCACCGTCCAAGCGCAGTTCCCCGCCGATGTTGGAGAAACGATCAGACTCAACAAGGTGCTACTGGCCGGGTCGACGGATTTTACTCTGATTGGGAAGCCACTGCTTGAACAAGACCTCGTGCGTAGACTTCATCGCCACTTGGAAATGATACTGAATCATGCATCAAAAGCTCCGTAGCAGTAACTCTGACCGTTCCACATCGAGTTCATTACGTGAATGAATCACCCGTTCGTTTTCAGGTTCGAGTTTATGCAACCATCATCGAGAAGACTCTTGGCTACGAGTTCCGGGTATTCCATCATTTGCAGCGGACGCGGTGGCAAAGATCATATTTCTACAGAAACAGATATACCATGCTCAGAATCAACGGTATCGAAATCACGAGGCCTCTAGATCACTGAGATGTGAATGATAGTAGTTGTACTTTTGGTATGGAGTCATTTAATGAAGAGTTCGGACTGTCATCTAAGAAAACATTTGGCTCTTCTTTCGATTCGACTGAGAGAGAAACACTAGATCGAATCAGCGATAATTCCCGCGGGTACAAACCACTATCCAGCTATAACCTCTCAAAACCGAAGCCTGGGAATTGTACTGCAGATCAAACCGAACGACAATGCTCGTTTCGAACTCCACATAAGTGGTTACAACAAACGATTTATTATAGGGTTGAGAGAGGTTTTCCGCATATCTGGAAAACCGCAGTCACAGAGTGAGGTGGACAAGGCTTGGCATATTGGTTCCAACTAACGACCAAAACCTTTGAATCTTTTGAATAGAGGATGTCTGTTCGCATTGTCCTTAGCCTTCTTGACTTCGGCGTAAACGTCACCAATGTCCGCGCCAGAGAGTCCACCGATGCCTCCGAGACGCCTCTGCGTGCGCACTTCTCCCGTGCTTTCTCCAGGAATAAGTTCAACTTCATCCTCGCCTGCTTGCATAACCTTCAAGGAGAAGCAAGAAAATATTCAGTGAATGATACTCTGGTTCTCTAATGACCACAGCAACGGTCTCGAGTAGAGTCCCGGGCCTTGAAGCTAGATTCGTAACCTACCTGAGAGAGGAGTCTCAACTGTTCGATTTTGCTTCTGTAAAGTATCCCTTCCTCTTTCTGAAGACCTTCGAGTTGAGTGATCACTTTGTAACTGTAACCTTGGTTCACCAAGAACCGCTGTCGCTTCCGCGAGAAATGCATCTCCATCGTGTCCTGGGATACGAGAGAATAGAAGAACGCGTTGCACGCTCCTTTCTTCGCGCGGAGAATTCGACCTAGAATGAAATTTCGAAATTGATTCAGTCGATCGACTCTCCCGACGCCCATTCCCATTCCTCACTGACTAAGACTCTCGTTCCTCACCCAATCTTTGTGCTTCCTGACGTCGTGAGCCTCCGTGGGCCGAGATCTGGATCAGCACGTTTGCTTCTGGGAGATCGAAACTCGTGTCTGCCACTTTCGACACGAAAATGGTATTGACGAGGGGATTGTATTTGAAATTCTGAAGAATCTGCATTCTTTCAGCCTGGGAAGTAGGTCCGAAAATGAAAGGCTTGCGAAGCTTCTCGGCGTAGTGCTTCAGAGCGAACACGTTGTCGGAGAAGACGATGATTTTGTCCTTGCGTCGCTCGTGGTACTGAATGAGGTATTGACATATTTGGAATTTGTTGGGGTTCATCACGAAAAGGAGAAGTTTCTTCGCCGCCTTGGCCGTGAGGTACTCTCGGTAGAACTCTGGGGTCATAGGACACCAAACTTCAGAGCAAGCCACCTTGGCGATATAGCCGGCTTTTTGTAACTCGAGCCAGTTGGCTTCGTAGATCTTCGGACCGATAAGGAAATTAAGATCGGCAATCTTGTCATCCTCTCGCACGAGTGTGGCGGTCAGTCCGAGTTTGCAGTGAGCCTGAACAAGTGTCAATACACGTCGGAACATCTTGGCTGGGATCGTGTGCACCTCGTCGAGGAGCATTATTCCCCATTCTTGTTCTTTTAGCCATTGCATTACTTGCTCGCCTGGAAGTCAACATAGGAGATCGTTGAAATTGGCTGCGCAAACCGCCGGCTTCGTGCTTTACATGCAAGAAACCATGGAACTCACCTTCCCAGCTTCTTTTCTGATTATGAGTGATCATGGCATAAGTTGTGATACATATGCCGCAACCCATAGGCTTGTCCTTGGCTTCCGAGGTGAAACGGCAGATCATGGAATCATCCGCCGTTGACCACATCTTGAACTGGGCTTTCCATTGTTCGACTGAGACTCCGGAGTTACAGAGAACCAGACATCGCTTTCTCACCGTACAGCACGCGGTCACTCCTTGAATCGGACAACCGAGCTTGAACTCGTCATACTTGAACCTCAAGAAATCGAAATATGAATATCATCATAGCCCAACACACCTGTCAAGGATTTGCCAGCGCCGCAGGGTAGAACGATAACTCCGGATCGCGCTCTTCCGTTTCCAAACATTTTCCTCAATGACTTTTCTTGGTAAGGCCGTAGCAAAGCCGATGGCTTGAGATCTACGTTGATGTCGGGGTTATGAGTGTCATTTTTGAAATCGTACTCCGCTAGCAGAGGGTATTCGAGTTCGATGCAGCGTCTTTGAATATCTTCGATTTTGTCCTGCATGACTTCAAACGAGACGACTTTTGTTTCACGCTCAGGTTCTTCCTCGTCGTCATTTTCCATGCGTTCATAGAAATCGTAGATGTCGTTTGGTATCTCGGGCTTTTCGGCTGTCTCTGTAGTTTTGGTTCCAGGAACAACCTGAAAGTATCCAGAATTCCATCTTCGTAAGACTCAGAATCGAGAGGGACGGCGGCGAGAAAATGATGTCATTCGTCATGCATCTGATCAGCACTGTTAAGGGACTGAAGAAGAATCGGAACACACCGTTGTATTCTTGGTTGTGGTTTCAGTGAGGAGTTCCACCTCTCCCTCGGTTCGTTTAAGCCTGCAATCTTGGATCCTTCGATCCTTGAGAAGTTTCTGCAGTACTTCCGGATGGGTACTCTCCACGAAGTAGCGGTTCTGTTTCAACACCAGTTTCACTTTGCCGTAAGAAACGGTACATATTCGAATGAAGTCGAGTATACCTTAAATCGTCAAAGTTGAGGAAGGATCACCCGAGGTTAGTCATCCGTGAACGGGGTCAGACCAAGGAGAAACACCGAAACTATTCATTCGTTGCCTCCTCGTCATTACCCACCTTCTGGAATACTTGTTTTACTCAATCTCCTCAGGTACTCTATGATGTCATCTGTTTGAAGGCCAACCGAAACGGCCGCGTAAAGCGAATACGACGTCAATTTGTACTCGTGGATGAATTCCGGCCGACAAACCGGCTCCGAGATCGCGATCAGGAAATCGTGGGCGTGTTTATAAACGGGAGAGAAAGCCTCCAGGAATATGTGTCCATCAGCTGACTGAAATCCCATCCATGATAAGGTTGTTAGCAAAGTTCTTCCAGAAGACTGAGAATCCAGTGGAAGATGAAGAGTTCCAGTAAATACTGACCACCCACAGAGGTCTGGATGCATGATCCTGTTTGAGCTTCATCTGATCTCTGTAATCTTTGGCTCCATATTCGTCCTCGCGACTCTTATCCTCGAGTTGTTTCTTGGCGGCGACAGGGACTCCTGCAAAAGAATGGACACCAAATCAAATGGACAACATCGATTTTCATACGCAAGCGTTTCACAGTGCGCTCAATGTTTGCTGATGCTCAGATAGAGGAAGACCTTCATTCTTGTCCGCGGACTCAGGAGGGAAACTATTCAAGATTGGCAGATTCTTCAAAGTAATTGTCGTTCCCTACCGTCGACGCTGAATTGCTCTCCTTCATCTTCGTCGGGTTTGTATCTCTCCTGATGATTGTTCGTCGTGTGGTTGTTATTTCCCCCGCTGCGGGTACCGTAGCCTGCGGAAAACGAAGGTTCTCAGAGCTCACTCACGGATCGAAGCATCAATAGATCTCATTCGAATCAATCTTCACACGAAATATTCCTCAACATCCCCTAAATTCATGGCAGACTGGACACAGAATTGAGCAACCAACAATTAAAGATCACTCGTTGTGATGGAACCGATTAGAAGAGACACTGTGATTCGAAAAACTTTTGAGGCGAGTTTCAATCGAAGATTTTCGCGAGTAATTGACTTCGGAGCGCCTCCGATCCCGCAGAATTACCTCCTTTGCGCTTGTATCCGCTCATTGCGAAATCGATTGCACGGCGTGATTCACAGCACCAGACAATTAGTGTCACTTGATGAAGGCGTCATTCACTTGGATTTCTGAAATTCCGTGAAAAGTGTTTCCAATTCCATCCGCCTCCCGCCCGGACTTGTTGGTGCCTGACTGGGTAAGAGCCAAGGCGGAATGAAAACATCGACGAAGAGCCGGTGAAGTAGAGAGAGACCTCGGAGCAGAACACGCGGGGGAAAGAGAAAGTGTTAGCACCGCATAAACCCAGACAGTCCCGAAATCCCTAGCTGTGTCTCGAGTGAAAGCGATCAGCTGGAAGCTGATGTTGCTCGCAGCAGCAGCGATGAAAGAAGACAGCAGTTGTATTTGAGGAAGTATACGTTCGAAACACAAATGGAGGCGAAACCATTGGTCACATGTAAGTTCTGCGAAAGCTATTGAGCTTCGGTTTCAGTTCCTGAATCGCTGATGAAGTCAACACTTCCGCCTCGTTCTCCGTTATTCAATCATGGAAAAGGGGCGGTTGTCAATGACGGCTGTTCCGTCAATCAGAAATCAAGCATTCCATCGGTTTCTTGCGAATCTCTCATCTTCGAATCGGAGGAAACTTCGTGATCAGAAATCAGGAGGTTAACCCACGCTGACCGTGAACTGAGCTTCAATGTTCGGCGGCTCTTCGAATGTGTCTCCCCGTCCAAATCTGACGGAGTGCAGCGAGTCAGACAGATATGCGAAAAAGAAAACTCCGGAAGACGTGATGCAGATCAAGTCTCCGCCGATTTCCCGGAGAAATGAAGAAATGCACTGCCAGCAGCAGTTATTCTCCCCAAGTGATTCTAACAAAAGTGTGTCCAACTACAGATACTGGAAAAGCTGGTCTCTTTGAGAGTCTGCGAGATGCCGTTTGCCCCGCCGTTTCTGCTGAAGCCACAGAGTGGAAACGAAGTCTGGGTAGGACGACAAAAAATGTTCACATCGATGCCAACTGGGTAGCGTTCGACCGAGACAAGCTCAGTGCCAACAGAGAGACGTTACTCAATCGACAGTATTTGCACACATTTTGGACTGATTGCTCCGTGAGTCGAAATCCTGTTTATCGATCTGATTAGCGAGAGATTGAAGCCTATCCAATGTACAAATCAGGGATCCTGGCTCACCCAGAGCGAGTCTAAGGCTCCTTCGTCACCGTTTTCATTTTGCAGGATTCCGATGAGTATCGATCCACTGTCAAGCAGGATATTATGGTTTGGATGGCGGACCTCAAAGGAAAGTCCCAATGGGATTGGTTCATCGTGGTTGTCGAAGATAATTCGCGCAAGACGCCGGCGAAAACCACTTCGAAGCTTCTCAAAAGCACCGTCTGGGATAAAATCCGAAACGATTTCCCTAGCAAAAATATCGACCGGTAATGAAGCTTGATCCACAGCAGAATTTTTGAATTGAGAAAAAAAAATTGAAATTCTACCATTCTTGTGCCTCACTGATTCGATCTCCTCGGCCGGCGACTGTCTGTGAACTCGAGAGACGTTTTCTGAATCGAATCCGATTGATTCTCGATTTTTTACAGAGTTAGCACCTTCGTTCGGCCGTCGCGTACGGATAAAAACACATCATCGTTGAATAGTTTCATAGGACAATTTCGAATCGCTCTCCTCCATGCTCTGAACCGAGAGATCGGCTACTACGAGGATAAACTCAGAGAGAAACGAGAGGCGCGGAATCAGCCGGGTTGGAGCTTCATTGATTTCTACTTCATGCAGGTATTTTCCGGTTCACTTATTCTTGGATTGTTGTAGCTTGGTTTAGTAGGTCAGGATGCACCTCCGAATTCCTCTGCAGTACTCAATCTCTATTTTGCAGGAACAACTGGCGTTCGTTCTCGAAACGATGACTCTCTACGAAGACGCTTTGGTCCAATATGACGAATTGGACGCTCTCCTCACACAATTCGTTATCAATGCCGCTCATGAACGAGAGAATCCACAGTGGCTGCAGAATCTCACTGAATGCAAGGACTCATGGAGAGCTCTCTGCATGAAGTCGGTGTGTCCAGTGGGCGATCGAGGTCCTTTCAAGGACTCCAGGGGCAGCCTCCTCGATCTGAGAAACATGCTCTTGGTTCGAATATGCAACATTCTCATCCTGCTCTGTCGGTATGTAACGCTTGTGACATTTTTCGGGATAGATCTAGCACAGGGTGAAAACCTAGCATCGCTGTTCTGTTAAAAGGATGTACCTCGAGGAGAGAAATGAAGCGCACTTCCGTTTCAGGCCTTGGGAGATGGCTCAGAGAGTCCTACCTTATATCCAAAACGCTCAGCTTGAACTCAAGTCTCTCGGGGCCGAACTCACGCGACCTGGAGCCGTCGACGCGTGGGCGTTGGCTGCGTTCCTCGAAATCCTCTTAGTTTCGGAACGATACAACGATTCATCCCAGGTGGAAAGCTACTCGCTCCACACCGCGCAGCTATGGGCTCACGCACGTTTGAAAATGAAAGCTTTGGGCCAGTTGTGTGGTTTGATGCCTCAAGCGACGCCATCTTCCGAGCAAATCCACTTAGTCGTGAGCATATTGGCTGGACTAGGCGACGATCCCAGAAGTGGTCAGTACGTTCACAGATCTAACGGAGAATCCAAAATCGTAACAATGAGCTCCAATAGGTTGATTGAGAGTTGAGTTGAAGATGTGCTGCCGCCTGTAGCACTCAGCAAAGTGAGCCTAATTCGTTTTCCAGGCGATCATGAGATGAGTCCATGCAGGCGTGTCTCCGAAGCTCTTTCGTCGAAAGAGTCCTTCATGCGGCATTACAAAGATATATGTGAAATCGCGATGGGAACCTTCAAGCACGTTAAAAGGCTGCGGAGCGCCCGACTCATCGGAAAAGACCTCGCCGAATTCTACCTGTGAGCTCCCGGGAACGATTCAGTTTTATTAGAATAGAATCTGTCATTGGTCAAAATCTTTTTTGTTCGAATGGACTTCTTTAAACCTGTCTCAGGTCGAACACTTCTTCTAAATTTCCTGCTATCTTTGATAAGTTTCAGTCCTTGGTATGTGTTTCTAGTTTTCCTTGCGCATATCGACGAATTCCAGCAGCTAGACGAGTTTGAACGAAATCAATAGAATACTTTTCGCTCATTGCCGAGAGAGCTTTCCGCCCTCAATATCCACTTCTGACTTTCAGTGAGAAAGACGAACCTCAAATGGCTGTTCAGTTTCTCCAAGACCTCCTCCAAATGTACCTCATGGAGCGATGGGTGCCGTTAGCCGTCGAAACTCAGAAGCTGTTATTGAAGTGCTACGAACTCTTATCCTACGACGTACTCTACCTACACACCGTACTTCTCCTGGCAACGAACTCTTGGTTGGAGCAGATGGAACGCCGACATTTCTTCGACAATGTTTTAACGACGAAAGACAGACTGGCCAAAAGTATGAAAAGTGAGTCCAAATGCCGCTGATTGAGGATGCTCGCCGCACGTATGGTTTGTCCGTTGATCGAAGTCACCGGTCTTTTTTCGAGTGGTAACTCCGTATTGTATTCTTTCAGATAAACAGAATTTGACCTTCGCTTTCGCTGGCATATTCACACTCGATGATCTTGAAGTTGAGAGCGATTCTTCGATCCTAACCTTGAACTCAAATGTGACTCTGAAGTTGACGATCACGTCTCATCTCCTCGCTGAAGTCAAAATGAGAAAAATCTCTGTCCCGTGCGAAAAGCTGGAAGAGGTAATTATTCTCCAGATCCGTGAGGATCTCGATACGCTCACGAGCAATGGGTTGGAAGTTATCGTTTCTTCGACTGAAAAAAAATACAGAATATCATTCATTGAAGGCGACGGGTCAGGGATATCGGACGACTCCCCGCCGGTCTATAGTGCTCGCTCCCGGCTCTCGTAGACCTCCTCCTCAGATCACGATTCAACACGTGAACCAGTCGAATTCGGTCGGTGAGTATCGTTAATTCAAGGCCACGTCTTGGGGAATGTGGGGCCAAATTTCAAGACTATTGCCCTCTCGTTACAGGATTGGTGTGCTCCAACCAGCATCAGGTCCTCTCTCGTCAAGACAGTGCAAACTTGGGTTCGCCTTCATCTCAAGATATAGTCAGAGTGAAATCGGACACTCTATTCCTTGCCAAAGATATCTACCTTGCCCCAGGGCACAACACTGTTAAGCTTCCATTCAAAACAAATCAATGGGGCAGTTACGAGCTCCGCCAAGTCGTCATGGAGTGGGATCACCTGGGTTTCGTAGAGGAACTGGAGAACAGCCTCCTCAAAACCAAAGTTGACATCATTCAAGAGAAATCCAAACTCACCTTCGAGGTAGTGTAACTCTACGTGACATATCTGCTTCTAGTATTCCGAATCGAAAGACTTGAAGACATTAAGCCTCAAATCGAACGTTTTTTCAGATGCCAGCTTCTGAACTTCTGGCTGGGGTCGATCAGGAGGTTCAACTCACAATTCACGCAGGGAGTCAAGCGATAGCGCGATCGTCTGTCATAAACCTCAGCTCTTCCTCAAGCGCGTTGCATTTTGGCGAAAACGTCATAACGATCACGGAAGGAATCGCAGCTTTCGGTGCGAGAACTTTTTCCGTTTCGTTGCGGAGTGATTTCTGCGATCAGTGGACGGCAAAGGGAACCATTCATGAACTCCAAGCGTCAGCCGTTTGGGATGACGTCAAAGCTTCAGTGAAACTTCGATTCAAACCACCGTTCGTCGTAACTCAGAAGCTGCATTCATGCGACACTGCCAAGTTCCTCCAGGTGAGCGTTGCCGTTGTCCCGATCCGGTAACCATCAGGACGAAACAATTTTGCCAAAGTGATTCGTGAGTCACCATTCCGATTTCTTGCAGGTCGAAGTTGTTGGTCATTCTGCAGAGGTTTTCTCTATCCTGAATCCGAAGCTCGAGTGCCCCCCCGGACTTCGCGCGCAAGCCATCGCCGAAGTTAGTGCTCTGAGCGGAATTCGCCGAGATCGCTTTGCTATCTAAGATTTTGTCAAATCGAGAAGAGGCGAGGAGCGATTCTTTATTCAAAAATATCTCCTATTTTTTCAGAGTGAAGCATTCAAGGTCAATTCCGGCTACACGAACTCTTTCGTGTGGCACCTCGAGCCCGAAGTAGATGTTGAAGTCCCTCTCGTGCTCAGTTTTAGCCTGGACTACGAGTGGCTCGGACACAATCAGGCGGGCGTATACAAGGCCTCGTTTAAACTGGATGCATTCAAAGTGAGAACCGAACCGATCAATCAATTTTGTTTTGCGATTCGCCGTTGACCATCCGTTCGGGAAGAATAATTGTGTCGTTTCCAGACGTTGTACTCAATCCATGCCACAGTCGAGCCTGAATCTCAAGGACATTGTAAAGTTGATGCTGTTTGCAAACTCAATATTCGTATAACCCGATTGAACTACGATGGGGACAAAGGAGGCCAGATGCATCTCGAAGTTTTGGTCGACCCCAACATGTGGGCACTGCTTGGGAAGAACTCCGACATATTTTCGATCGAGCCTCCAGATGCCAAACAGGCAGAGTACACTTCCAGCATCGAGATGAAGCCACTGTTGCGAGGTTTCCTACCCGTGCCTCAAATCCGTCTCATGAGATATAGACCACCGTCCAAAGCCGTCGGGAATAATGGCAAGTATTTCCTTGTCTCGTCTCTAACCTCACGATACTGGCTGTTTCCTCAAGTGGCGACATTCGTAACGGAAATTTATTCCACAGAACTCGCGGAAGAAAAACTAGAGCCATTCCTGCCAGGTCAGGTGTACAATTGGAGTCGAGCGTCTCAAGCACATGTTCCTACAGCTGCACACACAGAAGGCAAATAATGATGCGTTCGCTTGAGATTTTTTGTTTTTTTTTTGTTAAATTATTGTTACGTGGAAGAGTGAGATTAATGAATGATTTACGTGGACGCAGTCACGGGAGTTCCCTAGTAACTTCGTTCATGAACCAGACGTACGTCGAGCATGACATATGAAACTGTTGTACTTGAATTGTAAATACTCAATTTTACGGAAGACGGAGTCGATCACATAATAAAAACAAGGGAAGTCAAGTGGGCGATGTCTTTTATTCCGATTATGGGCTCGTAGAGCTGTCACGGCATCTACAACAGCATCCAGAGCGATTCGTAGAATTTACTGTCATCTAGAATGTCGACTGAATTCCGCGTTTCTCATCTTCAAATGTCGAATGTTTGTGTAAATCTCCGCCGCGATTATCTTTCATGAGTCACAAGTAACTATCAAATTGCACATAGTTGGGTTGGAATGGACCTTCCGAGCTCCCTTGATGTAGGGATGCAGAAGCTCTTCAGCTTCTAGTGTGATTACTGATCGAAGCCCAGGACAACTTCGAAATTACTGGCAAGATTAATGCATGGAAGACATGCCTCGTGTGTCGATTTTTTCGAGATTCCCCAGTGGAGAGAATCGCGAAGCCTCGATTCGTGGACACCTTCTATAAGTGAAGGGACGCAGCTTCAGTTACTGACTGACAGATTTCTTCATTTACCTCCATATATGTAGATGCATCGCTCGATGCTCTATCGCGAGACGAGTGCCGAGTACTTCTTCGCTCCCTCTGTGAGGGGCTCGCGAAGAACGAGGCCGACTCTCGGATTACACCGTTCCTTCTTCATGCTCTCGAGCTCTTTGTCAATCTGCGCTTTCGCGCATGACAGCTTGTATGGTTTCCTGTTCCCAAGAAGTGTCTGTCCCAAAGAAAAACGGTACCGTAAAGAGTTCGACGGGCGGAGGGTATTCAGACTTGCATACCACGTTGGGGAAAGAGTTTTTGAAATCGTCAATGGTCCTGAGGACTATTTCGCGCACACTTGCGACGTGAGCTAACTGTGGAATCCCGAAGCTGGTGGAATCATCGAAGTGGAGGTTCGACTTCATCTGCGTCATCAGGGGGCGGGAAACCAGGAACTTGAATGTAACATCTTCCATCACAAGACATTGAGCTTCGCCCTTGAATAGTTCGAATTCGAGCCGTACCTTCGACCACTATCTGCGTCTTCAGGATCTGTTTCTCACGTCGTAGACTTGGACTTCTCCTGCATTGAGAATGCTGCTCTCGTCGACCATATTTTTGGTAAACATCAAGATCGACGCTGTGCTATCTAGAACGACTTTACGGGCGTTTCCCGTTGAGCAACGCATCTGTTTTAGCGACCTTGTCTTGGCAGAATAACTTCAAAACCTTTAGCGACTTCGGGGTGAAGATGGACTGACCCTCATTTCATCTCCCCGAGGGTCCCCCCGAGAGGCTTTCCCGTCCCGTACTCTCGTCCGCGTCGAATTTGAGCGCACATCTGAATAGGGCTCAGCTTAGAAGTGCGCATCTGATCAGAGTTGAAGGGCGCAATTTGGTTGATGTCACACAGCTCGCCCGAAAATTATGCTCACTTGTGCTACATGCTTAAAATTCACTCAAATGGTTGACTTGCCGAGTGTCAAAAGCTGGTATGGGGACCCCATTCTTAGCGATCCGACATCTTCCCACAATATCGATCTTTCTGAGAAGTTCGCGGTCGCCACCCTCTGATAGCTCTCAGTGTGGAAATATCTCATGCAAGAGAGCCGACACGTACCGCGTTTTCCACTGCTCATTGGAGAACGCAGTCACCGAGAAGCCGTTTTCAGAGAAGGTTCTCCTATTATTCATTCGTTCTTCTCGTTCACGCGCATTACATTTCAGATTTTGCAGTGGATGATGAGGCTTAGAACGCGCTACGGGCCGGACAACAATCTCTTGGAGAGGGGGGTGGATCGATCAAATGGAAAATGGATCGACTTCGTCTCTTCCAGTGCAATTTTGGGAAGCATGAGTTAAATCGCTGTTTGAATTCCAATATTGCACACCTGTCCCGAAATTTTCACCATGGGATTTCTGACCCATTCCGGTTTCATACGGATTCGTTGGATTCAGAAATTCTACCCAAGTTGGACCGGGTGGGGCCCGTTCTCGAGATGAGCAAAGCGAAAGAGAAAAGTCATCATGGAAACACAAGAGAATTCCGAGAGAATGCGGTGCGGGCCTAGTTCAGCGCAGCCCGATTTCAGCGCAGGGCCGATTTCAGCGCCCGGCCCATTTCAGCGCAATTCCGTGGAGCACCTGCGACCAATTTCAGCGCGGAGCCGACTTCAGCGCGGGGCCGACTTGAGCGCGGGGCCGATTTCAGCGCAGGGCCGATTTCAGCGCGAGGCCCCTTGGAACGCACGCACCACAAGCACCACTGTGGTACTGACTACTGTGCCACTCACGACCAGTACTCGGGCTAAAGCTCGGTGTTTCTAAAGTATAAATCCTGCGAGTTGAAATGCGAGGCGCGAAACCGCCACAGCGGTGACTCGACCACGCTTTCGATACACTGGCTCGCAGGCATCTGCTTGCGCTTGCCGCTCGCTACGCTCGCGGACTTGGATGATTCCCACTGCCCCAGCCGCAGTTATCGCAGACCAATGAATTACGACAGAATGATTTTCACCGCTCTCGCCATCCGTGTATTTACGTTAAGGAATAAGTCGCCGAGCGCCACCTTGAAAAGAACACTATAGGGCAGCCAACAGTTTCCCGACCGCCACCAGATTCCGCATGACCGCGTACGAACTGCAAGACTCCTCCTCCTCCTTTCTCCTTTCTCCTTTCTCGAATTTCGTTCTCTTCGTCGGCTTTGTGCGACGACCATTTCGTACCACACTGTTTCTCTGAGCACCCTCGTGTGCGCTGAAATCGGCTCCGCGCCGAACTTGGCCTCGCGCTCAAATCACCCGTGCGCTAAAATGTGCCTCGCGCTGAAATCGACCCTGCGCTGAAATCGGCTCCGCGCTGAATTTGGCCGTGCGCCGAAATCGGCCCTGCGCTGAAATCTGCCTGCGCTGAACTAGGCCGCCACGATCCAAAGGAATCAAAATCAGATCAAAAAGTCTTGTGGACACGATGAACAGCTTAGGGAGGGGAGAGAAGACCTGTTGATTTGAGTGATAACCTCTTACATCAAACCAGAAAACATGAGCTACTCCTTACATCGTTAGGTTTGCAAGAGAGAAACGTTCATCATGTGGCGCGAATGTCCAGATGATTTCGTGATGGATGAATGAACGAATTCAGGAGTCGCGGCCGGAGAACTCTGGAGGAACTCCATTGAAAACCAACTGGAGAACGCTTCAACGATAGATACCGTTACGGTTCTGTGAGCGTGAGGGAAACTCGACGTTTCCGTTCTCTTCAGTCACACTCTATCTTCGTTAACGTCCCTTAGCCAACGAGGCGGCTGGAACGAGGCTTTGTGAGCCACGATTTCGGAGAGGACGGATGGAGGAACGGATTCTACTAGGTGGGACGGGACATGAAGGCCTACTGACGCCGGCCGCTGGGGCTTGGACAGGAAGGGTGCCCATCCGCCCTCGCAACGCCAGGACTTTGCTGCGTCTGCGGAGGGCCAACTCGTTAGGCGGCCATGCAAAAAGTGCTCTGCTGAAGCGGCGTTACGTTACGCTAGACTACTCTGGCTATTTGCATTCACTGCTCCCGCTAATGCTGGACCTCATCATCCTGTTTGGCTTATCGACATAATCATCAGATAGAGCAAGCTACTGTGTACAACTTTTCAGGTCCTCTGTTCGGGATACCAGAGCAGTAAGGCTTTTTGGAAGAAAACCTCCAATATTGACCTCGTATGTTTGTGTACAGCCGGAACATCGCGAGAGCGGATGCAGATGTTTGTGATGTGAATGACCGACGAGAAACGAAACCTAAAGTTGGAAATTCTCTCCGTGGCGAATCCCTGGGTCCAACTCTCCAGCTTGTTAGCATTCTGCCCAAGTTCGAGCGAAGCCGCGACATCTCATCGAATCGATTTTTTGACAATTTTAGAACTTGACTACCTTTTTGAATAAAGTGATATTATATTGTATTGTAATTAGTTATTTCGGTGTTACTATGTAGATTTTGTATCGTGATACACGTCGGATGACCTTCCAAGAGGAATCTGTTCCGCTCATTTGGAAGTTGGTGATTCATCCGAACTCGTTTCATCCTCAAGCCATAGCGATTGTGGCTCGTCGTTCGCTCGGTTGCCGGTGTTCGTTGGTCTCAAATTGTAGAGGAATAAATAACGGGAAGCGGGAACCGGAGATTGGAGGTGGCTCTGGAACGAGTGCATGCGAAGCTTCCCTGATCGGGAAATAATGACCCAGCTGTAAGGCGCGACAGCTTTCGTCGTCATTGGGAATCCGAGTTCATGTTTCTGTGTTTATTGTTTCGTTCCTGCTGCTTGCGTTGAGTTCGAACGCGAAGTCCTGCTCTGTTTTCTTGGTGGACAGCGTTGGGTGAATCACAATCTCCATCTTGAAGTTGCGGGTTGCTCCGCAAGGTCCTCTGTCACTCCGTTGGGGTGAATCACAATCTCGAGCCGTGTGGTGTCTTCCAGCATCCAAGAAGACCTTCTGAACAGTTTAAAGCAGTGGTACTGTCAGACCCATAGAGCATCGCCGTCACGGAGTTCCCGACTTCTTGGCGGGTCATCTGATAAGAGCGGACGACAATTTGAGCGAGACCTCAAACCCGATTTCAGCGGAAGGCATATTTGAGCGGAAGACTGGTCGTAGCGAATGCACTATCTGAGCGGAGGACCGATTTGAGAGACGGTGGTGATTAGGACCTAAGGGGCGAAGATAACGGGCACTCGGGGAAGCCAACGCCTGCTGAAGGTGCGAGTTGGGGGCTCCGCCGTGGCTGCAGGTGGAATCAAAAAAATCCGCGAGCGTAGCGAGCGGCAAGCGCTAGCAAGTGCCTGGAAGCCATGGATGCGGTGAGCCAGCGGACGATTACGAGCAAATCTGCCGCTCGCTCAAATCAGACATCCGCCTAAAGTGGTGCGCCGCTCAAATTGTGCTTTCGCGCGAAACAGGTTTCCGCCAATATCATCTGAGATTCGCTGACGTCATTCACACAAGCACTGACGTCCCATCCGTACTATTCAGGCGCCTCTAGAAACGAAGTCCTCCGTTGAAGAAGAATTCCGAAAACCCTCAGAAATCGATGCGAATCCCTCTCAGCATTCCTCTGAAATATTCGTGAAAACGAGGATTGGAAGATACAAGTGCGCCACTTTCTCTGTCATTCTGAGAGCTTATTCGTTGCTTTGGAATCCGCGGAATGAGGTATTTGCTCAAGCACACGCGAGTATTTCTGATCGTTTTCCGGCGAATTAGTCTGGATACGTGGCGCGTGCGTCGCATCGCATTGCGCCATTTCGCTAACTCGCGTTTCGAGTGCGCAGAGAACCGTTCTCATCTCGCCGCTTCGTTCGCAGACGAATACAAACCGAGGACAGATGGAAACTGCTGTGGAAGTTTGGGCGGAAGCACTTGATGAAAGCTTGTTCTCGAGTTTCGGATTTCTGAACTCGTCCTCTCCTTTCGTCGCGACACGAACCCCAGGTGGAGTCGACCTTGCCGGTGTGCGGCGGTGTCTCCTAGAAACTGTTTCAAGACAACGATGGCGGAATCAGAGCGCTGTTCTCGGGTTACTGTTGCACCATCGCGATGATCACATCTTTCTGTTCTGGGGCGGGAACTTCTCGTACCTATCTGTCAGCATGGAGCGCGACATCGAAATCATCAATGGGAGCGACAGTCCGAGAACGAATGCGTCCGTGGACTCCGATTGGGCGATCTCCTTCACCGCAAGACCAGCTAACAATGGGGAAACTCTGTCTCCGGCAGGGAGTCGACGATAGACTTGACGGGAAGAAAAGGACTCGGGAGCTCATCAATGTTCCCGTCGGGGACAGTTCAGCTTTCCCAGCCATGCTATCGTTTTTCTAATCGCTCGTCATGCTCGGATAGCTCGGGAATACTATGCCACAAATCCCGAATCGTATTCACTCTTTGGACACGGATGGATAAATTGGATAAGATCGCGAGAAGCCTTCAGATGGTGAAAGGGCACCGAATTTGCGGAGTACTTACAAATTTCCTGACTGGGAACTGCGAAAGCGAGATGGCTCGATTGTTCATTTGGAAACGTGTCGTTTGTTCAACTTCTAAATGCTTTCGAAAGAGATCGTTTCCTCTGTGAAGGGTGCAGAAACTGAAAATCATTGAAAAGAATCGACGAGAATCAGCGACTGGGCATCACAGGAACAGAGTCGCGAGCTTGCATTCCCCTTCCCCGCTACTATAAGTCTCATTCGATTTATCCGATAACCCGAGAAGTTCGGAGCTGGGGCCAGACGGTTAGGTTGAAGAGGGCTAAGCCTTGCGTGCCACTCTCACGGTGAAGCAACAGAACAGCCCGCTAATTGTTATCTTCGTCGAACCAATGATTACTGTCTGCTTAATGCAAGGCTCTCTCGATCCAGGGTTGCTTTTCTTTCCGTTTCAGTTTTAATCTCACTATCTCTCAGTTTCCGTTCCCGAGCGCAAGGAAGCATCGGAACCTCATTAGGACCTTATAACAGTTCAATACCTCCCCCAATAGATATAGGTAGCCGAATACGAAGGGTCCCCAGAGGAATATGAGATTTAGAATATGCCTGTGAAACCGCGAAATATGCATGCAGTTGAACTTCGTAAAGGTAATTGCTCAATTCGAAGCAGGAGAACATGAAAGCAGTCGTGAAGTGGTCGAGAACAGACTTTGATGAACTAGTCTGTGCAGATTCGCAAAGAGAATCTTCGAAATTTGGGCACATGCACGTTGTCATGCATTTGCATACTTCTGATTTGCCCTACTGATCAGGTTTCTCGTTCTTCACCGACAGATCGGTAATCGTGGAATGTTCATCTCCTGCTCTCGCGTGAGATTGCTCTAATCTGTCAACTTGACTTGGAAAGACCTTGGATAAGGTTCTCTGCCAATTTCTCAACTCTGTTCCGATGTGCGATGCTCTCTTCCCGAACGAAACTGTCAATGAAAAGCACGGCTGACCTGAATAAGAACGAGGAGAGAGACATGAATGTGGAGACGGGATGTTTGAATTGTTACTTCGATGCCATGTCGCGGAGCGGATCGAGAAGGTTTTGAGGCAAATCTGCTGTTCCGGCAAAGAATGGTAGTGGTTGTTTTGTTGGCTCCGTTTCCCAGGGTCCAATATGAAACTTTCTGCTCAAGGCTCCCAAAGTTTCACCTCATAATCGGATATCGTTCCCAAGACTGATCCACGACTCGGTTCTAACGCCTGGTTGGATTTGTATATGAGGAATTTCTACAAATCTCCTCGTAGACCCTCTCTTGGTATGAAATATCCGAGCTACTGGTTGACTCACCGCAGGGAGTAACGCACCGTTAACACCCCCTCCTCGAACACATTTTTTCCTGCCGGGAACACGCCTTCCTTGCGGCAAAGTTCCGTTCCGGTTCAACGCCTCCACTATCCGCCAATACCTGGGGCATTGGATACAGTTAGAAGTTTCTTTCATTGTCGGAGGTTTTCCAGATTCGGGAGCGGACAATCCTTCTGTAGGGATGGATATACCTAACCTAACCTAAGGAACCGAATCAGAGAGAGGGATTCCTTCCAAGTCCTCGGAAAACGCAACCGGGAAACATGACAAGCGATTCGATTCCAGCAGACGAGACGGCCGAGTGGTCAACGCAAAGGATGTGGCGTTGTGTCTAAAACGATTCCGGGTGCTCTCTTTTCCTTCAACGCACTCTACCTGAAACCACGATATACTTATATCCCTATCTACTGATTTTCAGTGTTATCCAATACAGTGGTATGTTTAATCTTCATGACTTGTGGTTTCGGGCTCGGAGTTTGGATTCAGGAGTTCCAAGTCTTGTGCGGTGCGTGATCGGATCGTTCACTCGATATCACTCTCGAGAACAGCGAATTTGCAGCGCAAGCATCAGTCTTCGACGCTTTTCTGTTTTCAGTCTGTCAGGGATCCAAGCGAGAGGAACGAAAGAGAGCGGCGGCAGGAAGCTTTGGTGTCTTGGTGGAAAACCGGAAAGGCTCTTGACTCTTTGAGACGTGACAGGCCTCCATGGAATAGTTGTCAGATACGAAGAGATTGCGTGCAGCAGGGTCATTCAGCTCGGCAACGGCGGGCGGTAGCTCGTCAGCATCCTGAACAACAGCCCCAACATTCTCACAGAGCTCTCGACGATGCTTTGTTAGTGGAAAGTCAAACGAGCAGAGGATCCAGGTAGCGGCAACACCCCACGAAGGCAAACAGATTATCCGACGGCCGGGTAAGAGTTTAGTAAATGTTGAAAACAACGTTTCTTCTTCATGCAAAGCAAACGGAGGGCAGCCATGCTGCTGACTTGGCAGCGCACTGAGTACGCTTTTCAAGCAAGAAACAATTACCAATTTAATAAACAAGAGTATTGCAACAATCTTACTCGTAGGACGGCCTTCAAGGGCGATGCACAAACATTTGCACGAGGATATTAGTCGCTGTTTGAGTTCCTCATTGATACAGTCACGTCATCTGCATAGGGTATAAAAATACACGGCCTCGTGTTCACTTCGATTGCAGCACAGACTGCGGCTACACAATACCGGCGGGACCGACCAGGAACGCAGGGAAGAAGTTCCTCCTGATCTCATGGTCGGTCTGAGATGAAACTTGAAGCGGCCTTCTTGACCATCGCTAACAAGGGAACTAGTTACCATGATGACGACTTATTTACCACCACCGACATGAGAGCAAAGCTGTAAATACATAGAAGAAAAAGCTATCCAGCCACGTACAGGCAAGCAAGAAACGTGATCGAAGGGAAACGTTCAAGTCGCTCTGCCAGTGAGCTAGACGATTTTTTTCGAGAGAACTTTCTTGGGCCTTCCGGATCAAGTCGACAAGGCCGTGGGCGTTACGACGGGGATGGGGAGTAAGAGATGAATTTCATGTGCAGTAAGTATGTATGAAGCAGAAAGACAAAATCATTTGCCGAATACGCCATTAGTCGGATGAGATAGTGCTCCACCCGTGCATCCTCTTCGCCCCCATCTTTCTTCAAGTTAAGATTCTCTTGATTGTAATATATTCACGCTCATATCAAGCTGAGCGCGCTTCAAGGTCGGGCTTGCTTGCTCATGAATTGGTCTCTGGAGGACAGGGCTAACTCCAACAGCTCGAGATACGATAACTCGGAGCTTGGAAACAAAGGGAGCTCGGGCCTCGTGATCTCGCGATGGGAGCATTTTTCTCGATTCCGTTGAGCCGGCGCAAAGTGCAGCCGACACGAAGCATATCGTACACGTCGACTTCCATCTGACGACATGATAACCGATGGCACTTGACTCCGTATTCCGTCGAGGCTAGTTTAAACCCTAGAAAAGACAATTGAGCTTATTCTGTAGAAGAAACCTCAGCAAACTTTCCAACAGAGTAAGACGCACAATGGTCATCGGTTGTTTCTCGGATGAAACAGCGCTTGTTTTTGAAATAGAGCGAGAAGTTTCCATGATTACGGTAGGAAGCCTCCGAACGGAGCTGCCTAATCAGTGAGAAAGCCCACAAGCGTTCCGCTCATTGCGGGCGCAAGCTTTGCTCATACACAGAGGCACCAGCAAGCCCCCTTCCGACCGAAGAGCTGAATTACACCTCTGGGTACGGGATGCACGGTTCTCCTCGATGAGCGCGGCCACCCGTCTAGAGAACCCGAGCCCGCCACGAGTAATTTTGGCTCCGTAGCAGTGCTTAGCCCTCGGTAAGACGTTTGCGAGTCCAGGTTCGTGTTTGCGAAAGCTTCCTGTCGGAGCGAACAACGGAAAAGATCCTCGAATCCTCTGAAGGGTGAACTTATGAGAGGACTTTAACTAAGCCCCAAGCGACCTCAGACCTCAGAGCAGGATCCTCAAGTTGGGAATCGGATACCCGCTGGCCGCTCTCCAGGCTCAGCTGGCTCGACTTCCAAATTGAATCCACACGGGCCCGGAGAGCGATGCAGTCCACTTGCAAGGGAGCTAGAAGGACTTCACTGACCCGGGCGGGGTTCTCCAACTTTTTTGTTTCCCCGAAAAATTGCTCCGCAAGAATGCGTGCGGGAGTCACAGAGAGTTTTCCCGAGAACCCCATTCATCCTTTTCGTCAGCTCCGCGATTCGACGCGAGTGATCGCTGAAATCGATTCCGCCCTCGGTTCTCATTCAGCTCTGCATCCTGCTGAAAGAGGGATCCGCCTCACTCTACTAAAAGAGTATAAGAGGTGAATGCCTTAGATAGATGCGGCACGATGATTGTATGTATTGATAAGGTCGATATCTGTCTGATGACCTCGATAACAAGACTTGCGATTCTTGCTGATTGGGTCTCGTCGATCCTGAGGATATCTTTCTAATTGTCTTTGTTTCAGGGCAACAATAGAGAATGAAGAGCATCGGTGGCATGAGTGGATGGAACACATGCTCGAGAAATGTCGTAAGGTCACGTCCAAAATGCTTCCATTGTTTTAGAAGACTCGAATTCCTCCGCTCCCGACAAGTTTTCCCGAGTTCGATCCGAATAAGGGACGCTGAGCGTCATGGATTTGAAAAAGCATCTGGTCCTGCACAAAATGGTCAACGAACAGAAGAAGCACGCTGTCTTGGCGTGTATACATGGAAGCTGAACCTTTTCGACGACTCAACGACGAAATCACACCGGGATGAACTACTGCCGGCCTGATGTTCGCCGAAATACAATACATAGTCTCACTAGGTGTAGAAATTCTATTCGAACGGAGCCTCGCGAAGGACGGTTAGATGGAGTCGAAGACGGAATGAGACAAAACATCAAGGTCGAGGATTACGTCGAAGTACGCCGGTCACTCAACGAGCCAGAATCCGTATATAGTTCGTGAGTACTAGATATATGATTTCCGTGGGAGGCATGGAAGTTCAAAAGTTGCCGATATACTGTCCGAAATGCGACAGCAGTTTTTCGATCACTTGAGCAATGGAAGAGACACTTATTCAGCGTATGCAAACTACGCAAAGCATTCAGGAATCGCACTGAAAATCGCCTCGCATATCGCATGGTCTTCGTTCGCAATCGCGTGATAGGTGCCATCACGCAAAACGGGAAGGAGAGACCCAGAGCTCGGAATGTTTTTGCTTCGCCATCCTCCAGTGGTTTGTATCGAAGCTCGGTCATCCACAATCTGAGGGATCTGCCCGACCCAGAAGGAATGCGATACACCGAAACCATGTTGAGCGGCAGGCTGTATAGATACGAAATCAAAGCTAGCCCGCACCAGTGTTGTAAAATCGGTATCAATCTTCCAGAGTTCTCGTCCTCGAACCTCTCGCCGCAGCCGATTTTACTTCTTCGTCCTAGCGTCCTGTTCCGAACATAGATGGACCGACAACAGGGGCAGAACGAACCAGCTGAGTAGTAACTGGCTTTCATGAAGAACTCGAGCCTTCCCCGGATAGGGTTCAAGATCCGGTGGCTCTCCATCATGCCTTTCATATAAAAAGTTTCATCGAGAACGATATGTGTTGACAACAGGATCAAATGTCACTTTCTGCCAAACGAACGTGGAATGGTAACCTTCGATCTAACGGGAATTTGAATAACTCACGCTCCAAGGATGTTGGCTCCGCGCTATGTTTTGTGTAGCGATCTCTTGATGACCCGACCGTCGCACCTTTTCTGGATAACATGCGAGCTCCCTTGGGCTGGCTTAGTCAGGTGAACCAAGTCGAAATACTCTGTCACGGCCTATCTCAAACATGCTGCAGCTTATCTCCTTCCCTCGTTAACAGCCTGTCAAGGTGTCTAGTTGTTTACTTGATGACCACTCGCTAAGTTGGCAGGAGGCGATTCTCGGATCCAGATGCTTCAGATAAGCCAAGTTCACTGATGCCGCGCGCCGCACAAATGCAATGCGCCCTCAGCCACGGCTTTGCGTCCACTCAGTGTTCTATCAAGGCTTCCTCGGGAGGTGGGAAAATTTCCGGGACACAGAATACTTGATGCGTTCATGAAGATTCAGCGAATCTCGTGTTTCGCGTTATTTCGGAACAGTGAATGGTCGGATCTATCACGACAGTTGTTCGCCATGGGAAGTTGCTCCGCAGCGTTCGAGAATCTCTTAGACCTCGATCACCGTCCTGAAACTCGCTGACGGTGGACTTCCGCTGACGTATTCGCATTCGAGCTGTCATTCAACATCCTTCAGATTCCGAAACGATCTCCCTTTTCAGATTTTCGTGGTGGACGGACCAAGTATGCGATCGAGTAATCCATTCGTGGTTCCGATCGAGAGTTGTGCTCCAAAAGATGTCAGCTGCCGCATCGGTTCGGAAAATAGAAAAGGGACGGAGAAAGTGGCGTTGAAAGGTCACGAGATTGGTTCCGAAGGAAACACAGATGGGACCCGAGAGAGAAATCGGAATTTCGGAATTCATACTGTTCCTTCTTTGGATGCTTTTTCGAAGACGCTGGTCAACGCAACTGTGGAACGGAAAGAATAGAGATTCTTGTTGCCACCATGGAGAATTCCAGGAGAGAACGGAAGAATTTTGTGCCAGATGGCTCCATATGGAGTAGCAGCTCGCCTTGTTTTCCATATGTTCGACAATCCAACAAAGCTGAATTCCATCTGGAAAGAATTGTGTGAGAAGCAAACAAGCAATTTTTCTCAACGAGAAACTCTTCAAAGCAGTGCTCGAGCCAAAACACGGTTCTGCTCCAATGGTTAGAGTCACTAATCATTATCGAAACGACGTCTGTTGCTCCTTTTTTGAGCAACCAACCGATGAAAATCGATGCCAGTTCTGGCGCCGCTGATACTACAAGCGTAGCCCTCGAGCTTGCCGTAAGGCGAAGCCTGGTATTTGTTTCTCCTGAGAAAGAGTTTTGACTGCAAGAACCTGTCGAAAGCTCAGGTTCCGGGAGTATTGCGAGGTTTTGAATCCCTAACACAAGACCCCTGTGTATTCTTTCCTTGTTAACCTGAAGCTCACTGAGTCTTTCATCCTAACCCCGAGTTGATGCGGAATCATTCACGGCTTCGTTTCTCGCCTCCAAACCGACAGAGGTTCGATTCTGTGCTTGATCCCTCCTATCCATTGACTCCATTGCCAGACCGATGAAACCACTGTTTTTATTTAATCTTTTTTTTCCTAATTTTGTATTCTTTATGGTTTTTTTTTTTTTTTTTAAATTTTTTTTTTTTTCTTTTTTTTGGTTATTTTTTTTTTTTTTTTTTTTTGTATTTTTTTGTTTTTTTTTTTTTTTTATTTTTTTATTTTTTTTTTTTTTTTTTTTTTTTTTTTTTTTTTTTTTTGTTTTTTTTTTTTAATTTTTTCTTTTTTTTTTTCTTTTTTTTTTTCTTGTTTTTGTATTATTTTAATTTAATTTCTTTTTGGTCCATTTCGATTCCAAATTTGAGGAATTTGGATGATGTTCGTGTGCTCCATGCTAGCTCTCTCCAGATAATGATCGGAACTCACATCGATTGAACCTTCAAAGTCAGAACCCATGTGACGAGGGAGGGGTAACAGAAGGTAGACTATTTATAATAGGCAGAAACTTCAAATTCAAAGGACGCACTCAATCGAAAAGCACCGGTGGCCGATGTATTGGAAAATAAGCGGACCCGCGGTCTAATAGAGCGCAAACATACGGTCGTCCTCCCGAAACCTAGACCGCACGGACGAACGTTTTCGTTTCGACTGTCCAGGGACTCGCTTACCTCGTTTTGTTTTATATTCAGTTACGCTTCGACAAATCCCTCCTGGTCGGCGCGATGAATTATCCCGAAATACCTGAAGATCCAAATCGACCTGGATGCAGGACCGATTCAGACCGAGAGATACTCAGGAAGCGATATTTGAAACGAAAACTTTTCAATTCAGACGTTTCTCATTTGGCTGATGCATAAATATACGGTTTTTGCCCGAGATGCTGTTGTTCGGGTGATTATCGGAGCGTGTGTCGAAGGTTTTTGCGAACGTCATTTGTAGAAGAAATCGATAAGGGCGCGGAGCTTCAATTCTTTTTTGCCCGGAGGATGGGTTCTGGCTCGGCTTTTGTTTTCTCTCAAAGGAGCACGAGTCTTTTGTGCGAAGGCACGGGACGAAAGGTGAGAAGAAACAAAACATACGGAGTCGTCGGCGTCCGAGGGTTAATTTTATACTTTTTTGAAAAAACGAAGGGGGCGAGCATTGATTGAGACTCGAATCTCATTACTTCCAACATGGGAATCCTTTCCAATATCCGACTCCATCGACCAGTGTGAGCTCTCTCAAAGAAACGTGGCTTCGGTTGAATCATGCGCGACGTTGCTGCCCCCGCGCCGGCTGTTTCTTTGAGCGGCTTGTCGGGGAAGTTCGAGGTTTGAGGTCGGAGCAGGTCTGTGTACGTACGAAAATAAACCGTCAGGGTTGCCATGATTCCAGTTGGAGTTTCTTCCGATGCCGAAGGAACTTGGTTGGTCATTCCAGGCAGAAGATGAGCAGTTTGCCGCATGGAAGAGGTTTTCAAATGACCGTTTCAGATAAGAGCTAAAAATTCGAAGAAATATAGGCAGAAGACAGTTTTTTTCAAGTGGAACTTAACTCTCTTCGCTATCTGATAGCTGTTCTAGATGCACACAAGAACTGTGCCGCAAAGGAGTTTGATTTTGTTCGGTCGTGAACGGTGACCGCCTTCGGAAATTAAGCGGATTCCATGGATTTGGTCAAGTCGCGAAGACAGAACTTCACAGATGAAATATTTTGAGAAATTCGCTGAGCCGCAAGGACTCATTAGTCAGGTGCTCGAAGCAAACGATTGAATCCATTTCCTCCGCTCACAGAAGACCAATATGAATATCTAACCGGGACTGTTGGAAAACTATACTGTGTAAGACCTCTCTTCGCTCCCGTTGTTGGAACATTCGTCCCAAGTTTGTCGCAGAGCCTTACCAACGCGTTCAGCCGTATATCTCACGCGGATGATTCCGTTCGGAAGAGGAGATAGGACTGAACCAGAATTCAGAGGACAGAAAACCGGTTAATCGCTTAGATAAGGCTTGCGCGCTGAGACTGCGGGGGAATCGATTTGGATGAGGAGACGACTCCGAAGAAGGCGTTTCGAGGCTGTGAGCGCGAAACAATTGAGAAGAAAGATGTGATGTACTCACACAAGTGGAACCTGGCGCCATATTTACCCTTCGCACCCCGTGGTTTGCTATGGAGGACTGGAATGGACAGTTGCATGGCTGGATTCCACGACAATCAACGCCAAGGTGAGGTGTCGCTGGCTTTCCTACAGTTTTCCCAATTGTATTTTTCTCACCCGACTAAAAGATTGTATTCCTTTTCCAATGCCCAACCTCGAATTTTGACCCGATGACTATTCATTCGAGGATTCTTCTGGGGGGGTAAATGCCTCTCGTGGTCAGACACTTCAGGACACGCGAGATATAAGTTGGGACATTAGAGTAACGTCAGCCTTGGTAACTTCTTTCCGAACATTACTTTTATTTATTTATGTGCGTAAGAGCGACTCTGTGAATACATGTTCTTCCAAAGACGCGATCCTTGGCTTGCTTTCTCGAGTGTAAGAAGGAGCTACTACGAGTGTAAGCTATGAATTTATGTTGTGTAAGCACTCTGCTTTGTGTTGGACCAGAGTTTATGATCGACATCGTACGTGCTGTATACACTAAGAGTCGTATTTTACCCCGAGGATGATACCACCGGCGCGGCGTCGGTTCAGGGCCTTGCGTCGATGGAGACTACTTTTCCCGGAGCTTTCTATCTGTAGAAGAGAGAACTTTCTTCCACACTGGGCATACAGTCGGAGCATTCTTACATTCAGAGTATTCCTACGTTTCAGAAAATTGGCATCCGGAGGTTATTAACATCGATCCAGAGAAGTGATAAAAATGAATATCTTGCGGTGTATAATGCAGGGAGAAAATGTTTGACGAAAGAGGGTTTGGGAACATTCTGATTGATGCCGGCAAAAAACCAGAATTCCAATGTTCGAGCTATCGCCTTGCCGTCAGGGATGAGGTCTGGAAATATCTGGAAACCTGACTTCGAGAATGAAGTAGAATGCGGCGACAATCGCTTGATACGGAGTGGGCATGTCCGTATCGAGTGAAATAATGGACGCGGGGATCCATTGTCGGATGAGCCACTCACTCTGGAAAATGAAAACGCTGAATGGCGGCCGCGCCGTAGTGGAAGCTCATTAATTCATTCATGAATTACAGGAAATAATTCTAATTTTCCGACATTTCATCAATTCATTACTTTTGCCAATTTGTAGAGGTGAACACCTCGCTGGCCTGGGGCTGCTAAATACAGTGAAAATCATGGTATACGATACAAGTGTGTTACTATTTTATTATATCAAAAGATAAATTGACAAAAAGTCAATCTAATGCGCTCTTCTGTCCAAAGAATCACCAAACTCGTCCCACAGGACTCGAATCTGGAACCCCAGCTTGGCATGTTGCTTAACATATGAATATCCAACTAAGCCTCTTAAGAGCTCGCTTCATCAAGCCACAAGATCCCTCTGATTCAGGCCCAACAACTATTGTCGCGTGACATCTAAACGAGTTCGCGCAGTTTATTGGCTGAGGTCCAGACCATGTTTAAGCACCACTCTTCGTTCCTTCTCTTCTTACCTTGCTCTGTTCCTCTCAACCGTATTCAAGAGCAGTCTGCCACGCAGGCGAACAACACTTTCGGATAATTAGTTTAGTCCCGAAAAGAAAAGGACTTCCGACCCAGAAGCGAAAGACTAAGTTTCAAGGGCATACGACGTGATGTCGGCCTGAACGACGTTTCCGTGTGATGCGTTTTACATGATTTCCACCCTTTTCCGTGCTCCTAGAGTCTCAGAAACCTTTTCCTTTTGAAGAATCAGCGCCGTTGGATTACCATGATTATAACTCTCCTGGAAAGCCTGCCGTCGTCTCTTTTATTGAATTCCGTACTTTTCTCTGACCGTCCTTTGTAACATTTGACTGTTATAATGTTCACATGTCTCCGAAACTGCACTTTGACAACTGCTTCGAGTGATCACGGCATTCGCTGCGAAGTTAGATTTCGGCGAAAGATACCGGGTAAATCCTAGTTGGAAATCCCATCGCGGAACCCAAGTCTGTGCTGCCACGCTGAGCCATCAAGCCACACATTCTGGAGGGTGGTGCGATGAGTTAGCACAACATTTCCGCGGCCTCCTTGCTCGCACGTTCAGGAGAGAAATCGTGTGGAGCGTCCACGTAAACACTTTCCACGTCTTATCTTTCGAGGCTCAGAAAAAGCCCTCTCCTGAAACCCAGAACAACTGGTATAAGACTGCGTGCCTGATTGCTTCCTTGTATAAGAGAGCCGTAGGAATTCTTTTTTTTTGCTAAAAAACTGGAACTCGGAAATTTTGACTCCGCAAAAATCGAGTCCGTCGCCGAGCCATTTTAGTATCGCATGACGCCAACAGCTCACGAGCGACGTTGGAGTCCCTTCTCTTGCGAGGATCTTTTTTCTCTCTTGCTCCCGCTGATTTCTTGTGGCGGGTAGTGATAATTTTAGCTCACGCGACACTTCGCTCCCGGAGCACTTTGTAAACACAGGAGGGAAAACCCGAGACCTGAGCTGGGTACACGGATTCTGTCGAGCTGGGATCAAATGTGTGACACACTCTCGCCTCACTGTCGACGAACAATGTGGCTGAACTGTTGAATTTCTCGCAAACTTTTGATAATTGGACCATCCATAATCGAAGTACATGTACATTGATTTTGCGGATCGGCAACTTCTTCTTGTCATCAATGCAGTGGTGCATGGCGCCACATCCCTTTTCATCCGCGTCCTCCTATTATGAATAGTGAAAGCAAGATCCAATTCCGAGCTCTTTATTCAACTTGAATCACATGAAGATATCATGATATATCAAATGGCTAAAACAAATCGAGTTGAAGATCAATCCAGCATCTAGCACATGGTTTCGATTTTGCGCCCTTGAAGTCTGCCGTAGCCCCTCCCCTCCCTAGTTACGCCGTTGCATCAATGAGATTCGATGCTTTTCCTTTTCGGCAACATTGCTCGACGCTTGAGAATGGAAACCGCGTCCAATAGACTGACACGCATCGCGAGAAGCGAAATCGAGCTTGTTGCGTGTTTTGCTCTTTTGGCGCGACACAACGGCTTCCACGATGAGCGACTCGTGTGTCGACTGCTCTGAATTGAAATGCTCCCAACAGATTTCGAAACCATGGCTCTGATCGAAACTATATCCAAAGTTAGTCCACAAAAATGATTCACGGCCGGCCATATTTCGCCAGCAATCGTGCGGTTTGCAAGAAGTTTCTTCCAATGGTACGCTCCGTCGCAATCTTCGAGCCTTCTGTCGCGACCATAATTCAACCAGTGCGGCAGCAGGAGGCCTCACATAGAGTGAGTTTGGCGCTACAACATTTGAATCTGGGAGTTTTCTTTTTCTTCTTAGAGGGAGAGGGAGAGGAACTCTGAGTCCGTATTTCCCGCGGATTCCTTGTCCCGCCAAAAGATGATGAATGAACACTTGAGAAATCGCAATCAATTTCATTTTCGCGGTGCCTTCGACGAGCTCGATGGAAGTCGATCGCATGTTGCACATTGAATGAATTATTCATTTTGCTGTTATTTTCTGTGAAGCCTATTGAACGGACCGACTAGTCATGCGAGCATTGTCGACTCGAGTCGAAGTCTGTCCTAGTTTGAGGCTCTTTCTTCGTTCTCAAAACCCACGCAGCTTTCTCAAGCCTCATGCTTTGCTTGGTGGAAAACAGAGAAAGACAGACAGAAGGAGAAAATGAACCTGCAGCTGAGTTGACGACGGAATCGAATCTCACGTAGACGAGCTTGACGATGGCGTGCCGTCTTCGAGAGTCCGCTGATTTCGCCAGTGTTCTGTCGGTGCAGGAAGCTTACATTGCAGCGAAAATCGCTTTCATTCTGATTTTGACAGATGCAATCGTTCCGCAATTGCGTGCTTTCTCTCGTTCGCTCGTTTCCCACCGAACACAAGAATTTGTTTGCGGGCATTCTGAACCAATTTGTGCATTTTCTTTTACCTATGCTCATCGTGTCGAGGATGCTTCGGACTGAGGGACGAGTAATCATCTCCACAGAGTTCTGGGGTAACTTTCGATTGTCCACAGGAATGTTTCATTGACCGGATTCAGGAGCCCCGGTCGACTTGGCGACAGGAGCCGCGTTTCCCGTGGAGAAACGCTGTCAACGACCACGTACTTGATTAATCAGGTGACTCCGACATTATTCATTCTTCGGCTTCCACCGACACAATGTTGCGAACAACTTCCCACACGAAGCAACGTTTCGATTTCAAGAGCGGAGCTTGAAACGAAGCTCCAATCTTTTGTGACCGGGCTACGTTTGCCGGCGAACATTCTCCACCGACGAAGCCAACCAAATATGCCGGCGGCGAAATCATTGTTGTGAACTTTGTGGGCGGTTTGTTCGAAAAGACCAGCGCCGTCTGAAATCTAATTATTTCATTATTTGAAGCGCCTTGAATCACTTCTGCTCATTGTCGCCCGTTTAAAGCAACCGGACGCAGTCGCCGAGGGCCAGAGCGACTGACGAGAGTCTGACTGCCGACCGGCCGGACACCGAAAAACGACCGGATGTCACTTTCGCCAGAATCGGTGTGTTCGCCTTTCGCTTCCGGCGTTTTGCTGCGGCCAAGTGTCAATTTCGACGTGGTGCGTCCCTGCAATGGTTGTGGCCAAATATAGGCGAAAATTCAACTTCCAGAGGATACTCTACGTCGTGATCATCGCACTCGTTTCGGTCCTTTACTGGGTGTACGCAAAACAGACTCTCGACAGTTTCGGTGGAATCGGAGCAGCCGACGGTGACGACGAACGAAGTGAGTCTGAGCTCGACCAAGAGTTCGAGCAGTATGTCGCGTCCAGGGACATCGAAACTTCTCCAATGCCGAGCGAGGGACTCATCGGTCGATTGGATATTTACGGATTCGGCAAACGACCGCCTAAGCCCGAGGTATGGAGAACTCTCGAGACGATGGTCAAGCCCGCCGATGCGTTCGAAGACTCCCTCATGTCGTCTGGCTATTTCGAATCGAGCGGAAAATTCCAATTTTCCAATCTCGAGCCGCTAGCAAATCACATAGACCAGAGCATCAAAGACCACCAGCGCTTCCTGAGCAGCAATTTTGTCCGACTCGGCAATCTCGTAAAGCGATTCCCCGAGATTCGGGAGCGGCAATTAATCGAGAAGAAGTTGGTCCAGGTTTCGAGCTACTCCCGAGAATTCAGTCGGATACTCCGCAAGGAAATGAAGGATTTCCTCTACCGGACGAACCTCGCCCAAAAGTCACGAGCGGCAATCTACAAACTCAAGCTCAAGGTCCAGGAAGCTATTGAGCGCAGACAGAAGTACCCTTGTGGCCAAGCTATCAAGTGTCAGCTCACAAACAAAGATGGCTTCGCCGCCGGCGTCCACGACGTTCTGTGGTGTTTGATCAGAGCGTTCCAAGAGGATAAACGGCTCGTTTTGGATGCTTCCAACTGGCATTACCTAAACGCCAATTTCACCTGGAGTGACGTGTTCAGGCATGTTGACGATGCCTCTAATTCGAGTTGCCACAACCTCCCGGACTCGGGTCTTCCCGGACCGAACGATGACGGAGCACGAAAATCGATCCACGACCTGCCCGTGGATATCGCCGAGCCTCTAGTGCGGCATCATCAAGATCCTTACGCTTGGTGGTTCGGTCAATTCATGGGGCACATCATGCGGCCCTCGGAACTCACCGAGGAACTCCTACAGCAGGCCAAACAAAGCCTCGGCTTCAGGTCCCCGATAGTCGGGCTGCATATTCGTCGAACCGACAAACTTTTCGAAGCGGCCTACCGCGAGGTCGAAGACTACATGGAGCATGCCGAGGAGTTTTACGCCGAGCTGGGAGCAGATATCCCCAAACGGGTGTTCGTGGCCACCGACGAGCCGCGAGTTCTGGACGAATTGCGCAAGAACTTTCCCGAATTCATTTTTATCTCGAACACGAAATCAGCCGAGTTGGCGAACGATGTCGACAAACGCGATTCGGCGGAGTCCTTCCAAGGCCTGATCCTGGATTTGTTTCTGCTCTCGCAAACAGATAAACTTGTTTGCACACTGTCCAGCGGCGTGTGCCGTGTCGTGTACGAGCTCATGCAGGCCCGCAGGACCGACGCCTCGGATCACGTCGTATCTCTGGACGTACCGCACTTTTACGCGTACGTCGCCGGTCCCCCGAGGAAAACCATTTACAAGCATCAACCCGTCGAACGGAACGGCATGAACCTCAACGTGGGCAATTGTGTTGCGAAAATCTCCAGTCAGTCGGTCGTTGAGGAATCGAAGAAAAAGGATCGATACGACGGATTTTCGCTCGGTATTTTGTGCGGCTCGAGCCTCCTGGCAGGATCCTATCCGACTTTCAAAACTTTGCCCACCGTCAGAGTGAATGGGACGCGGCTCGGAAGTTTCTCCGAAAGTTTCCGTCCGAATCATTGATTGTTAATTTCGAGTAGGATGCGGTTCCCGAAGTTTCCAGGTATGGCCTGTCTATCCGCCACCGTGTGTGCTATTAGAGAGCTTTGGCTGCGAGTGGTTGATAGCGTTCGAAGCGTTGTTGTGATTTCAATCCTGCCTGGATGAACAGAATCGACAGCTCTGCGTGCCCGAAGTGATGTGAATGAGAGGCGAAAATTACTCAAGCCATCAATGTACGGTTCTGAAGAGTTAACGAAGTTTACGCAAGGTAAATGTAAATAAAGTCGGTTGTGAGTACAGTTTTCCCCCTGAGTTTTTCAGTTTTGTAGTAGAGTTCGAAGCTTCCTGTCATCGTCATTCATAAAATGGATGTCGAATCTCATGACGCAGTTTTCCACAGGTTGTGGAATTCAGTGGTTTCGAGGTTGCCTTAGAATACACATCTTCCAGGAAAAAAAAAGTCAAATTCCGAAATCACCTCCGCGCCTCCCGAGATATCAGGGTGCATAAGAACAGAGATGTGTTCACGGTTGAAACGATTTTCTATGGGTGTTCCGCGCCTTTCCTCGAGTGAGAAGGCCTCCTGCAGGTTTCCTGCGGAAAAGAAAGTTCGGGAAGATATTGTGTCTCGAAGATTGTATGCGACCGGAGTTTCTTGGCTGGTTGTTTGCTCGTTCGGGTTACTTCCATTTTCAGGTAAGATACAATCTTTCGGAGATTTCGGGGTCTTGGAGGGCTGTTCTGCGGAGATGCTGGAAGGGAGGTGTTCCGATCTTTCAAACGTGGATCCCAGCAATCTGCTCTGTGGGACACTTGAGTCGAACGTTGAGGCGTCGAGCCAACAGCAATCAGCTCTCATCTCATCGATCAGTCGATGACGCAATCGCCGAAAGCCTCTTCTGGCATAATTGTCATTCAGATTGGGAGTATGGCTCACGGACTGTGAGATTATCAGCCAGATGAGCTTCCGATCACCGAGATTTCGAATCAGAAGTTAAATCAATAGAATCCACGCTCCTGTATCGGTGTGAAATCCCGCTAACCAATCCCGCAGGCGCGTTTAAACATCTCAGAACTGTCCTCGTATTTGAGTTTCCGCATGACAGTCATATCGGGGTCAGGATGAGCAAGTGGCTCTGAAATCACATTCCGAAATACGATGATCGGGGAGTAGAAAATGTAGATTTGCGCCGTATGAGAGAGGAATTTGATGCCAGTGCATTGTAAATTGCGAACGGCGGCACCGAGATATGATATTTCAGATGAGAATTGCGGAAATCTCTGGTTGGAGGAAGCACTTTTCTCATGAGCGAAGAATCGCCGAAGTTTCTCTATAGAACACTGCTGGTCGACTTCCAAAGTGTTCCAAGAGAAAAAAGTGGTATTTTCCAACATTCTCGCTGCGTATCTCCGGTCTCGCATTTATAGGGACTCCGAGCTGGTCGGCCGCTATCACCAAACGAGGAAAGGATTTGAGGAAAGTGAACTGCTAAGAAGACCCCGACATCATCGAGCTCTATAACTACAATTGTTCACTTCACGACGGCCTCGGGACTTCATAAGAAGCTCTTGTGCGGCTGTTGACTTCGCGAGCGAATGTGGAAAATTGAGGCAATTTGGCTCTTCCCGAAAATTCGATAAACACTCGCGAACCCAGGATTTCCGAAAGCAAATCAAGTCTCTCCCGATTACCACACGTCCTTGTATAATGGCGGTCCTCCAAGGTCCGTGTCCCGAGACAAGCACACAAGGCACGCTCTCGAAAGATCGGTGACGGGCCTTGGAGGCTTCTTATTAAAACCTCTTCCATGAATATGCAACTGTCAGCCCGAATTCAATTAATACGTTAATACGTGCTCCTCGAGCGGAGAGGCCTAACTACGACGTAAAGCCCGTATAATCACGGAATCCGCGTATCGGGTCCGATATAATCCACCGCACTGCTCCCACGATCGCGTTTGCGTGGAATAGAACTTTGAATCGAGGAGAGCAAGGACCGGCTCTGAGTTTTCGTTCTCATCGTCGACTGCGCATAGAAGCTTGCCATCCATTCAGTTCCGATGTTTGTCCAGCTCTCGGATCATTTCCCTGCTCTCTTTGAAACAGAGAGTCCTAGAGCCTTCCTTGAGTTGAAGCCGACCGCGATGTGTTGAATATCAGGATGAAGTCGCTGCCTCGCCGCAACCATGAAAAGCGGGTAAGGATCGTTTAGGGCTCGGTTTTTGTAAACGACAAAAATTCTCGAATTGATTGTCTGGCATCTTTTGATAATCATCATTCGTTCAAAATTTGTAAGCATCCTCCCCCTTACGACGGATTCTGCGACACGACGGATCTCGAGTGGATCCAACGAACGAGCCACAAGGTCATTTCAGGAAAGAGCGCATAGCGGCGCTCATAAGTACAGAGAAATGAACTTGCATCGTCCATACGGCTTCGTACGTAGACTGTACGACAACTTATACATGTACGAGCTAACCAACCTGACTTCGATCATGTACGCTTTCCTCAGAGCCCACGGTTGACGTCTGCGGAGTCTGCACCTCTATGACTCGAGAAGCTCATCGGTGTATGGAAACGCGCAAACCCAATTTCATTGAAATCATGAAAATCTTGGGTTCCCGCTCACCAAACGAGCGCGGGGTCTGTGGCTGTTCAAGAAGCCATGAATCGGCTGGTCTGTTCACGATCTCTTGGAAACAGTCGATGGAATTCAACAAAATCAACGGAATGAGGTCAAGAATGACCCAAGGACTCGCTGGTGGCCCGGGAATAAGAATCTCGTGTTCTTGGTTTTCTAGCGCGAGGAAATCACAACCAGACTTCATTCACGAGGCAACAAATACGCGTTACGAAATGTCACCCCGAAAATGCCCATGAGGAAACAATTCTTCCGATTCGAGGCCTTCGGAATGATCTCATTCTCGCGATATATTCTCTCAATTGGAGATCGATGGCGAAATGGAGTCCGTGTGGAAACCTCAAGATCATAGTGGACTCATTTAGAAAGCTTCATCGTAACAAATGCCCATCCTGGAGTCTGATGATTTACATTGCATGAACAATTCCTCCGAAAGCTCACTCCGGTCTCCGTCCCGTGCATCGATAGCGTGTTCTGAAACGATAATCGTGTTTGCAAGGACGTGCCATCCTATTTTTAGGTGAAGCAAGATTAGGGATGATATATCGAGCTTGTGTTGATCCGAATTTTTTAGCGCGTAGCTCTGTCAGGCTCGTTGGTTAAGCGCGTCGCAGATGTTGTCCCAGTTTTAGCCTATCGGATGCCCTTTCAGCTTATTTTCTGCGAACGCTTCCTAGGAAGTCAAATTGTCGACATACCTGAATAACGTAATATCCCTCGCTCACTCGGCGAATCATATGAGAACGGTCTGGGTATGAGCTCGCGAGATGTCTACAAGAGTCGTTCGGCTATGCGAGAGATTCTTTGCTGAATTCCACCCGAGTCCGAATCCTAGTTGAGCGTTGAGCGAGTCCAACATCTTATTCGAGAATTGATTCCCTCGATAAGAATACTTCTGATATTATACCTGCCAACAAGATCTTCGTATCCCAGTTTAGAATAAATCGATGATTCTCTGACTGTTTTCACCAAAGAAAGCGGATTCCGAAGCGGACGAATCATCGGCCTAAAGTTACGGACTCTTGCCAAACCATGAGACAACAATCAAATGAGAACGATCCTCCAGTTCCGTGGGCTGATTTGTGTTTCAGCTGTCGAGAAGTGAAATGCTACAAAAAGCGTTTAACAGCGACTCCTGAACCGCTACTGCTACAATGGTGCCACTCGACTGTGAACCCAGGGGAAGAAAACGAGCGCTACCGAGCCGGGTGAACCGGAACTCGACTCAAACAATGGAAACCATGAAGGATAGTAGGGCGGATTCTGAAGCAACGAAGAGTTGTTCTATCGGGAACCAGGTTTCTGGAATCGTATCTCCGGTGGTTTTTGCAGCCGAACCCAGCCTGGGTAGATTTCATCACAACTGCCTCGATTCCGCGGGGAATTTCGACAAGGGATGAAATCGTCCAAAGGAAGGGGAGGGGGCTCCGATTCTCATCGCAGAGGCGGAAACTGGATTGACAACCTTTGATGATCTCAGAATCGTTGAAATGGGAAAGTATCCCCTCGAGAGTAGCGATCATACGATGGATAACAGTTTTGTCGAGGATTTTCGTTCCCATCGCTGATGACTCTAGAATTTCGGATTCTTCTTTGGAGACTCACATGTTGAAACAAATGACATGTCGACGGGTTTTCAACTGAATATGTTCCGATCAGGGAAGCAAAACGTTATCTGAGCCCGAATGAAGAATAACTGGTTCAGGGAATTCGGTTCGAGCTGAATTGACATGAGTCGATGCTCTTCCATCTGTTTCGAGACCGTCCATCCTAATTTTGTTACAGAGGGTGCCCGTTCCTCTCCATCTCGTTGACGAGGGATCCTCTGGCAAGGAGCGTTGTTGATCTTGTGGGAGAAACTTTGTCGCGACTCAGCGTTCGTCTTGCGAGGCGAGGATCACTTGCGCACACAAAACTTGAAGCACGATGTATCTAAAGAGCCGAGTGAATTATCACGAGGACGCTACCGAAGGGGAACATCCAATCATCTCAAGAATACAGATGTCACGAGAGCGTTGACTCACGGAAAACAAGCAATGTTTTGTACAATCGGACTTCACACTTCCAGTCATACAGTTTGATCGAAGTCTTCAGTTTTGTTGCTTGAAATTCCGGGATGTTGATTTGCTGAATGGAGCGAATTTCACCTCGTTATGGACGAGTTCTCCGGGAAGAAGTTAGTTGTTAGGGAGAGCACATGGAGCATTCGTCCGAGGAAGAAGTGGCTCGACTCCAGAACGACCTCTTGTCGTGGTTCATTATGAACATCTCGCCGACTCAGTCTTCTTCCAGCCCGTGATGTGATTCAGAGTTTGTCATCTGCCTGAGTACTTGTGTTAATAAATCACGCGGATGAATCAGCCTGATTCGCGTAATCGTCATTCAAGCTGGGACGACGCGCACGAGACTAACGATGCTTTTGCCGGAACGAATACGGTTTTACGGCGGTTGAGAACTCATGGAGATGATATTCCAAACGATCAAGCCGCAGCTGACGTCATTTTTCGTTGATTGAGAAAACAGTGACACCGGCACCGCACTATCATCATTCAGTAAATCAAAAAACATTTTTTAAGATATATTTTTTCCGAGACTTTTAATCTCCGAATCTAGAGCAGTCAATCGATTGATCTGGAGCCGTGACCGGTGAACTTCCAAGATAGGTTGACTCGGCTCAGGATTCATTTTGTTCCTATTTTGATTTCATATTTTTTGAGCAAAACACGAGACTTGATCAGCCCCAGGTCCCCCGAGTGAGCAGCTGCATACTCAATTGCTGCTCCATCTTTTACCCGCTACAAGTTTTCATGAGTTTCCCAACGGACCGTCTTCATCCTCTCGTATACAAGAATAATAGCTTTTCCGAAATTGACTTAGTTTGGGAAATCTTTCGGCAGACCTCGCTGATACTCGATGACCACCTATAACGGTGCAAGACGGTGTCGTCACTGCTCCGGTGATGGACCTCCGGGAAAATGTTGCAAGACTGGTAGTTTCTCTCAATTTCGAATTCCGTATCAGACTTGCCAGGATCATGAATTGCATATCCTTCGTGCATTGGGCTATACAAAAAGCTGTTCACAATAATTGAGTCTATGAAGGCGGTGCCTGTGTTTGATGGTCATCTGCGTGAATTACCCATTGCAGCCAAAATAGTGAGTAGGATCTCTTTTCATAGGAGAGGAGCCCATGAATCGAAAGTTCACAATCAGAGCAGATCATCATTTTAGTGAAGGTTCGGACGATTTGCTCATTCACTCCTGGAGGCCACGAACCTGGTTGCTGACTCGGATCGTATCGATGCTTCGTGGAGGAGAATGCCTCAAAACGAGCAATTTATGCCATCAAACTTGTTGCCGGAAAACGAGTATTTTCCGACCATGGCCCCACTCGATCGCCCGTCAGTTTCTGGCACTCCTCCTTCCCGTCGTTGGGAGAATGACATCGCTTTGCGAATCCTCGTATCTGACCGATGCTTTGGTATCCTGTAGGCTCGGGCTTCTCAGGACCCTGGGAATTTGGAATCCTGAATCACGTTGATCGGATTTGATCACGGTGTTTGAGCGCCGAACGAAATGATGCGATCCGATCTCGAATACGACCAGCAACCTTTCCCCTTTGAACTCAAAACAGATGCTGTTTGGCAAAATGAAAATATTGAAACCTAAATGCGCTTCTCCAGTTTCTGGGTGGTACAACCCCGTGTGGGTTTTCATCTGAGGTTCGGACTCCAGGTTTGTTGCTCCAAGAATTTTGATTCCGGGATCAATCCTGGCCCGGGATATGATCACTGCGGCGACTTTCGGTCGCCTTCTATTCCCTGAGATTCGGCAATACGAAATATGATCTTGAATAATTGGGAACGTTAACAATCGGTATCGAAGCCAGCTCGATCTGGATTCGGACTTGTTCCAAGATCATCAAAGCATTTCTAGGATGATCGGTGTCTGAAGACAAATTTATTCTCTTGATTTTAATTAAAGGCGAGAAAATGACAGCTTCAACTCGTCGGAACCTTTCGTTAATGCGTTCACTGAAGTGAAACCCACTGACATTTTTCCTTTGCTCGCAGTATCGAATTCAAGCCGATGTAGAAGAAAGGGGCTCGTCGAGCGTATTCTAATGTTCGATGACTCAATTTCGTAGGCAAGCGCATGAGAACATTCGATCAAGAGATCGTTAGCAATCCGTGATCCTCCTCAGACATTGAACATATCCATTATTTCTTGATTCCTGGGGTTCGAGGCGATGTATTCGTCGAACATTTTGGATATCTCCGGCGTGAAGTAATTAACGTGATCCCCAACCTGAAACCGCCCTTTTGCGTTAGAGTCGATGGATCACTCTAAGAAAAGGTCTCAGAAGTATTTCATAGTCACGCACCACTCCTTTTCGGACGAATTTCAGGCTTTCCGGATCATCCAGCGGCATATTCATGTTTTTGAACATGGTGACTGCTGACTTGTTGCAGGTTTCCTTCATCGTGTCCACGCTTGTTCTCTCCAAAATGGTTTTAATCACCTGGATGAATGTGACAAATTCTCGAAAAAATGTCAACGACGAACGAAATTTGGTGGTCTGCTTGCTGACCCTACGCGTCAACGAGGCCGCGGAGCTTTGACTCTTGATGAAAACTGCCCAAAGAAATTGTCGGAAGATCGTGGAAGGGAATTATTCTCTAGAATTCTCCTTTCGCCGAATGTCATTCGCGGCTGCATCAGCTCAATAAGCATTCATTTTAGGGGACAGGAGACAGTCCATCCTATTTGGAAATTTCAAAAAATACGTTGTCGTCGCTTGTTATGTGCATCGTATTCGAACAAATCGAGCTCATATCTGTTCATATTTGTGCTTACTGCATGCATATCTCTCAATTGTTCATGAGTATTCATCCTAATCCTCCACATTATCGAATTGATCATTACCTTTTCATCTTTCACCAGCTCGGCAGCTTTGCCTCCGAGGAAGTTTGCAATTTTAATGAGTTCGCCCTTGGGATCTTTCTTCATCTTCTCGTAAACCAGGATGAGAACGTTCTCTGGTTTGCCATACTTCCGGAGACCTTCGAGCCAACCTCGATGGTAATCCATGTAACATCCGTGCCAAATCTCGCCCTTGCAGAAGAGTTCGGCAAACCTCGAGAACCAATCGGCGCCTTTGGGAACACCTGGAAAGACGAAACAAGTGCTTACGCTCCAGAAACGGACTGGGCGCTACATTTACCGCCGCTGAATTCACGAACAAACAGGGCAAAGAAAACATCTCGAAAGCATTCTGAACACCCGAAAGACTCGGTCGCACATGTCGCAACTAAGCCTGCTTGCTAGGATGCACTGAAGCATAACAACGATGATGTCTCACCTGGGATTCCTGGTGGAATCATGTTCGTGAAGTGATAGTACGAGACCGCGACGTCGCGAGGGTTCCGCATGACGAGCACATATTTCGCATTCGGATTGAATCTTTCAGCGTCGAAAGGTAGGTGGAGTTTGTAAAAACTTCCAGGCTTCAAATTTATCGAACCGAAAAGCTCCAAATAGGGACACTTGTCTTTCACGCTTTCCATGTCGCCATCGAAGTCCTCTGCAGGAAACGAAGTCGATTATATTCTCAATCAGTTCCGATCGACCAAACCTCCAAAGCTCCCGCGTCTCCGTACCGTAATGCAGGAGGTTGCACATCATATACTGCACCCAAGTGGTTCCGCTTTTTGGGTAAGTGCTCAGGACGATATCGTTGTCATGTGCACGGTACCTGGGAAACAAGTGAATCATCTCATCTCAGTTCATGAGGTCTCCGGACGTCGATCCCGACCTCACTCGCGGATTACTTCATTTTGTCTTCACTAAATAATCGATTACTCACTTGCAAGCAGCGTCGAAATTCTCGGGCGGAAACATCGGTGGACATCTGTAGCCATTTATAATCGTGCATGGCACGATGACTGAATCCATGTCGAAATCGGAATTCGCCATGTCTGTCACGTTCAGTGCACGAACAAGAAAGCAACAATGCTCTCCAGACGTTCCTTCTTGCTCGCGACGTCGAGCGGGATAGACAAGTGCAGGGAGGATTTGTGATCGTAGACGATTTCGATAGATAAGTTTTAGATGACTTTAGTCTCGCACCTTTCAGCGGCATTAACTGCTTTCGACGACGTTATGGGGAGACACTTGACAATATCTGTAATCGGTTCGATGCGGCGATACAATGGACGAGACGGATTCGCTCCCTCTCCCTCAAACGGCATCAGATCTCGAGAAAGGGGGAAAAATTCCTTCAACTCGGTCGATCTGTAGCGTGTGATGGGGGATCATCGAGATTCCATTCCGAATCGATCAGCCTTCCAGACAAGGTTAGCCGACAATCGTGAATTCTAATCTATGAACTGATTCAGCCCATTGTTTCCAAGGAACGTCACATCGAAAGTGAGCATCGGCACCAATCCTGAGACTTCAAGAATTCTCGAAGCGATTGACGAAACTTTGCGCTGACAGGAGCAGATTTCGGTTCGAAATTCTCGGTTCAGATCATGAGCCAACGAAGAGAGGTTCCGCGGAATCATCAACGATGCTTCGTCTTGGTGTACTGACGTGTGAATTTCGAAACTACTCCGTTTCGTGAGGGAGTAACCGAAGGATGGAAAGAGTCGAAACTCGGGCCCTGTTTGTGGAAAGGCACAGAAATCGAAGTCTTGATCCTAGTTCACACTTGATCTGTCAATTCGGAAAAAGTTTCTCCTTCTCTTCAAGATGATTGAGATGTGTTTGAGCCTCTGAGAATCCAAATTTGGGTTCTCTGGTCTGAATGCGGTCTCTGGTCTGAAAGTCTGAACTCGGTGAATTTTCGACGGATTTCCGTGAGTCTAGTAGAATTGAGGGTGGAGTACAAGCACGGAGTTTTCCAGCGACATCCACCCTACGGAAAGGTAAATCGGCGGCTCTCTTTCAAGTACTTTGACTCGTAAACAAGCGCGAGCGAAACCCCACCCTTGAAGCTCGGCTCGGGGGCCTCGAAATGCGTGTCTTGCGAAAAGAGGCTCGAGACAGCTAAATTCAGTTCTTGCCGCATTCGAGCTCTCTTCGCAAGAGAACGCTGCTTGTTTGGAATAGAGGATATTCGATCTTTATTCCACAGAGTTTCAGTTCGAAATTTTCGTACGACCCACAGTTACCGAGCGATTCAAGCTCCAAAAGTATGCGTCATAACTTTTCCGATGACCAAATATTATACCGGAACACCTTCCGCGGTGGACTTCCCATCTCTATGAGGCTTCATCCGTAGTGAGAGATGAAGTCTGACTTATTGATGAATCCGAATAACCGGTGCGGAGCCATCGGAGCTCATAACTGGGGATGAACTCCTACCGTCTGAATCCCTAAGAATGTGTGCTGTCGAAAATTCCATCATGATCAGAGAGTTAACCTTCACTCGAACTTCCAGCGGGTAAACAAGAGACTTGATCAGCACAGGACCCTCGGGAATCCGAAATCTGTCTAAGCAGCTGCATAGTCAATTACTTTTCCATCATTGACCAGCTCAGCGGCTTTGCCTCGGAGAAAGTTTGCGATTCTCATGAGTTGTCCCAGAGGATCTTTCTTCGTTTTCTCGTGAGCGACGATGAGAGTATTTCTTGCCTTGATGTATTTCCGGAGACACTCCACTCGATCTCGTTGCGACATGAACGTCTCATGGGGAGCCGTGGACTCAGAAAGCTCGGCGAATCTATCTAACCTGGGAGCGTGTTTCGGAAAATGTCGAGGATTGATCTCGCTTCCAAGAACTCGATATTTTGACCTCATCAATAAATTCCTCATAGAGATTCCAGGAATTGCCTGCCATTCTAGGTGAAATTGTGATTCGTAAAACTGAAATCACGCGTTTATGGTTTGGTGTATCCGCTTCGTACCGGGACCGATCGGCGCTGTCCCAGTTACTATAAAACTGCGTTGAACCTGAACCTCGCCACCAATCCTCTGGCAATTCATGGGTTTTGGATATGGATGGATGCGCAGTACGGATATAATATGTACTGTTTATTCAAACAAATGTTTCACACTATCAAAGTCCATTCTCTACATCGAACATCGCCATGAGTTCCTCATTGCGTGAGTCCGATGCGATGTAGTCATCGAACATTTTACATATTTCTGGAGTGAAGTAATTCACGTGATCTCCGACCTGAAACGAACAAAGAGTAACTCTTTGAGAGCGATAATCCCACTTCTCTTTTCTTCAAGGTTGAGCTTCATGGCCACTTTGATCTCCGGCTCATATTCCGATGTGTTGTGAGGCAAAACTATATAAGGGCCAAAAGTTTCTACTTGGCTGATGTCATGACAACCGGATGAGAAGAGAGTGGTTATAAGCTAAACTTTGGGAGTAGAATTCGTTTCTCTCACTCAATATGTACTCTTGACTGCTCACCACTCCCTTGCGAACCAGTTGAACGACCAACTGAGGCGCTCCGGGCTTCGTCACTGCCTTGGAAGCGCTGGCCATGGAACTGTTCAAAGACTCCTTCATGAATTCGACGCTGGTCCGCCTCAGTATGGTAGCAACAGCCTGTGGACGAGGATTGCAGGTTGGATCACTAGCTAACGAGCTTACTGGAAATGTTCCTCTCATGAGAAGTATCAAAAATGTCAGAACCAATCCGGGATCACGATTCATCACCTCTTCGTTCGTTATCAATTCAGTTGCTTTGCCCCCGATGAAGTGGGCGATCCGGAAGAGTTCCTCTCTCGGATTTTTCTTCATCTTCTCGTAGACCACAAACAGCAGGTTCTCTGGTTTGCCGAAATTCCGGATGCCCTCGAACCAATCTCGGTGATATTCCATGTAGTCTCCGTACCACACCTGACCCTTGACAAAGAGCTCCGCGTATCTCGGGAACCAGTAGACGTCTTTTGGGAAATCTTGCAACAAGAGTGGAGCACATTTTAGGCCGACTGGTTGTACCAGCTTCACTCACACCTGAGCCCCTTCCGGCAGAAGTTGCTTTTGCACGGAACGTAGAGCGCCAGTAGTCGGATCTCTTGGCGATAGTTTCAGGAGTGATTCGAGGGAGATTCGGGGTCTCTTGAGGACATCGAAAAGGGGCAGAGAGTTTGCCGATGTTCGGGTAATTGATGGATAGTTTCCGCAAGTATGAGTAATAATCAAGGTGACACATATCGTGGAGGGTGGCAGTGTAGGAGGTAACAGTGAGTTGTTGAGCAATCAAGAAGTTGGCTTACCAGCCAGATTATTCCGGACTGTGACGATCCTTTCGATCAAGACGCTAGGTGGGAAAACTCACCGCTGATCGACGTTGCGATTTGTGTAGAGAAGTGGTAGTATGACACGGACACGTCGCGCGGATTCCGCAGGACAATCACATACTTCGCGTTGGGATTGAACGTATCGGCGTTGAATGGGAGATGGGTCTTAAAGATGTTTCCGGGCTTGAGGTTTTTGGAGCCAACCATCTCCAGATAGGGGCACCAATGGTGAGCCTTTGCAGCGTCACCGTCGAAGTCATCTGAGTTTGAAGAATGAATGAACGGTCTCTCGATTGTTCTGTCGGACGCTTTGTCAACTCTTATCTCCATTATGCAGATTGAATAAATGTAAGATTAATAATGACAAATTATGGTTCTTCCTTCATGATGTTAACTTGACTGTGAATCCCAATGGCACCGAGATGGCGTGGAGCTCTACTTACCATAATTCAGTAGGTTGTAAATAATGTGCTGAGTCCAGGTGGTTCCACATTTGGGATAGGTACTAAGAACGACGTCGTTGTCACGAGGACGGAATCTAAATATGAGTTTTTACGTCTTAGCTTCGTAATCTCATGACCGACTGCGATCGTTGATTTTCCAAACTAGTCGCAGGAAGCTAGAATCGGTGAGGAGGAAGCACAGTTGAAAGTTGATCGATTCAAAATAAGCCACTAGGGGAAGCGAGCAATCCAGCAAGTTCTCTTGAGAAATACTCTTGAAAAGGGTGAACAGATTATCGACGGCGATGATTCACTCACGAGAACGCGTCCTCGAAGTTTTCGCTGCTGAACATTCGTGGGTAGAGGACTCCTTTGCAAACTTTGCTGGGAAGCTCGAGCGAGTTGATATCAACGTCAGACGGCGCCATTGTTCAGGTTTCTGGCTTTGCAGAAGAACCGACAAACTGAATAGAACGTCAACGAACTAAATACGGGGTCTGCGGCAAATTACGGCCACCAAATGAACTCGGTCGTTTACAGAGTTTCCTTCCGAACAAAACTGACAGTTTAACTGGGAAAGAGCGAATCCGCTCTAATTCAGACTGCGCGAGGTTCCCTTTCTCGTGGGATCGGGCGGCCCCGCCGATCGCCGCGACTTGCTGGTTTAGATTGGCCGCTTGCCACAATCGGCAAGCGCTTTCAATGGATTCGTTCTTTTTCTTCTCGAACAGTCATTCGAACATAGAACCTTCGGCTGAAAAACGCCGCGATGATAACGCTGATATCCGTATTCTCACTCGACACAACTCGTTGCAGCAGGCGGATCCCGAGCAAGTTCTCCGGAATCGAGGGCAAATGGTCGAAGAACCCCGAGGAACGGGTGAAAACTCCGGGCTCATGTTTCCACTCAAAGGCGAGAGACAATTTCAGGAGTCTGGCACCCCGATTCGAGGAGTGCCCTTTGTACGTGATCACTTTGGCAGCATTGCCTTGGAGACCCGCATGATCTTTCTCCAGCTTTGCGAACATGATATATAAAGATGTTCTTCGAATATTTCCAGGCTTTCGGGATTCTTCGACTTCCGAGCAGCGTTGGCTTCAGGACAATTTACGATTCTCATTCGTTTCTTGAGCAGAACAATCGATCTCTATAAATTTTCAGTATATCTTCCAGCTTGGAGTGATTCCGTTAACCTTCAAGGTTGTTCCAGCGGTGTTGCACACAGCTCTCGTACCAGATATCACACTCAACGTATCTCGGAAGCAGTGCACGTCCTCTGGGAAATCTTCAAAAGCAAAGCAAGTTTTCCAGCTTCTACGAACCGTTCGGTTAGTGAGCTCTAAACTTGCCGGCGCGATCTCATCGGAGTCGCGGAAAGAATTCTCAACAACCCCTTCTTTTTCATTCACCGGTAGTCAGGTCGCCTTGACCGATGAACCTCGTCGAAGTTATTTGAGCCATACGGAAAAAGTGGCTGCTCCGACTGATCAGCAGAATCTTCCGAAAACCTAAAGTTTGATCGATTCCTCGGATCGAATTCAATCCGAGGAATGGTCAATCTCAATGAGAAGTGAGAAAACTCTGGGGAAACGAGTAGCTATACGGGAAGGAGTTCCGCCAGCACACTGTCAGCGAGGAAGTCTCGCTAAATAAACGCAACTTGTGTTCGAGATGAAATGTTATTCATTAACGGCGTTTGAAAGTCATCGATTGCTGCTTTCTGTGATGATCGTTCTCCTTCAGCGCTGCAATCAATTCTCCTGAAAACCGGAAGCCGGTGGTTTCAATCACTGCTTCGTCGGTTCACCTCGAGGTTTTATTCATGAATCAAGCCACGACGGACTCCGAGCACTGCGGGATGAATTCCGAGCCTAAACATCGAAGAGCTCCATTATCTCTTTATTTCTCGGATCCGACGCGATGTACTCGTCGAACATTTTGGAAATCTCTGGAGTGAAATAGTTGACGTGATCTCCGACCTGAAATGAATGAAGCTCCATATGAAGTTTGACAAATTCTCTGAGAAGATTGATCTTGTCTTCCAGCCAGTACTGCTGGACCAGTACTGATTTGTATCGATGCGGAGAGAAGAACGAAAGCTTGATCTATCGAAAAAGATGTCGTCTCCTGTTCTCACCACTCCTTTACGGACGAACTCAACGGCCCGAGGAACCGTGAGAGGCTTGTCTGCGCTGTCAGGGTCTTGCTTCAAAGATTTCTTGGTGGACTCCTTCATGAACTCGACGCTGGTTCGCTTCAGAATCGATTCAACCACCTGAGCACAAAGGAAAGCGATTGAGGTAAACTTCATCCGCGACGAAAACGTAAGGAAGCAGTTCAAACCGGGTTTCCAACGAGGGAAAGTACCTTCTCATCCTTGATTTTTTCAGCGGCCTCGCCTCCGAGGAAATTCGCGATTCGTTCAAGTTCCCCGCGCGGATCCTTCTTCATTTTCTCGTAAATTATATAAATAATGTTCTCGGGCTTTCCGTGTTTCCGCAAACCTTCGAGCTTATTCCTGTGGTATTCCATGAAGTCCCCATACCAGATGTCGCCCTTGACAAAGAGCTCAGCGTACCTCGGAAACCAATACACGTCTTCTGGGAAATCTTCAAAAGGATCAACGGGGTTTCTCAGCCTTCGGTTACAGTTCACGTGGTCAGTTCCGAACGAAACTCCAGTTCCCTACAAAAAATAAACTGAGCACTCACCGCCGAATTTTATTGCGATCTGCGTCGAGAAGTGATAGAATGAGACCGCGACGTCTCTTGGATTGCGGAGAACGATGATGTATTTTGAATTTGGGTTGAATATATCGACTTCGAAAGGCAGATGCGTCATGTGGAAACTTCCGGGCTTCAGGTCCTTGGTGCCCCTGGATTCCAGGAATTGGCAATCTTGGTGAGCCTTCGCGATGTCGCCGTCGAACTCATCTGAACCAGCAACAGGAAAAGAACCGAATTGACAGAACTTCCATACGATTTCTCCTCTAAACTAAGGCCTATTCCTATTTCTGGTGCTCCACAATTTTGTTGATTCGTGGGTATTCAACTGTCGGAACTCACCTTGCTTGAGCAGGTTAAGAACGATGTGGATGACCCAGTTCGTTCCGGTCTTGGGGTAAGTACTCAAGACAATGTCTTCGTCGTGCGGTCGGAACCTGGGCACGCCGCATAATATGTGTCAGTTTCTATTGCAAAATTGATAGTTTTTCCGTGCAAAACTCGCAACTTGTTTTAAGCTCTCCAGGACTGTCGACGTACTTGAGCGACAATCGTGGGATTTCGTGCGCCGGAGGGGAAAACATTTTCACTCACTCACTTGAAAGCTTCTTCCAAATGTTCTCTCTTGAACAACATTGGGAAACGGATTCCATTGAAAACGTTCGTCGGGAGCTCGAGCGAGTTGATATCTACATCAGACGCGGCCATCTCCAAAGTCTTTGTCGCTCCGAATGAGTTGACAACCTCAGGAGATCGTTGACGAATTTGAGTTCGGAAGGCGAGCGCCAAATCAGGATGAAACTCACCACACCCGCCGAAAGTAATGGCGGCGAAGCTCCGCTCCACGTTTGACTGCGGGAGTCCTCCTTTCTCCTTCAAACGTCATAGTTTTCCCTTTCTTCCTGGTTTTCGATCGAGCGCTGCGTTCCCGATCGCGTCGCTCCCTGTACCGTCCATTCAGACAAGTTAAGATGCTCTACCGAGTGCCATTCAACAATGCTAACCATGTATCGTTCTTCGAACTTCAGTTTCCGGGGCTTAGGGAAGGGTTAGGTTCTCACTTCAGCCGATCTGGATCCGAAAGTTTCTCTGGTTTCAACGAGAGAAATCGAGCGACGAGAAGTTTCGAATCAAATGCCTTCAGAAAGCTGTAGTGAAATATCAAAAACGAAGAACTGTTGTGATTGAGGACGAGTCCACGATTGCCGCGATTTAGACGAGAGGCTTGAGGGGACGCAACTAGGCCTTCCAAAAAACCGCGAAATTCCAGAACCGCGGTTCGCGGTTCTAAAAACCGCAAAGGACCGCAACTTAGAATGGCGTTTATTCAACTATTCATTCGGCTGTTTTTGGTGATCCCATGCCGGTTTTTCAAATGTTTTATGAGAGTACTCGTGTTTCTCCGATTTTTCAGAACCTGAGATACACAGCAAGTGAAGAATAGATATTGTTGGAATAAGGGCATTTCGATACCGCGGTTTGAACTTCGAGATGTTCCCGTTGTGAAAAAGATTTCAACGTGGCTTACCTTCTCACACAAAACACAAAACGCATCGAGCTTCTGTCGGATTTTTTCCAAACCACAGCCACACCCGACTTTTGGGTTTACAAGTTTCTGAAAGCTGCTCATTATCGCGCGAATCGAAACTTTACTTAAATACTTGCGACTCCGATCATCCTCGTGGCGATCTCTAGCAGTTTCTGAAAGTCCGTCAGCCGACCGTGTACTACCACACTTAAGTAGACGTGCTCGATCAATGGCATCAACATTAGCAATCGCGGAATCGGGCTTCGAATCGGCTGAATTTCATAAAGCTACGCTCGAACCTGGCCGGCCAGGGCTGTGATTATTCGTGCGGTTCCTCGCGGGTAAAAACCGCAAAAAAAATGCGGTTCCATGCGGGCAAAACCCGCAAAAAATCTGCGGTTCTTGCGGTTCCAGAGCCGCGGTTCTGGAACCGTTGGAAGGCCTATACGCAACCTATTCTTTCATTACCACTATCTGTTATTGTGGATCAAGAGATCGAGCACTGTTGTCTTGAAGCCAAGCGATCGATTTTCTTTATTCACTTCTTGTCATAAATACAGGAATCTGTGCAATGTTTGCAGTGGCAGGGGAGCTCCTCGAAGAAGGGAGGCTCATTACACGCGGTTGTTTCGTGGTCGAATAGTTCGTAACCGGAGGGAGCTTCGTAGAGAAATTCAACTGACATCGGCGCCATGATATTCGTTCCGATGGCTGTGATCAGCTTTTCCGGTGAGCAGCGCGTGCCGAATTCTCCGCACAGAAGCTGAGTTGAGAACATGTGGCCGTCCGGAGTCAGCACTCCGGCACAGGAGTCGTAGGTTCGCTGGATGTAGTCGTTATCGATGAAGATCGAGACGTTTCCGACGATCCGGGATCTGTTTTCGAATTCGCTCGCGTTCTCGGGTGAGCTTGTCACTTCGATGAACTTGTGTTGGTCGGGCGAGCAGTGCATCTGACAGAAGACTCTCGCCAAATTATATTTGCACGAGGGGCATCTTCCAACCAAATCTTCGAGTGTTTTGTTGAGTTCCGCGAATAGCCATTCCACCTGAGCGTGGTCACAGCAGAACGACATTCCGGACGATTCCCGGAAGTCGGAACAGACAGACGCTAAACGCGTCAGGCTCTCTGATTCCAGTTTGTGTGGATTTCTCGCGCTGCCCTCGGCAACACATGGTATCTTCGGTGACTGGGGATTTGCGCCATCACAGAGCCCTTTAAAGACGCAGTGCGCGGACGTCCCAGAGAAGTGGCTCACCGTGAGCACGAGCAAGATCACCAAAAATGAATGAGCGAACGAGTGTGGATCAGCGCTTCGTGAATAATGAGACGAAGATCTGGAGCCCCGAAACATAGAAGCGGCCCATGGGACAGAGAAGGACTCTGCGGCCATCGAGTATCGGCAGCGATGAAGTGGTGATCTTCGTTGTTTTCCTATTAGAAGTCTTGAAGGAAACTTCTGATATCATCGTTATCATCAAGATTGAGTTTTCTCCCCATCAGATGCAACCGAGAGGATGAGGGGAGAAGAATGCCCCGAAATTTACATCGCACGCGAACGTGACAATCCACGAATGTATTCTACCTCTAATGTTCACAGCTTGGCACCGGGATGAATGTGGCAAAACTATCCGGCGGGCGCTTCGAGTTGGCGGCAGCAGCTCATGGCTCCGGCGCGTTGGCCAAGCGAGAAAACGTCACGACAATTCAGTAATGTCCCCTTCATTTGCGTTTTCTTTGGCTATTTCTTCGGAGAATTCCTCGAATAAGGCTTTTAGGTTTTTGCGGGAATGGAGGTTCCGGGAGTCGAATGTTCCCTTCGGGAAAAATGGAACCGAGCATCGTCCCGGAGCATCCCTCCGAAAACCGTGTGGCCTGTCGGAGGTTGACTGGCTCGAGTTTTTCGCGTCCCTCACTGCCTGAATGTGGTCTGCCTCGTGTTCAGTTACACGATGCAGATAGGGTTGATCAGCAGCAGAGGTGTGTGCCGCGCCACGTGATCCAGGACCCATGAACCCAGTGGCTAAGCGCCCTGTCCTGGGATACGGCGCACACCTTTGATCAGGAGGATTAACCGCGGTGTAGTCCCAGCGTTCCCGTAATTTATGCAGCTTTCCGTATTTCAAAACCTTTTGAGCTCGAAACAATCAAAATGATCCGCGAGCGTAATGTGCGGCTTTAGCTGCCAGGAGCCTGGAAGACGGATGCTGCCAAAATTTCTGTTTTCTAGGAAGCCGTGAATGTAGTGCATGATGAATTGTGTTTGCGTGTAGAGTCGGAGGCTCTTCTTCAAGGCACAGATGACGAAAGGATTCCGCCAGACTGTCCGGAGGGATTTTCAGGCGAGCTCCGTTTTCCCCCTTTTTTTTTGTAAATTCCGTGCTCCATACTGAAAGGGCATGCCTCGTATCAAATCATTCGAAGGAATCGACCACTAATGCGACTCGGAATGCTTCCCCGGCATCGGAGTAGAGAAAAACCGATGCTGGTTTTGAAGTATTGAGCATGATCTGTTCGACGACTGACGATGTCGGATATGTTCAGACCGAGGGCACATCAGGCCGCGTTCTCAGCAAACGGATCGCTTTCATCGAAACATTTACATGCATGTGGCATTCACTTTGAACATCGCCCCTGAATCCAAAAGCGAGCGAGGTCTCGTATATTAGAGTACCTGCTTCGTTGGAACACAGACTCTGTTCTTCCCTCAATGGGTTGATCGCTTCTATGCCAGCTTCCAGAAATATAGTTCACCACTTTCAATGAACGGCAAAGGAGAAGACTCGAGCAACGCGCATCATCCAACTCTTTTGCTTTCATGGGAAGCTCAAAACTTATCGACAGCAGCGATGCGGAAACTTCGTAAACGGACGTTTGAATGCAAGCCAATGTTCGAAATCCTCTGCTAGATGTTCTCTCTCTCTCTCTTTCTACTTGCATCTCGTTCTGTGTGTTCTTTTTGAGAGAGCTGAGATAACTCCAACCCTACCTTTATCAGATTATATTCGATACCGGGTCACTTTGCCTGATTATTAGCTCTGCATTCCTCCAAATGTAAGCAGAAGCTAATGCTATGATTGCCCTCGTTCTCTCCGCATTTGAGACACGATATCTTGATTATCTCCCAGAAAGCAATGCTTAAGGCGTATCAATCAACTAATGTACAGAATCCCGCGGATATCGATGTCCCCATGGTTTGCCGCAAATGAAATTCCGGGCCCGACATCCGCGGCGAGCCGATTGGGAAGATCAGGCTCCTATTTCAGTCTCGGCCGTTTCCGCGACTTCACTCTGAGGGAAAGTCTTCCGTGAAGGCGAAAACTTTGCAAACTCAGCTCTGTGACAGTTCTGTTCCGTTTGCATTTGACGAAATTTCGCCTCCCTTCGGTGAGACTCTATTGAGTTACCACACAACGATGCGGATTGCGGTGAGCACTCATGCAAGAGACGTGTCAAACTCGAATACTTTCGATGCTGCATCTCACGGTTTTTGAATCCTTCCCATTCGCGCGCTGAATTTATGACTCACGTATCATTTTACCGTATCTACGCGTCAGCGCAAGGAATGTGTTCTTCGAGCGAGGATCGATTTTGACGGATCCCGACGGATGATTGACAGGTGGTTTCTAGAGGCGTTTGACGCACACTAAGGGATGTCCTTGAGAGCGCTTACAGCATCATTGACCGATGGACCTGCCTGTCGCCTTTTGTTGTCGTTCTGTCTCTATTCCGATTGATTAGTCGGGGAAATGCCGCCTAAGTGCATTGCTCACACTCACAATCATATCGATGACAAGTAAGTGTGAGGCTTACCTAACATCCACTTTCGAAGAATTTTCCGCCTTCTGTGAAGCTAAGTGAGCTTTATCAGCCAAAACGCGAAGATTTTACGACATCCGAGATTGACCTGATCCTGGTTCAGCTTTCAGGTGAGAGGTTGACTCTACGTTCTCGCAAAGGTCGAGGTAAAGGTCTGCGATACATGAACAAGGAACATCGGCTGACAATGTTGTCGCAGATCAATCCTTTCCTTCGAAGCGCGAAGGAACTCTGAGTTTTCCGTTACAGAAAATTCTTGTTACGTTCCTTCCTCGGGAACCGATGGACTCAGAAGGACCTCGCAGAAGTTTCCGACACCGTTGAATGCATTGAAATTTCTATTTACGGTACAAGTCGTGTGGGATCAAGCCCTCGAAACCATCCACGCGAAATTCAAACATGTACCCACTCGCCACAAGGACTCTCCCGAAGATAGACTCAATTATATCTTATCAGTGATTCACGAGGTGGTTTCTTCCAATTTCTTTGTATATTGAACGCTGTGAATTCAAGTCATCACGGTGCGGAGGAGAGAAGTCAGGAGGGTCACACATTAAACATTTGCATCACTTCTTGATTCCTGGGATCCGACGCTATATAATCGTCGAACATCTTTGAAATTTCCGGTGTAAAGTAGTTCACGTGGTCCCCGACCTGGAACGCATAACATAACTCTTGGAACTTCCGGAGTTTGTATCAACGACCGAATTTGATCATAAGGTAAGGGAGTGAACTCTTGATTGACACTGAAAACTGTCGTCCAAGGAGACAAAGGTCGCGATCTTGGAAGAATCTAAGCCTTGAAGTTAGAGCGTTTCCTCCAAAACTCACCGTTCCTTTACGCACGAACTCCACGACCTCCGGGATTTCACCGGTCTCGTTCTTCACGGTGGCCGACATCGATTCATTCACATTCTTCTTCATAGTGCTGACATGTGTTCTCTCTAGAATTGTCTCGACAACCTGTGTGCAAAACCAGCGAGGGAATATGTAAAGGTGTAGGGATATAAAGCTCCGGATCCGATCTCAATGAATTCTCCTTCTGTGCATACCTTCTCATCCTTTAAGAGCTCAGCTGCTTTGCCCCCGAGGAAATTCGCGATTCCGATGAGCTCGTCTCGAGGATGTTTCTTCATTTTCTCGTAAACAACAAACAAAAAGTTCTCCGGCTTGCCGTGCTTCCTTGCGCCTTCGAACCAATTCCGATGCCACTCCATGTAATCCCCGTACCAGACCTCACCCTTGACGAAAAGCTCGGCGAATCTCCTGAACCAGTTTGTGTCCTTGGTGACGCCTGGGAACGACGACAGGATCAGATATCTTCATAGCCCGGCTCTGAGGAGTGCTTCCAACGAGGAACTCCCGACTTTTCGAGTTGGTAAAGTACGAAAACCATCGAGGAAGCATAACCACCCTCACCTACCGGGAACTGTACGCGGCAATAACGTCATGAAATGATAGAACGACACCGCCACATCACGAGGATTCCGCATCACCACGATATACTTTGCGTTGGCGTTGAATGTTCTCTCATCGAAGGGAAGGTGCCGCTTGTACGTCATACCCGGCCTGAGATCTTTGGTTCCCTCATGGTCGATGAAAGGACAGAACTCTTTCATTTTCGCGAAGGTGCCATCGAATTCATCTGAATTAGGTACGAGGAATGGGTGAGTTGCCTTTTTCCGCTCGTCGTCGCCGAAAGACTGTCAGATCAACGCCAACATTGGTGCTGTGGTCAACTTCCGATGAAACAGATTCCTAGTTTTCCAATTTTCCGAAAAATGTGGGGATTCTGAGTTGAGGTGCAGTCATTGATTGGACCATTCGAAATCAACTACCCCTGTCCACACATTGAAACCAAAGTCAATGCATGCCATTCAACACCGTAGGTTACTTTCAAGGGAATCGGTAGATTTCATAGCAGTGTAGTGTCGTAGAATACAACCCGCATTCCGTTCACGAACAAACAAACACGAGTGGTTGGGATTTTACGACAGCCACGTGCATCCTCACGCTTTGGCGACAAATTCATGAAGAGATGATCGAGCCAGTTAATCATTGGAGTTTTTTCTCGATTTTTTTCATATCAATCGTTTCCCGCCGATTGGAGGAGAAACTCGTACAGGGTCTGGTCCTCTGTGTTGAATGATACTCAACTCGAACCGTACTAAACGGTTCCATTCGACTCAATTCATTCGTCTGTGTTCCAAGTTATGGGGATTCTCTGGGTTGTGGGATTCTGGTAACATAATGGGGAATTGCTTATATGAAGACAAGCACCGATCACCGAAGGACTCAAAAGCAACCGGTACAGACCATAATGGAGGAGATAGCACATGATGTACTGCACCCAGGTAGTTCCACTTTTTGGATAGGTGCACACCACGATATCTTCATCATGGGCTCGGTACCTGAAACGGAATTCCGTGGATTGGAAAGTTCTGCTGGGTGAAGAATTTTTAGTGAAGAATTCCGATCATTCACCACAATTCAACACTCACTTGGTTGCCTCTTCGAAGAGCTCTTTTGGCAAGGGGCCTGGACACCTGATGCCGTTCACCAAGCTCGACGGAATCTCAATTGAGCTATACTCATATTCAGCCATTTGTTCCGGAGTCTCTGCGCTCATTGGAGAGTCTCAATCTCGCCGGCAACCGTGCTTCTCGACGTAGTCGCTGTACGTCACAAAGATAACATTGGAGTGAGGAGAAAGGGGCGAGGACACAAAAATGTCCTCTCCAAACTGTAGCAGCAGGGTAACTCGTGACCATGATCGTGGATAAAGATAACAAAATCGCAATCATTGTACTTATTTGCATCAGTTATCGCAGATCAGCTCGAAGAATTGAATCCAGCTTGCTCGAAAAGAGGATAGCTCTGCCGAAACACGTTGGTAAAGAACCGCATCGCTTTGATTGTATCACAAGGATGCCAAACAGTTCGCCGGACTGGAAGTGCTACAGGGGCGCTCTCACAGTTTCCTAGGCAATTCCAGCGCGACATATCTGATATGCATATGTTCATGAATCTCAATTGGTGCGGATCCTGATTCTGAACATCGGGGAATGATTTTCGAAAGAAATCAGAGATCATCTAAAAGCACAAAGAGTAAGATCCGTTCTGATTATGAATGCTTCCCTGCTTTTAATGAGCTCTCCGAGATCTCGTGTCTCCGTGCTGCCTTGAGCCAGATTTTTCGTAATCCCGCCTCAAGGGATTTGAAGTAGGTTGCGATTCTCCCCATTTACACTTCAGGATTAAAATGAACATCTTGCAGTCTCGCATGCAACTCCAGTGTTCATTAGCCGCATGCCGTCGTCGTAAATGGGATCACGATTGGTGTCCCGACATCAGCTTGCAGTACGAACTGCTCGGAGTTCACTCGAATCTAGATGAGAGCTCTGCGAGTTTCGAAATGTCGTTAAACTTCAGCGTCATCGTAAATGGGATAGGTTGCCTTGCTCGTTAACCCTACATCTCTGTCTAAGGCGCCTTTAAGGCAGAGAAATTGCCCCTCCGGTTCATGCGCGAATATTCTCGTTAAGAATCAATGGTTCAGAAGCGAAGTACGAAATAGAAACCTTACATGATTAGAGGTTTGTCTGAATGTGGATAACGCAAATCCTCTTGACTCTAGATAGATCGTTGACATTATCGTCACCGAGTACATAAATAGGAATCTCGGTAATTCTCTCGAGTCATTATTGAGATGTGCTTTCAAACCTGAAACGGATGAGAGATCTAGACGGGCTGTGAAGAAATGAAATAATCACTTCACTCAAAAGTTCTTTTTGAACTCTATGATGGGCGTCGAGGCGGGGGCTCGTATCAGATTGACTGACGTGGTTCGATTGCAAGAGATGCTCATATATTCTCATTTCTGAGTGACTATAATTGCAAAACAGAGAATATGGTGGAGATTGATTTGTCGACCTCGATTTGACCAGTGGAGCTCACGGTATGATGCAATTCGCAGCTTGATTTGGAGTACGATGCGTGTCAACAGCTCCCAGAGTGGGGTATCATCTTGATGGTTAAGTGCACCTGCCTCCAAGATCGTTTATTGAACTAACGAATATGAATGAGTCAGAGAAACCAGGTAGAGTGACAGGTCGATTAACGTTTCAGCGAAGAGATACGCACGTTATTTTGTGTCTGACCCACATACAGGAACCATGCTGTCTTATCAGCTGGCAGGTCGGGATTATCGTTTCAAACATCGATCACTGAGCTGTATTCTCGAGTCTGAGCCTGAGAGAGTCGCCGATGACAGCGAACACGGGAGTCCTTTGATGTGTAACCTGTGCATATTTCCGATTCTCAGCTGACTGAGAGGGAAACAGGCGAAAACCCAAAGGACCTGGAATATCCTGTCGAAAATGGTACATGGAAAGCCACCAATGGAATGGCATGAGGCGATGCGATCCGAAGAGTGGGTAATTTTCATCACCATGAAATAGGGCGGCGATTTGTTCCAAAGCGTGTGACTTATAGGTCAAGTGCCGAGTCCCATCTGTCTGTGGGATCGAGTTCACACGGAAATATTGTAGCTCAGCTCATGCAAACAAATTTCTAACCATGAGGAAGGCTAGACTTGCGTAGAATCTCGACCCGAGCCGGCTCGCTTGCTCCAGTACTGGATATTCGGCTATTTACCAAGCTTGTCGAAGACTCAATCGCTCATTATTCCCATCCCGTTTTCATAAACTTGATCAGAGTTTCGATATCGGCATGAAGAGTTGGCTACTTGGAGTTCGCGAAAGTTCAGAAAAGGTCTCTGAAAGTTCCAAAATGTCCTCACTGCTACTCCCGCGTTTCCAGGATCTACATATACGGCCTGCAATGTGCAATCCTCGATTGCACTCATCGCGACTATGGCAACGCTCACTTTTCGATCCGAGGCGCACGGAGCGCTCCATCCTTCCTGATTATTCAATTATCTCGTAATTTCAATTAGGTACTTACCTACCATTTGCAAGGACTGGAAAGTAACCGAACTGGACATCATGTGAGCAGCGGAAGTCTTAGCGACGGAGAACGACTTCGTTTCTAATGAGTGTATATGCATCCCTAGAGAGAGGACGAGGCGTGAGTGGAGTCAAGGCCAACTCAACAACTCGAAAAAAGGAATTAAAAAAAAACACAATTGATCGCTCGTGCAAGTGGGTGTGACGCGAGGTAAAGATAGGTAGTAGCGATACTTGTCTGTCTCAGGCTCCTTTTCCTTTACAGGTGTGGGGGGTCAGGGACCTAATACGAGCCAATGGCGCAGAAGTCCGAGGCTTTGCCGATTAAACTCTGAGGATTCATGCGTAATACTTGTGTCAGAATGCACGTCAAGATCCGGCACAGCATTGTCTTACATTGAATGCTTTCCCGTGTAGGAAGGATACAGGGAAATTGATTTGTTTTGGCATTATTCATGATTCCCCATGAGCCACTCGCGTGATACTGCATACCGAATATCTTTCCGCATCTGTGATTCAGGATTCCGCAAGCTCGTGCAACATTCATAGTGCTTCCGCACGTAAAGGTTGGATTCAGCGGACTGGGGCGATCGACTGACGGAGCTCTTCGAAGATTCGTTCCCACGATGCGCGGAAGCAGATTCTAGGCCTGCATTTTGCAATTAGATGAGCACAGCGAAGGTAGCGAACGAATATGGTATGGTATGGTATTTTTGTGTGGCCTCATCCGTGAATGACCCTTTCATGTCAAGGGCGAGCAACCTCAGCAGACGCCGGTCGCAGGTTTTTGGGATCTGGTCACTGAATGGACACCGTTGAACCCACTCCCGATTGACTTGTTTTTGTCAACTGATGCACACTTACATGCTGCCGCGTCTTTGCAAATGTTGCGGCGATGTGCCTAGTGTCTCTTCGTACACATCACATGGCGTGCATCCCGGTGGCCGTTGGGATGCGAACCGCCATCGAGTTCTGGTTACAAGGTTAGCACTCACGATCGGCCGTTTGAAGATAGAATCTCAACCTAACATTTGAAGCGAGAATATTGGCACAGTTCTGCCTCCATTATATCGAACTCAACTATATCACCCTCCATCATATCAGCCCATTACAATAAAAAAAAAACAGAGTCTGCGATCTCCGAAAGGCCCGGCGAGTGTACTGGGTGCCACATGCTGACCGCAGGACCTTTTTTGCGCCACCTGTGACCGATAGCGTGCAGAAGGGGGAGGGGGACATCGGTCCGCCCCGGGCGGCGCGCTCTCGGGAGCGGCATTTCCCCAAATCGAGTTTCGCGCTGGGCGGAGCTTGTTACTCGCACGCCACGGCCTGTGACTCCCACGACCCTCTTTGTGCCGTCCACGAGCACCTCTTATGGGAGCACCTGCGAGTCCCCCTAAAACCCATTGTAAGTTATCTGCGATCCATTTTGCGCCGCTGTGACATCGTGTGGGTTCCCAGACATGTTAGAATAAGCGGCTCCCGATTCAGGTAGAAACGCAGCGAGATGCGGGAAATCGCAAGCAAAGCGTTCACATTCGATAAGCGCTGGGAAGCGCGAGCAGACATTCATGCAAAATGCCGCATATCGATGAAGATATTCTCTGTACTGCATCGCTGAAGAGCTCTTATCCCGAATAACCAATCTCGCGAAGAAGAGCCTTGTTCAGCTCCGAGGGTTGAGAGCAGATGGTCACTCGAACCATCCGTTGTTGTTCGGACAATTCATTAGGGGCTCATTGATTAGCACAATTCACTAAATCAGCGCTTCCCAGCTGCTTGTGAACGTTCGCTACCCATCCTTTAGCATTTTTCTTTCGAGGACATTATTCATGCGAATTCTGATGAGGACCAACCTAATTGTTCCATCGTCGCAGTATCCTCGGATGTTTTCGAAACTTCAATTGGTGGAAGACTAGATACGAGAACCGTGATTGCTGAATTTGAATCAACCTTTCTCACCTTTTAACCTTTGGATGGCAGAAATTCAAAGTGGCACATGTTCGCCATTCCTCCAGCTCAAAGAAGCTCCCAGATTCGTGTATGATATCTACATCTCGAAACCCTGTATATGCGAGTCGAGCTCAGGAAAAGCTTCATCCCGACCTTGACCACAGCTATACACATCGGCAGTGAGCTGAGTCGCACAATCGAGAGACCTCGGTGAATTTGAAAGATGTCCTTTGAAATGTTTTCCATAGAAATGTTTCTTGGTGGCTCTTTCAGAAATAGTTCTCTCAGACTGTCGTTGGTGGTGGCGAGGTCACTGGTCATTAGTCTGCGGAACCGTTCGATTTCGGTCGTCCTATAGCGTGCAGGCAACGCAGCTTAGGCGACATACTGTTCCCAATCCAAGCTATCGGAGATCATATTCATGTCTTCTGATCTTGTTGCAATTGAAGAGCCCAGTTCCAAAACGTCACATCTCCACTTCTCCGGTTCTCCGGAATCCGGCTCTGTTTCCGAAGACGATCTTCACAAATGAATGGCAGACCCGAATGTAGGCTTCGATTACTTATCTCTTCCTCACTTATCTCCTCACCTACATCGTTTTGGCACTGCGTACTGGATGTTTTCCTCTGATTTCATCGAGCCCACCCTGGAAACCCATTCAAGTATCACGCGTCAAGACCGAAACATCTGTCTGTGGGAGCATCCCGTTGCGAATTCGAGCTCGAGACCTCAAGAGCGGAGCAAATTTCGAAATATGAATGAAGATGTATATTGTGTGGTTAGACCGTGAAGTTCTAGCGACGGTTCTCCCGACAAATAGTTATAGTGTTGTGCCATTTCGATTTGTGACTTTTCGATTTTGTGTCGTCGAGAGATCGCTCGCAGCACATCGAACAATTTGATGCAACAAATGCTCACCTCTGAATAAAGCCATTGTCTCTGGCCCGGGGCTTGCTTGAAGCAGCTACGTGCATCAAAAGCTCTTGAAGTGAACTCGTTCCCCGGATCCTCTAAAAGTCCACGTCTCCCACCGGCTTCGCACGAAGCTTTTTTGCCCTTCAGGACGGTCGCCAGGCGTTCAGCTCGGTTAGCTACCCTCCTGGCTTTATAGCAGCTGAGCTCGCTGTACTGAGTGGGAGCAACATCAAAAACAGAGGGCACGTCTGCCCCGCGAGAGTTTCTCGTTGCAACTTCTGTTATCGGTCTGGGACACCGGTATAGGGCATCAGTTGTGCATTGCAAAACCAACGAACCCTCGGCGATCCGTGGAAGGCTTGAAAGAGAATCGAAAGATCCTTCGAGACTTTTATGAGTTCCACCAGACCACTCCATCACGGACCGCTCGATCAAGAACGGATGTGAGCACCTTGAAGTTGGAAGTGTGGAACCTGTTTCTTATCAAATCATCTTTGGGACGTCGCTCAGCTATAATAAAGCAGCAAAACCTGCCATTTCTGAATCCACTTCTATTTATTCCAAGAGGGTATGTCGCCCTCATGGAGCACAACTTTCGGCAAACACGCTTCCAGGATTCGTATGGAAGCCGGTCACACAGCTGAGCCGAAAACATTTCGTATCGCCGCACTGGTCAGCGCACCAGGTCGCTGCATATCATAGAAATGATCAATAAGGAAGCTGATGTGTTTCTTTCTTCATTGTCTGACCACGGCGGTCATGATCGTTCAAGAATCGTTCGAGCTCTGATCCAATTCAACGATGACGGAACGGAATTTGTGAATCCTCCACCTCGATCCACAGCTGGATGGAGTTCCATTCTCGGAGGAGCTATCATACAAAGCAAACGATCCGGAGTGTGTTTAGGATTAAGTGTCAACTGTGGGCTTGCATCTCCAATCAGATTCCCACGAGTGCCGAACTTTCGAATCTCTTCACAGGTATGCTATCCCGTTTTCGATCTCTCTCTTGAGTTTCATTTTCCGTTCGAGTTTTCTCGAATCCCTCGATGAATTGATTTGTTTTCAACCGACTTCATCTGGAGAAGATCTAAGTATGGTTTGAACATTACTTCGTTAACTCTCAAGTTCGATATTACCAATTCCCATGGTGAACATCATCTACTTCCAACAATTGGTTTTCTGTGTCATTGTTACCCTACTCATAGCAGTCCGAAACATTGGTGAAAAGTGCATCGTAACGACGACGCGTCAGCTCTCGGTTGGTGGCAGTCGGAGGAGCACACGACCTAAGCAGAACGCGCAGGCGCGCAAGCCGTCCGTTTGGGCGATAGAACGAAAGAATGTCTGCGAAGTCACGCTGATTTCCGTTCGCGTAGTTCAGGCTCTGTGGAAAATAATGTTCGTTGCTATAGATGCTGTTCGCTGTCGCCCTCGTCGAAGTCGCACTGTTGGTCCAGAGCTGGTTGGAGGCACCGTCGTATCCTTAGCCGCGGGTCGTTCTGTGCCCGTACGCTCGGAGACGTCTCCGCGGGAAGTCTCAGGAAATGAAAACGAGTACTGTGGTCTTGTCTGTGCGATTGAGTTCTCCGCGTCTTATGCGGTCCGTGCTTCTCATCATGCTACTTGTGTCGACAGTGAGGTCTATTTAGACAGCGGCTCAGAGCAAATTCCGTGAGTCTCTCGGGATACGCTCGAAACGCGAAGCCGGATGCAGAGGATACCTTCAAGACGTAAGTGACCCTCTTTCCATGCGTGGTCCTCGATTCCCCGATTCTTATTGGGACCGATCTGATCAGAGAGCTGGGGACCGGCTGAAAACTTGAGCACACTTTTTGTGAAGTCGAGGGAGCGCAGACCGTGGATCATTTGGAAGTTGTGGAAACTTTGAAGTTCTCGTTGTCGAAAGTAATGCTCGGAGCCAATACAAACGAATATACTCCTAAGCTTATAAGTTATAAGTTATAACTTTATGTCGAGGAAACGGAGCCAGAAACATCAATGATATGAATCGTTCGCTTCTGCGCCAAGGTCCACAGGCCCTCGAAGATTTCCTCCTTCTCGAGTAGCGTGCGTGCTCGCGTGAGTGCGAGCCCATGTTCGAGTCTTTCAACCGAAGCTGCGGACAGGCCGCTTAATATCGATGTCAATAATATATCCGCTGGAAGACGTTTGGCTCATTATGATAGCGGTCTAAACTCGCTTGAACGCTGAATCTTGAATAAATCGTTCGGAGCTCCGATCCCGCGCTTGGAATCGCCGGTGGTCAGATCTAAGCACGAAGCCTGTTGAGTGATCGGGATCGCATGTCACGCCACAACTTGAGACAATACTTCTCTAAACTGAACCTTTCATCAGGCACTTCCCCCAGTTCTCATTTTCGACTCAAAGATCGGACAAAAAGATTCATGGATTCAGAGACGGGGGAGCGAAAAAAGGTTCCACTGAATGAAAAATCCGTTCTCTTGCAGTGCAGCATCCAGATTGCGTATCCGTGCTGTACGGGACTGGAGTGCATTCATCTTCGCTGCGTCTGGCAACCGTCGTACGCGCAGCAAGTGTCCAGCGCGCGTCAGAGGACAGATACAGCGGCTTACCCATGGAGTAGCTCATATAATTACGCCATGCGCTTCCAACCGATCCAACCCGTGTTCCCAGAAGTGTGAAACCCCGCCCTAGGGAACTCGCCGCTCGTCTGTTGGCCCGGCTCGACCGAGACTTCTGGTTCGTAACACCGACGCCGACGACCGAGGTGCATCACCAGCAACAAGCACAGTTGAACAAATGGACAACTGTCATCTCCCACGGTCGCACTAAAACGTAGACCGAGCCCGGCGGAAAATCCGAGGCACAAAGATGAGAAACTCTGGTGGTGAGCGACGGTGCAGGAAATGTTTACTAGAGAATGACTCGACGTCATAACCTTCAGCGTGTATTTTTGGAAATATCCTTCGCGTAGAGGACAGTGCTCGAGCCTGGGCGAAGCTGGCGAGAGCTTGGTGGAGTTTGAGAATAAAAAAGAATAGATTCCAGAAGAGAGGATTTATTTCTGCGTTAGTTATTTTCAAACTGGATAACTGAGTCCTGTTCTGTCCTGTCCTGTTTCAAACCTGTTCCGAATCCGAGATTTTTGACGTTGGAAATCTCGAGGAATTCCTTGCGATTTTCGAAAAAATAAACGTCACAACGAATGCGATGTGAGCATTGTTCGAAGTTGACCAATGACACACAAATGCGAGTGCAAACAAGAACATGTATACATCCAGCTGTCACTAGATTGCTCTCCCTTTCCTACTTCGCTCTTTTCGTCGTATACGAGTCAATGCAGTCCGGAGTCTGCATTGCTCTTCAGCATCAATCTTCGTCCCGGTCGTTCAGGCGACGGATGAATGTCAATAGATGGACGAGAGTTCGGATACAATCCGCAAAGAGGATTCTTGTCATTTCCCCGGCGGACTTCGAGGGAAGAGGATGTGAATTTCCATCCCCGGGACAGAACAGAAGTAAGCTACGGCTGCGGTCATCTTGAACGACCTCGAGAATTTTCCGATCCGAGTGGTTGTTTTCGAGATCATTTCGTGTCTGGAAACGCCCGAGACAGCTCTCGCCCCATGCGGTTCGACTTCGGTGCATCCGGAAAAGGTCAGTGGCATTCTTCCCGAGATCGACACTGCGCTGGCAAAAGGTCTCTCGTAGTTTTCGTTCATTGTTTTTCTCTTTGCAGAGTCAGGAGAGAGGGTGAAAGGGCCTCCGGCCATCCAATACACTTCCGAGACAAGGATTCCCACCCCTGCGGCCTTCTGACGGAAAAAGTAGTAAACTCTTTATGCGCGGTTAGATAACTGGAATCTTTCCAAGACAAAAGTGAGCGGACTCTTCCGATTCCATGGCATTCTCAATGCAAGCGTCGAAATATTTTTCCATCGGAAGTGAATTTCTCTCACAAACGGGCGTTGGGAGCTGCGATCAGAAATGGTTTGAGCGTCGCGGTTCCGAGTAACCCTCCGAGATCCATTCGGCTGATCAAGCCGTCGGCCGTGATGCGTTTGGTTCCGATTTCGCAACGAACGATGCGTTCAGACGACGCGAAGTGGCGCAGGGTGGAGTTCAGCCGTTTCTGAACGAATTATTGATGTTTTTGTGCTGGAGGCTGCCGCAAGTTAATTTTCGCCGGGAAGAACGTGTCGTCGTCGTGCACGCTCCGGCAGCTCATTCACAACACAGCTGGGTGTTGTCTACGCTAAATATAACTCTCTAAAGATACTACTTCAATCCAGCAGGCTAACGGATAAGCAACGGTGGAAGCATTTACTCAACTCGAGCGCTCGCGCGAACCGGAGCTCAACGAGCTCGGGAGAAGCATCAAGCGTTTCCAAACTCCGTTCGTTCCCCTCCAACCTTCAAAACCTCCTGCGACCCGTACGTTCCCTCTCGTTTTCCGTTTCGTACCCCCTCCCCTCAGGCCTCCAGTTTAGGATCCGTATGATCACGAGCGGACTCAAAAGCTTCCAGTGGGTGGAAATGGAAGCAACGAGCCATTCCCACGGAACGGAGTGAAATGAGGACTTTGAAGAGTGAAGTGGAAAGGCCTATGAACTTTGAAATGACACCGAGAACTACATTTTACTAGCTTCCCAAGATCCGTTAAGAGAGGAATAGGACCTGGGCGCCCGAGCGGAGCACTTCTGATTCCACTTTCGACTCTGTCTGAAGAAATTGTCGTTCACGTTCGCTTTCGAACCGTTGCCTCGATGTTGCAGCTGCTTGGCGGATTTCCTGCTGATAACGAAAAATGAAGAAACACGGTCTTGATTCTCAGTGTATGGGAACCCGAGATAAATATTTTATTCTTTCCATCATCATCGTCATATTTTCATAAAACAAGTTGTATCGGTGTATCGATCCAAATTACTCTTCGAGAGAGGACTGGGAACCAGAATCTTCAAAATACGATCGAGTCTATACTAATATTATCGCCGAGGAAACCAACGAGCGAAAGAGCCGATTTCATGATTTCAAACAGGGGCTCCGTCGGATCAAAGACGCAAATTTTCTCCGGCCGACTTCCGTCCGAGTATTCAGCTCATGAAAAGTGACTCAGGGGACTACACTCGTCAGATGTCATCTCCCCTGTTTCCTCCTAACATTTCGTTTCATTTGCCGGGTCTGTGACCCGGCAATCAATAGCACGTAATGATACATCTCATGAATCACATTCTCAACACTGATGATTAGGAGAGGGATCGGCGGACATCAGGAACTATTCATCCGCTCCATTTTGGCAGCTGTCTCGGTCCTAAACGACGGACAGAGATGGTGCCTCGATCCGAGTTCGTCGGTAATCCTTCTTCTTCAATTGAAGGAGTCACGAGGAGAACAAGGACATCACCAAATTATGGAAGCCACGAGGCGATGGGAGTTTCGTGATGGCGGTTGTCATGAAAAGATGGACGTCACCTGATGATGGGGACCTCGAAGCGATGAACGATGTCCGAAACGATGGTTGGCACCTCGATACGGCTTGCAATCGAGTGGAATGTAGGAAGAGGGAATCAATGTCGAAACGGCCTCAAAATCTATTCTTCGAGAGCGATTTCTTCCACTCGAGTCTCGAGGGCGGTTGGAGTTTTGGGCACCGACACGACCGGACCTCGTTGGTAGATTTGAAAAGGGATCAAGCATGCGATTTCGCCTCGTCTGCAAAAGAAGAGAATTTGAAACTCCAGTCAGATCAAACAGATCCATGATCGAGTCTCGAGAACAACGGCGGATTCCGAAGTTCGAAGCGATCTGTAACATTTTACGATGTCGACTTAGCTATTGTTGATTGGATATGGAGCACTGCGACGGCTCCCTCAGAAACAAGAACAAGAGTGGCAAAACTTTGAAACTCCATTCCCCCGGTGCTCGGCTCCCTCTTCAAACCTCCGCCCAATCCCGAAATGAGAAGCGAACTTGTGCTAAAAAAAGATAGGAGTCGGTCAAACCTTTCGAAACTCTCAGATGGAATGCTTTGGACAAGTTTTAGGACAAAAATAGTTTGGGAAGAGCGAAACAACAAGTTCCGACTCAGCGAACAAGCAACTGGTGGAAAAACCGTTGGGATTCTCATCGCTCGTTGTAGCTGTTGATATTGTGACAGTCCAACGGAGCCGGATACGTTGGCAAGCCGGCTCGGTCGAGAAGTCGACGGACTATCTATGTCTGCAGGTAAACAGAGGGTATTAGCCGCTTGGCCCTGAGCCTTTCCTTGGGCGTTGCCATCAGGGTGGAGTGGCGCGGTGCTCTTTAGTTAGGGTAGACAATGTACATCGATACGTAGAACAATACGCACACAAAAGCGCGTATCCTACATAACGAGCTCTCGAGATCGCGACTTGTTCAGCCGAACTCGTGTCATTTCCCATGTCATGATGAAGACTCATCAGCGCTGGCAATGTCAATACCTTGGAACCTTCTGACAATAAGTTTGGCTCCCCCTACCTCTTACTTCTGTCCCTTTTCTCCAGCGGTGAACGCTACAACACCAAGATTTTCGTTCATATACCTTGAGAAAGGAGAAGACTTGTCAAGGTTTTCAGAAAGAAATATAAAGTCTGAATGCGGAATGGTTTCAAGTGAGCTCTCGTTTCTATGAAACTTTCTTCGTATTTTTCGTCTCGAATACGTAGCCGTTCGGGCGTTTCCTTGGAAATTGCTCGACTTCAGGCTGAAACGCAACGCCTAAGCCGTTTCTCATGTCCATCACTCAAGAGCTCACCTTTCAGCCGGCGTGGATGGAGCTTTCGTGGGACTGGACACGGGCGAGCCCTTGTCGTCCACCAGACCTTTGACCCCGTTGCACATCCACGTCCTGAACCTGAAAAGTCGAGTGGTGTGAGGCTCGTTGCCTGAGTAATATTCTGAATTACACCCCTTGAACCGAAGAATGAGCATCATTCGGCTCAAAAGCGCTATCCGGATTCCAAGGAGCCCGACTTACCCTGAGAGAGAGCTGAGCGCCGCTAAGCACAGCTTAACTTTGACCTCGTAGTCGATTATGATACCGAAGTATTCCTGTCGCGCCTCTTCGGACAGCCTGGAGAAGAATTCAACATTCTGAGAAGAGTTTCGCGAAAATCTCAGTGTGAAGATAGAGCACACGCGAGGGAGCGATCCTGCCAAGTTACTCGTAACGGAGAACTTCCTCGAGTCTCGGCACCTCCTCGCCTGTGTAATTGATTCTCTCAATCCCATGATTCTGTTTCCTTCAGTTTTCAACGAAGCCATCGGACTTCTCACGAAATGGCTTCAAGGAGCTGGATCAAACTTAGGGATGAAAAACGGTTTCTATCCGGACGTGAAAATGCGCTCAACGGATAGGATTACGAAATACTATAAAAAACCTCCTCGCGCTTCCTTCGCTTTGTCGGAGCTCGTGCTTCCCTCGCGCGGAAGAGCTCTGCGAGATAATGGTTGTGAAGATGGAAACAACTTTTTACAAGAACTCTGTGACTTACGAGGAACGCACTCCGAGGAAAATCTTCAAGAGTCACAAGTCACAAACAAGAAACAAACCAGATGTAAGCGCGCCGCAACCGAAGACCTTCGAATGAACCCTTCGCCGCTGACCCTTCGAATGAATTCCCTCGTCCTCTTTTGGTTCTCCCTCTTCCCTTTTATGAGCTCAATGCTAAACTTCCCGATGGGAGATGATATAATCGCTGCATTTGATAATTTCAATCGATCTCTGCTTCTTGAGCGGGATTTCAAGGTGAATCGGATCGAATCTCGAATTCGAGCGCCCATGAAGGTCAGAGGGCTTCACCGCCGTCTCCCAGATGAATGTCTATGACTTCACGGATACGGTACACTGAATGGTCAGTCTGTGTTCGCTACAGATACCATTTCGCTTGGATTCTGAATCGCGACTGCGCAACCATTACGGAACTAGACCTCGGAAGGTTGTTTCGATAAATTGAGTCGAATCAAATGATTAGAGCGCTGCGGTCGGAAATGTCGCTGGAAAAATGTCTCGTGCTCCACCAAACGTCGTCTGGTTCGCGTCATGAACAGGGCCGCTTGAAGACAGCCGACTGAGTGGGAAATGTTACTTACACGGTGGTCGAAGCCAAGCAAGGCTCATCTTCAAACTCGCTGCCCTGCACAAAAACTCCGTATTTGTTTTTATTGTCGCCGGCCGTCGGAATTAGAACCACCTCCTGCTCTGCGCAGTGTCCCGAGCCCACATGGCAGTCGGTCCTGCAATAAAAGGGTCTTGAAAGAAATTTCCCCATCACCCCCTTCTGAGGCAGTCAACCTGTCTCCTCTCTGACCGCTTCGTCGTTCAATCTGGATTTCTAGGATTTTCTTTCGGTGACACTCAGAGTCAACACCACTAGAAGAGATAATATGGAATAATCCCATCTATTGATAGACCGATCGGGGAACCAACATTTTTTCCACGCGGAACTAAGGAGAAAAACAAATAAAAGTACGTAAACTTTCTAGATTTTGAGGCTTCGACCATTTTGCTTATCGCGACTACTGAGAGCAATACTTGCACGAGAACGTCTCGAATATCTGATGGTCTCACGTGATCCGGGATCAATCGCTTCGTCTATGATGATTTATTCATAGCAACGTCTTCTCTGGGCACTCCTTCTCTGATTTGAATCTTCGTTTCATGACGGCTCTCTTCGTGCACCTTCTATGCTTTCATCGCAAAACGGTTGGTTGAGGAGTTTGAATCTATTGATCTGTTTTGCATTTTATCTTGCAAACTCGAGATGTCACAACCTGCTTCAGAAAGTTGGACAGCGCTGTTCTATGATTCGAATAAGTACAAGTGGGACTCATGAGATAAAACCCTTTGAGGAGCGTCGGACAGTTTTCTGAGAATTTCCCCATTTCCCAAACCACGAAAACATAGAATGAAGCCGCTCGCATATCTGGGGAAATCTCAATCCACTCCTCAGCTTCCGGGTAAATGCACCAGATCGACGGAATTTCACAAATCATCTTACGTTTTGACCTTTCTGGTTGCGGGAAGTAGAGTTTCTCTTCTCGTGAAATTTCAGGGTGATCCTCCCGAGGTCTGAATAGTCAGGAACTACCAGGAGAACACCATCGCTGTATCGCACATCGCTGATGAAATCGAAGTCGAAGGCCCCGACGTTTCAAAGACCCTATGGGTCGTCGAGAGTGCTCACCTGTTATTCGTGGAAGCAACGCAGACTTTCCATTTGCCGGTTGAGAACAAATTCACTTGGGCGGATTGTTGCACGGTGACTTTCACGTGTTTTACACTCTTGTGCGATGAGTTTATCAAGCTTATTTTCACTCGGATTTCTTCGCCGTGTTCGTAAATCTGTTAAGACAGAGATTCTCTGAGAAATCCATCGTCCGAAGATTAAGCCTAGCGTCGATCTTAACTTTGCTGTGATTTCCGATGCATCGTGAGAAGTCTACTTTTGCGTTTTATTCGTTTTTGCGACGTTCTGAGCGGTGTACAAAGGAGACCGCGCTGACCGCAGAGTCTTTCAGTCCATTTCGGTTCTCTGACACACTTTCGTCTATCTCCTGACGTGTTGCGTGATCTTTGTCTCTGATCGTCCGCGCCGACAGAGCGTTCGTGGGCCTCGTAGCGCTCCTGGAAGCCTTGCAACCACCGTCTTTGCGCTCTATTCAGAAGAACACCACAATGATGTAGGCAAGACAAACCTCGCAAAGCATTGTTGTCGTACCGAAAGCGGGAGGAGGCTGGAAAAATATGGAAGACCACGCGAGAGGAAGAGAGACGCAAAGCTTTGGGACGGAGTCGGAGAACGAATACAGCCGTCCCACGATGAGGAAGATATTTCCCTCTCCCTCATACACGAGGGTCTAAAAAACGGGCCTTCTTCTCTATTGCGGCTGTTCCGTGGAAAGCAGGCAAGCGATGACAATGGAAATGAGGGCATCACGGATGAATTTCGGATGACGATCACGGAGGGTAACAACGTTCTTTCCGGTTTATCATTCCGTTGTGTTTCCGTCGTCTCTTCAGGACTTTTCTCTCGGCGAGATTCTCTTTTCAATCCTTCCTCACTCTGCTTCCAACACGATTTTGCTTTCATCTCCGTCTTGTCGAGCATCCAAGTCGTCGTGGAATCATCTTGAAGCATTTCCGATTAAGTTCACTCGATTCCTGGTACGAACACTCCAGGATTCGTTCCTCCGTATTTCCTGAGTTGTTAATCTTGGAAGTTCGTTTCGCTAGTGGTTCCGCTAATTTCCTTTATTCATTACTCACCGATTTGTTGAGTGTTGCTTCGAGTGCCAATCTCCCGCCGTTCAACGGGAACTCTTTGAAGATGGAGCCTTTTGGCGGGTCTGGAAGCGGGTCCGGTAGCGGACCGTATTGCACCTGGAGGGAAATCGAAACTCAGTTGACGAATATTGGATTTGATTAGTTTAACTCGATTAGCCCTAATGCGTACGATGCGTTGCCTTCAAGAGAACCGATTCGGAGGCGACGAGTCGCGAAATAGCCGATCGGTGAAGAAGGATCACGTCAGGAGTTGAGAACCTCCTGTCAAGGTATCATAGCGGAAAAGGAGCGGATCCGTCGCTGGGCCCTACACTCGGTGTCGTCTGAGCGGGAGCGTTTCGGGCAGATTGATCGATCGCATCGCCATTGAATAAAAGATGGGAAGATCGCGGTACGGAGAGCGCAGGACGAAACGAAGAGGAGGGACTGGAAGTGGCTGACTGGGTGGCAATGAGAATGGGCAACGCCGCTTGGCCGCCGAACCGATGGCCAATCGATCTTCCGGATCGCCTCTTCTCAATTTAGTTAGGTGCTGGTCAGTTTTTTGTTCTTTTTCTTTGAGTTGCTCCCCGTGGGATGGCTGTCGATCCTGCGGCCACTGGTCGCTGGGCGGTTGCGGTGCGAGGTTGGTCGGCGCTCATTTTTCTCGATGCCGCTTCCAGCGCATCGCGAAAAAGGAAATCAGAGCCAGACAATTGACCATTCACTCGAGCCCGGGAACCCCTAGAAGCGGCGTTTCAGGAACGGGAGCGTCGGATTTTGAGTTTCGCGCGCGCAAGACAAAGAGGGAGAGAGAGAAAGAGATGTTCAAAACCCCGGAACGAAGTTTTAACGGATTTTTCCCGGACCTATCTTCGTCGCAGCTGGAACTGGACAACTTTTCCCTAGGTACGTCAATCAAGACTCCTACTCTGGAGTCGTTTGCATGGAAGAATCCGTACCTTTCGAATGGGGAAGTTGAGGACGCTGACTGTGGTGTGGCCGTCGGGTAAATCTACCGATGAGTAGCATCTCACGTAGTAGCGCACACCGCAGGTGTCGCCGGCGTCCGGGGTAAGCCGTTGCATAACTGCAGAGACTGGAGCGTCTTCCGGGAGCTCGAACGAAAACGAGACTCTCGCAGACGACGGTTCATCCTCGTTTTTGACGTCGCCACCTGCAACCAGAAAACGAATATTAGGGAGTTTGAACTCCTGTCAGATCCATGGACTGATGACCAACTCAGATGAGTTCTTCTTGACTTCATCCGGTGAACTGCATTCTTTAGCGCCTGCTCTGAAAAACTTTGCCTTCAATGATGATCTTAAAGCCGAGCCAACGACACCGTTCCCGAAGCTTGAAAGTTCCGAGACAGGTTGTAACTCCCAAAACTGGCGATATACAAGCTTGAACGACCCGAAGGGTTATGGTGCAGATCCGCGAACGTCTTCAAAGTTATACTATGGCAGATGCGGGTCGTAACTTGTACGGCATCAATTTCGAACCTGGATGTGGGCCTCGAGAATCGCTTTATCTCGTTCGGGTCGCGAGGGCGACCGGACTGTTTTTCTGCATACACCCGAAGCCTTCTCGTCGTCATCGTTCTCAACAATCTCTCGACGAAATCGATTCCTCTCGAGCTCACATTCGTTCGTTCCGACAAGAAAAACTCACTGACCATCTGAAATAACGGATCGTCCGAGATGTGGTTCAATTCCAGAAGATGATATTGAATCTTACTCCGTCGCTGGAACCTTTGTTTTGTCCCGACAACCGAAGTCAGCGTGGTCAGGGCTCCGCGCGGCAGATGGTTTTTGACTCGTTGTGCATACATTCTCCGGAAAACGAGTCCAAGGTTATTCGCAGCAGCTACGCGAACGGGCAAATGACTAGGTCGGCGAGCAAACGACCCGTCTGGCTGACCTGTCGGTGAGCCGGTTATTGATGAAGGTGGGTTTGTGATGTTTTTCCCGATGTATCGAGTTTAGTCCGCTACCCGCATCTCGCAAAACTTCAAAGCTGCAGCAGATCGATACCACGAAACGGACAAGTTTGGGGCAATCGAGTTCGCCGCTCTATGAGAACGAATCCGGAAAGCAACGATGCGAGAGAAATGCTACGGTAGCGTAGGAATGAGTTCTCGGGCTTGAGCATCACCGAATTCGTCCTCGAATCTTCCTCCTATTTTTGCGCTGATTCTTCCAGTGACGTCTGCTACACCTCGTGGTCCCGTCGCAGCCATTTTCGACCTGAGGTCGATCTGAGGAGGACGACTTTTCGCTGACTCCGTTCGAGCATGCGATAAGCCGAGGAATACCTATACATCCATAGGAGAACTCGAACATTCTCCTAAATATCCGTTTCCTTGGTGGACGTCGAACCAAACGTCGAAGAGAACGTACGTCCATCATCCATCCCCGCTGACACGAGCCGTCCTGTTGCGAGTTCGGTGATTTTGAGAAGGAACGTCGTTGATGCTCCGTTTGCCACGCAGTCCCTTCTGCTGATTCTCTCGTTGCTCTTTCTCAAAGTTTCTCTGTTGTTTTCGGTTCGATTCCCCCATCTCTCAAACTTCGCGCTCGTAAGTGGGCTTCATGCCGCTGGTATCTTGTCTTTCGCAGTTCGTGTTATCTGCGACGTTGTTCCTCAGTCTTCTGGCGATTCGTTGCTGCGTACCAGCACGAAGTACGAGCAAATACGGGACATGAGAGTGACCGGCGACGACAAGCCAAACAACCAACGGAGAGGAAAAACTTCCTCAACTCTACTGATGGAGATCTCACTGTCGACAAACAGACAAACTCACAGAAGGGAAAGTTGGACAGAAGTTGCGGAACGGGTCCGCCAAGAGGAGGAACAGGCAAGCGTGGGGGGGGGGGCAACATAAGCTGTTCATCTTCATTGTGACGGGTGCGTTGACTGTCTATCCCGATGCGGACTTCAACAAAGTTCGTCGAACCGTCACTGTTGTATCGTCGTTTGCGTGTTCGCGTGTCGTACATCGGCGGGTCGCGTGCGTACGCAGACGATTGCTTGAATGATACGCGGCGGGAATCACTTTCCTCTCGAGAGATCCGCTGGCGACATAGTGTTCTCATGCTTTTATTTCTAATTCGTGTTTCCAATCGACCGGAAACAAATCGTTGCCGCTGTGGCGACGGAAAGACGCGCAGACAACGACGATGCAGTCAAGGGTCACCGTTTGCCTGCGTGGCGCGAATGCTCGAGTTCGCTTCCCTGGATATTCATTCCCCAAAGGGAAAATATGTATAATTCCTCGACCTTTCAAGGGAGTCTGCTTGAAAATTGCGACGCGAAGCTGAATCGAAACCGAAACGACATCCGCGGAGCTCCGTGCCGAATTCCGGCTCGTGTTTCAGGGATGATTCCGGGGTGTTCGCCGATCTGTATTGCCGCGCGAGAGGAATGTTGGCCTGAGGGGTTAACGATGAGCAATGAATTCAATCTTTCCAGGCCGTCGGTTCGGAAGCTGAGCGGAACATATCCTCTCTCATTCATGATGTTCCGAACTATCAATCCGAAAAGGTTTCTGTGCCGGCTTTTGATTCCGACTCGCGAGGCGATGGGTTCAACAAAAACACAAATGAGACTTAATCACATCGATTGAACCCTATCGTCATGTCAAACGAGGAATATTCTTGAACTTTATCTGTCGAGGATCAACAGTAAAATCACTAAAGTAATTTGGAGGAACGGATCAAGATCTCAGAGTTGCGGAACAAACGAACCCAGACCAGGGAAACGGAGATTCTGAGGTTTAGAAGGAATAACAAGGTACGAAATTCCCTTGGTTTTCGCGCCTTGTCCATCGATCAGCGTTATTTCCCGCAATCATTAAACAGAGTATTCTGGAGTGGAAACATCGGCGGAAAAAACATCCATGAGTTCGGGAAGGTCGCGGCGGCTTCCGTTCTGGTGTGCCCTCGATTGGTTCCACGTTGGAAGAGATTGGATTTTCGGCTAGAAGAATACCTTAGCGGTGCCGGAGACACCAGACCCTCGAGAGAGTGTCGAGGCAATTCAGTCTTTCGGTGAACGACAATCGACTTTGGTGATCTGTGATTCGATTTGTGATTGGGAGTGGGCTGTGATCATTGGTCGCGTTCGGTTGCACGCGTGGAGGTGGCCGAAAGGAAGTTACCGCGTAGGATTGGAGATGGAGAACAAGTCGTGTCAGAGCAGACTTATGTTGACCGATTCGTTAGCGGATATTGAGAGCGTTTTGTGCCGAATCTCTCATTTGTGTCTTGACCGCTGCGGCCGTGTGGGCGACACGGACCAAGAGGCTTCCGTTGACCGGAAATCAAATCCAACGTCGGTTGTAATCAAAGCTCCAAGGGAACTGTATGCAGAGAACCTACATGTAAACTCCGGTCGTCCGCCTACGAGCTTTCGCCGTAACCTGCGAATCCGAATCGTTCGTCTGGAAGCTCCTTCGATGCCCTTGGGAAGCCGGTCGATCCATCCGGAAAATATCGGAAAGCGAAAGCTCCCAGAAACCGTTCCGGCAAGCTTCGAGCAAGGCCAGCGACGTTGAGCTTTTTTTCCGCCTTCATTCTCGAAAGCCGGCATTGTTCCCGCCGGAATCCTTCCTGGCATCGAATGGTGACTTGTGACGAGGTACGGAGGCCGAGGAGAGAACCGCACACTGCCACGTCAATGGTCGGATGCAAAGCAGCCACCAGGGAAATCGCCTAAGCCAACCACGTAGCAAAAGAGGCTTATGGCAACTATTCGGCGGAATAGCTAGCTTACGGCAATCATTTGCTGGAATAGCTATCGACCTGAACCCTAGTGAATCACTAACGGCAGATGCCTGCCGCGGTAAATTGGAGATTGGAAATGCCTCGCAAGCTTGTTATTAGGCGGTGAACAATAGCTTCCTGTAACAAGCTGCGACTCTTCTGAGGCGATTCGGTCCAAACGCGGCACGAATTTCGATGAAGCCACGAACTCGGAGAGATTTCCGCTGATCCTGCTCGAGTCCAACTAAAGTTTTGTTCCGAACTGGTACGCTCCTCCTTTTTATATTTCCAATTCGTGAACGCGTTATCAGCACGATCTCCGCTGGCTCGAACGGGGACCCCAGTTCCGCCTCGTAACCTTACTCGACGTGAGACTCCTTGCATCTCATGAATTTAGAATGACGGCAAGTTAAAGTGGCTCGAGCTCTTAGTCACTCTAAGGGGAAGAATTGGTAGAAAGTGTTCGATTCTACTCACTTGTAGATGGACCTGGTTGCTCTTCGCTTGGCTGGATGGGCTTTCCCTTTGAATACACCAACTTGTGTCCCATGTACATTTCTCTGGAATCGGATGGAACGAGTTAGTTTCGGTCGTCTCAGCTCTCAAAATGCGCAGCATCGAAGAGAAACTTCGGCTCCGGGAAGCCGCGTGCTCACCTGCAAAGGGACATCCCGAGGACCTCGTCCTCTTCGCGACCATACCGAAACCTCCCGAGCAAGGCGACGTATAAGCTCTCTCCTTCGGCCAGTTTAGAAACGTCACATTCAACGAAACCCTCTGGAAAAGATCACAAACGAAGGTCAGTCGACACGATTTACACCGTTGGAAGCGTTTCCTTTCAAGATCGAGACAGCCTCGTAGGCTTGAGATTGAGAGGTCAAAATCTTCGAGTTGAATCTCGGCGGAACCTGTATCACAACCTGGCTCTAGGAATTCTTCGCTGCGCGTAAGTTCCGATTTAGGAAATCCGTCGGGACGATCGGTGGCTGCATTTTTGAGCGACAGTTCTGTATTCGCGATTACTTATACACAGCTAGAGTGCGAATGCATATTTTGCATAAAATTGCATGTTTCGGTTGATCACGATCCGGAACGCATATTTCGGGCGAAGTAGCATAATTTCGCATATATAGGTCGAATTGCGATCGCTAACAGTTGGGCCATCGCTTGATGACGGTAATTTTTCCGCTGGAGTCGCGGTAACCACGGAAGGTTGCAGAATCCAGCCTGCTCTACCACGGAGCCTATGGGCGCTCCTGCCGCACTGAATGCAGTCTTCTAGAAATTACCTCCAGAGAAGCTGAATACTCGCGCAACAATCGCATGCATAGAGTGGTTGTCAGATTTCGACACTAGATTCCGAGTTAAGGGCAACCTGAGGATTGATGAAGCACACTTCGAAACGACAAAAAAATCCACATTACTCCAATTTCAAAGGCTGTTCAACTCTCTGCCGGAACATATTAAGGACGAATTGAACTTGAAAGAGAAGTCGCATAAAAATATCTGCAAACTTATCAAAAAATATATTTCAAATTGTAGCACTACGGATCTGCTTGATCTGCTCGCCTAGCTCTCTCTGTTTTGTGAAACTGTAAAAGAAAAATAAAAGACTGGAAATTCTGTCTCACACTAGGTCCACCACCTGCCCCGCGGAAGTAAACTTCCATCGCGAACGAAATGTAGTGATATTAATTATGCCGCAATAAAAAAAAATGTACGATTATCGAACTAAAAAAAAATTCTGGACAAGTGACGAAGACACTCTCACAATCAGGCCCATTCGTCGAGTCCGGGGAACCTCACTCCCATTCTGTCTGCTTCTCCTAAGATGGTGGCAAATGTCTCGTGGAACTCATCGAGGAATTATATTTGCCGAAGTCGTGTCCAGCGTCGCTCATTTTCTGGGATTAGCTCGAGGCAATGAAAACATCATTTGACGGAGAATTCATAAGGACACCTCTGAGCGAATGAAGTCGGCCGCACTCGAAAACAGCCCTGATTCGATTTGAAAGTGGCTCTTGTTACCTACTGCAGGCAGTGATGAAAACGTTCTCGTGTCTGATGTGTCTCACACCCCCATGAATAGAAAGTGCATAGATCCACACATTTCCGTTGTTTTCAGTGCATATTTGCATGCATATACTGGGCTTTCTTGTTGCATGCACATTCGCACCCTACATAGAGCTTCCCGATATCCTTGATGAATCGACCCCCTCAGAGGAAAAACTCCGGGAGTCGAGCGGCCTTCGAACAGGCGATGGAGGTCGTTATTCGACTACAATCGATGATGTGAGCTCGGAATCGAACGCTCTAGACTGTGAATCGGCTTCAACTCGTTCGGACAGTGGGCGGTTCATCAAAGCGGAGGCTTGAATCCAAGTGTGAGATTCTGGATACTCCGGCTCCATCGCTGGCTCGATTTCATGACACAAACAGTCGAGAAGCCATCAGAAAGAAGGAGGCACGCCCGTCCTCCCTCCACGGCCTCCTTTCAATCTTGATTCCAGATGTTTTCACCGGAAATCCATGTTCGCTATCCCGCGCGATAGCCACGTTTGCAGCTTGTATTGAATGAATTTCCGCGTAAACGATCCCTGCCGTGAACGACTGGAGGTCTGACGGAAGCGGTTAAACAGCTCGGCCCCTGGGGCACTGCGCGTGTCATGCCATTTCGCCGTTTGTGTAGGCCACGACGCCCATGCCTGAAATCCCATCCCTGAGCGAACTGCAAGCCGCATCGTTTTGCTCGGCTTGCCTCGGGCTTATGTCTTCTTTTCCGCAAGTTTTGCCCTTTTCGACGAGGCCGACATCACTTTCACGCTCTCGGCTCACGCATTTGAACACCTTCTGCGAACTTTATTCGCGGATGGAGCATGCGGCTTCGTGATATTTATTTCTGCGCTTCTTTGGTGGACCACTCAAGGGCCCCTCCGGATTAGGTAACGACTTGAACGACGATTCAAGGACGCGGTTCCTCACGAGTTTGTTTTTCCGAACCAAGAGAAGAACTAGGTATCATCCAGGAGCAACTCTCGCTCCGTTGGATAAGCAGCTAACTCGGGCGTCAAGGAGTGCCAGTATCGTTTTCGCTCCATACGCAGCAATCCAATACCGCTGGAAGCTTCCATTAGGGTTACATATTTTGCTTTTGTATGACAACAACAATCTCGCCGGGTGCACTTCGTCCTTGTAGGTTTGGGCATTGATTTCCATTCTTCGAGGCCTAGCGTTGCAGGTGGTAGTCGTGGTGGGGTTCGCTTGCTGCCGGTCATGAAATATTGATGTCAGAAAACTTTTCTTCCTCCCTCCAGCCTTGGAAGCATTCAAGTGGATTGGAGAACCTGCCGTATTCGAGTATTTTCTCAGTTCCGAACATGCGCACGAAGCATGGGTTGAACTTTCTTTTTACATCGTCCTCGGCAAGACATGACACAAAATACCACCCGATAACTGACTCCCTGACGAACATTTCGAGGCAAAACAGACGCGAGGTAGGTCGACCGCGTGACTGTATGACGATTCGTTGGGTGGTGTGCCACTAAAAGGTTGGCGGACAAATTGCTGGTTCTGAGGAACGTTTTTGTTCTTCGCTTTGTCTCCTTCCAAGGTTATTATGGAGCCAAGCTGTCGCTATGTTGCTATGCACTGCGGACCAAGACCAACCTAACCGAGTCGAAATTTTGCCAACTGATTGCTCTCCCTGGGTGAACCATCCAGATGACCTTTTATTTCCCAGTCCCGTGTTCCTCCTGTTCTGTTTTTCGAGAGAAAGGAACTCGGTCGAGGAGGGGCTCGGGATTCTAGCTACCAACGGAATTATTCCGAAGTTGCAATTTACATTGAGTTACTCTTTTCTCTCATCCGTCGCCCTCTCTCCGACAACCTCGAAACTTCGCATACAGGTAAACGAATTCGATGTCGAAGCGAGACAAACAGGTCGCCCACGAGGAATGCAGGCCGGAAGAAGGATAGACGAGAATACGAAAAAGACACGACTGCAATTCCGTCGGCATTACTTTACATTACGCTTCAGGTAGAAAGCTCCAGAGGAAGGACAGGGCTATCAGCATTCGTACACGAGCGCGCCGATCTGGTTCTTTACCACGCCTTGCTTCGTTTTTTCTCTGCCTCGCCCAGGTCGACTACGCTCCCGTCCGTCGTCGTCGTAAAGAAGTCTCGCGCGCTCTTGTAGAGAATCCTTAGAAGCAACGCGAAAGAACGCCGACCCGGGAGCTGAAAACGTTGTAAATAGTTCTCGGTACGCACCTACTGGATCCGTGTCACAACCCAAGTCCTGGTATTCCACCTTGTGGAGGTAGACTGTTGCCTGCAATCCAAACGATCAAAGCCTCGTTACCTCGACTGAGCATTAGAGAGTTTTTTCCGGCATAAAGGACCATCAAGCTTCCAGCGTTCGGGTATGGCCCCGGCTCCTAAACGCTTGATGAGAGAAGGCGACGGCGAGAAATCTTATGTCTCCACGTTTCGAGTACGACAGCCCATTTGAGGGAACGAAAGAGTTTCGCAAATCACGATCCTTCGTGGCCAGAACAAAAGTCGCTGCCGATCGCTCCCTCGGACGGATTGTTTGAAGAAGAAAAAATGTCTCGGAAACTTCGATTCCGCCGTCCTTCACATTCTCATTTCCGCTTCCTTTGTTTCGATGTAAATGCTGACGACAATACGGCTGTCAGTGACTTCCCCGGAGCTTTTTCCTGTTCCGCCACTAAGCGTCTTCCTAGGAGACGTCAACCCTCAACTTCTTGTGAACTTTTCGAAGGAAACGGAAGCGAAAGAGAAATAGAGAAAACTGTTTCGATTCGTGCGGCGAATGTGGAGCTCCCGAACGGGATGATCCGGTTTTTTGTCCAGATTCCGGTACCGCCGCCAACCAATATGCGTCGGTAGCATGTGCAGCACTTGTTACTCGTTGCGGCTCATGCTCCCACGCCTGAAGCCTTCACCGGTCGGAGGCTGCAGCGATGGATGTTGGTCTTGCGGGAAAAGGTTGTTTGGTTCTTGCGTGGGAGTCGAACGCTAAATCGACTACGATTCCGGAATTCGCAGTTTGTAGAAGTTCTCATCGACAATTCATGTTGAACGCCTTTAGGTGCTCGAGTTTCTTGTACCCTTCTCTCGAAAATAGTGCAGGAACTGCTGAGCTTGTACCCCAGGGGCAACGGGAAACGCGCTGTCCATGGGACAGGGAGAGAGAGAGAGAGGGAGAGGACTTTACCTTTCCGTCGTTGGAAACTCTTCTGAAGAGACTGATGCCGTCTTCCACAATTTCCTGCGCCGGAGGTTCCGCAGTATCTTTGGGCACCTGGAGCGGAACAACTTGTTTCAACTCCTTGATTTTTTGCTTCTTTGAGGTCGGTGTGGACATTTTCTTCTGCTGTTTTCGTTGGTCGTGGTTCTCTTCGAGCAGGAATCTCACGTTGCACGATTTCACATTGGCCTTGGAGGGCGAATCGCAGGCCACCACGGTCTTGGACGAGGCTATCCTGATCGCCTGGAGCCGCCTGCAAAGAAGAATGGAACGACCATGAGATAAGTCCTCCGAAACTTACAGGGAGTTAAGATAGGAGGGAAACGCTATTAGGCCTGCTGATAGCTTCCGAAATCATATCCGGACGGCCCGGATCGACGGAAAAGCTTCTCTTTTCCGGCAGTTCCCAAGTTTCTCTCGTTGAGACCCTCTCCTAGCTCTGCCTGAACTTCAAGGGAAGCTAATTGGGGGAACCTTCCAGAGCTGTTTCTTCGCTCAATCGACAATCTCGAAGTTTTCACGGCTGAGAATCTGTTGCAACTCAACTGATAAGTTCTGCGGAGAGACGACTTCTATCACGAGGATGGGCTTCAGTGCGCAGAGGTGGGTCTCGTTCCGATGGTTTCCTCGGAACAGCGGAATGCGGAGTGAACAATCGCGAGAATTCGAGTCCCGCGCAAAAGAAGCCGGCCGCGGATTAGATACAACTCCAGGCTCATCCAACCGAAGCCTCGGTAAAGGCAGAGATATCCGTTTCCTCTGTTGTGGCGTCCCGGGCTTTGTTTCCCCAACTCCTGGCCCAAAGGTCTGCGATTTTTCGGGCTCGGAAATCGGATTCTCCTTCCATCCTGACTATGTATCGACTATTTCAGGAGTTTTCGAGTCTTCCATGGATCGGAGAGACGGGGAAAGTGTCAGGACAGAGAAAGATAGAAGTTGAGCAAAGAGACGGATCGGATGAGCTGTCAACTAACTCTTCTCCGAGCTTAAATGGTCGAGTATTAAAATGAGCTAATTCAGTCGCACTGTATTTCGTCCGCCTTACGGTAAGGCGGCTTAGACGTCGTTCGCCGGAGACGGAGCAAACTTTTACGAAACTCGGTTGGCTGCCCGCGTGTTTCACTGGTCGGCTAACTTGACGTTCTTTTGTCCGAAAGTTGAGTAGCGTGCTTCTGGGAGTGTTCCACGTCCGCTTTTTCGCACGCCGCGGTACCGTGTCGTTCAAACTTCCTCTCTTCCTCAATGATTTCCCGCTCTGTTTTTCAGAGTCCCCCTACACTCCAAGGACCACGGGCCGACTCCTTCTGGCTTTAGTTCTTTTCCCCGCTACCACCCACTTCTCGTTTCGGCGATCAGACGTTCATGCACAATTTCTCTCGCAGACGCGCATTCTTTCCACTTCGTTTGCGCAATTTCCCTCCCAGAAAAAACCTGTCCTCCACCTCATCGTCGTTTGTTTCCGGCATTGGGACGCTGCTTTCCCTCGACAGCGTCACGACGGCTGAACCTTCTTCCAAAGAATCCCAAACACGGGAGAATCGTAAAACCTCAACTCGACAACCCACGTGATTTGGGGGTTTGAAAATGATGGAAGTCCTGGTGTTACGCAATCGACGACCGGCGACTCTGCCGAACCCTCTCCTGATCCGAGCAAATTTTCCCCTTCGTTCGGCGAATTTCTTCCGCTTCAATGCATTCGTCTTATTTCTCTCAGTTCTTCCACTCCGCCCCCTTGGCGGATAGAGTCGAAAAAATGACCGCGTTCAAATGCGATACTCAGCAGTCTGCTTCAGAACGACGAGGACGATGATGACGACGACGGCCGCAAACGAAGTAGATCGTGCGCCGAAGTTGGAGGACCGAAGTGAAATAGATCCATTCGAGCTCTGCTCACTGCTCACGCCTCAAACATTTGATAGTTTCTCTTTCGAGTTCGAAACGCTGCAGTGGATGTGCCTTAAGCCGGCCCGGTCGCCCTCGGTTCTCTTCGGGTGGCTGACTGGCCGGGCGTATTCCGCCCATCCCAATTTGAAGCAACGGATCTGTCCAGCGTCAACGAACTCAGTCAGTCAGCTTCGAGTGTCGACTGCTTAGCATCAAAATAAACGTTTCAAGACCTCGGGGTGACCGCTCAAGGCTTGTGCAGTTTGATGCTTCGGCAACAACCGGAATATTTGCGTCGAAATCTCACCGAGGGACTCTCAGTCGAGTTCCCGGGGCCCTCAGTGGTTTTCCGATGCGAAGCGCAGGTTGAATTCATCACATTCCTGTCGATAACTGCGTGCTTGCTCATCTGTCTGTTTGCACTCGGACCTGTCAATCCACCTGAACCGTTTTTAGTCGTCGAGTTTGCGTCAGTTTTTGGGTTCAAGTTGGAGTCGGTTTTCTACGCTTGTCTGATTTCACCATCAGAACAGAAGCTTCGGCGGCCTTGGTGTTGGCGGCGGCGGCGGCGGCGGCTTCTTTTTCTCATCGCAATTTGGATGTTCGGGCGCTCTATTAACTCAACCGGAAAAGAGGGATGTGGTCGAGGACTTCTCAAGCTGAACCATCCACTTCCAGGCCGCTCTGACGTGTGATCGTGTCCCGAGCTATTCGAAAGCGCTCTACATGTGCGTGCTCCGCTTGAGTGATCCCCGGCATTCCGGAAATTTTCGAAATATTCCACGGAATTCCAGGAGTTCAACAAAGATATTCCACATGGCAGCCGTACTCGGAAATGTCATTTCCATTCATCAGGCCAGCGACAGTTCGGGAGCAAAGTTGTTATCGCTCTCCGTCGAAGAATTCTGTCGGAGCTCGAGATATTCAAGGCATCCTCAAAATGACCGAGAGAGACATCAGTCAGTCAGAATTTCTGGCGAATATACATACACAAGTTTCTCAAACTGCGTCCTCCTGTATCAATGAATATCGAGTGGGGAATCGGGACCGGATGAGAATCATGAATATCAAATTTCTGGAGGAACTGCAAACTGTTCTGGAATGGGAGAGCGTTTTTCGGACTTCAAATTGAGCACTTTTCTGAACTAATCAAGCGGAATACCTTTCACGGTTCAGTGAAATATGTGGCCAGATGTGCCTCTTGAAGAGCATGGTGAAAATCCGAAAACTCGTGGATCGGAGTTCCGGAGCACTCTTCTGTTTCGGTTCCGGGAACGAAAATAAACTCGATGAACGGCACAATGTCTCGATATATGTACATAGTTTATAGTTTGTACATTGGAACCCGTTTCATCGGCCACCGGTGAATCAGCCAGATCGCTCAATCGGTCAGTTTCCCTGGGTTCCGAGAAACTCCCTGTACCGATAATGTACTTGATCGGGTTTCCAGAACTCCAGCTCAGAAAAGCAACGAAGTAGATGGTTGTTATGTTTTGTCTCTGGAAATCGCATTCAGCAGCTTTCCCAAGTAGATCTGGTCAATCGGCCAGAAATGGCGCTAGCCTATCAGGCGGATTCCACTGTACACATCTAATATAGTAAACATTTTTCCACAGTAAACACATATTCGTGGCCCTCCTTCTGCCTAATTCAACTCAGTGTTGAAGCTTTCCGTTAAAGTAAACAACTCGAGATGGTTAACTTGCGATACCGAGACATGACAGCATTAGTGATCGAGGATAACATTTCCATCTCAAAGTGGTTCTGGGGGTTCCTCAAGGCGGTTCGTGGGGGAATTCATGTCGCTTTTCAGCCTCTATTGTTCATCCACGGAGAATCGTCGGAAAATACCGCGGATAATCTTGAAAAAGGAAACCTTCTCTCATTTCCTACGAAGGAGGAATATTCTGGGAGGAATGGAGAGATTCATATTCCGAGAATCCTCTGGAAAATCCCGAATCCTGGAATTTCGATGACATTTCTCAATTACCTCCCCCTTTCCCTCTTTCCTTACTCAGAACGCGCCACGTCAGGAACTACAAATCTCTGTTATGCCTTCAAGAGCCCGAATCTCCCGGAGAAAATCGGTGGTCGCAGTTTCGAGGATAAAACCGATAATCTCTAATCAGTTCCGAAAATCGTGAGCGAACTCTAGTTGGCCTCGTAGAAATCAAGGCCCAAACGGGATTCGCTGATGACAAATACACTGCTGTGGCATCGAGGATATCGATTACTTTCTCGAGCGGTGCTTGTTTGCTGCTGATTGAAGATCTGATACTCGATCGATCGAACCGTCTTCCCGAGTTTCAGAGACATCGGTGATTGTATGGTGAAATATGCACGACCGGGATCCTAAATTTTCCATCGAGTCGGCCAATTTCCAAAACCTCGCGAGAGTTCCGAGATGAGCAACTGAATCCTTGCTGATTTTCTCTCTCCGTATTAGCGAACGAACTCGTTCGATTCGATCCCATGGGCTCGACGGCGACGAGCTCTGAACTATTTCGACTTTTTTTCCCCTCGGAGTATATGATGATGTTTCCTTCTTTTTCCAATCGGTTGGATTCCGAATCGGGCCCGCAATCGTTTTCGATTAGCTCCGATGTATTGCAGCTGGAGCTTTGATCTGGAATTATAGGTCCCCACTTGAAATAGTAGGTTCCGTCCGGAAGAGAGGAAGCGATCGGTCAATGGATTTGAAGAAGGGGTGAGAAAGAGAGAGAGCGAGTCGATGAGGTCCTTTCGAAGCAGTTTTCAAATCGTTCCGACGATCTCGAGCATTTGTTGACTCACGTCGACTCTGAACAGCTTTGGGGAAAGTTTTGAATTGAGGCCGACGTGATTTTCCCGTTCTTCGCGATACTCGAACTCGATCTGTTTGAAACCCGATCTGACGACGAATGATCGTGCTTTCGAAAAAGCTTTTCGCTTGCTGTCAAGATGATTGTGTTTCGCTCGAGTAAGAGAAAACGCCTGTCGCACGATGTGAGATGAGCTCTACTTCGATGGATCCACGTTGGAAAAGTCGCAAAAACAACGGTGAGAGGGACGCAACAATCCGGCGCCGAAATATTGGATCAACGCGTGACTGTGTCGTCGGAGTGCAGATATGTTGATATATCGCCATTCTCACATCGGAACGACCGGAGAAACGGAGAGAACGCGAAACACAATATATGGATGTGCCGTCGCGAGACGAATGTCAGGCGCAGAACCCTTTTTGTCTCGTTTTCCTTCCTGGAGACGGATGTTTCGAAGGCGGTGCTATATCGGATTCGTCTTGGCGGATCCTTCGAATCCTCACAATTCAGGTTTTCCCTCTGTCCAAACTCCAGAAGAACGTATCTGATTCTTCAATTTTGACAGTACCGTTCGATAAATGGTTGTTTCCGACTGGATTTCTGAGTAATGGTGATCGAAAATCACCGTCATTCGATCAGAAAATCAAAGGGGATCTACTTCGCTCCTAGAGTCGGAGCTCTGCCTTCGAGGGAGTAGAGACTAGAGGTCCCGTTCTGTTAACGACCAAGACCAAGTTGCAATAAATGTGGCGTCCATGTGGAAACACTAGACGTAACGACGTATTATAATCTAACTACACGACAGATGACCTCTCGATCAGTCTAGGTCTGAATGCAGAGATGAATCGATCTGCTTTGTAATCAACGAAACGACTCCTCGAAAAAGGGAACTCGAAAACATCGGATTCAAAGCTTACCCGTGCCTGAAGCCAAAGGTTGATGTGTGTTATATTAACATACAGCATAACCTCAATGATTTCAACTCCGATCACCCCGACCTCGATTATTCCAACCATTACGATTTTACCTTGGCCGAGGGATGTCACGCGGAAGCTCTTCTTGAGGAATTACTTTGTCGAGTCTCAAACGCGCGATCAAATGAAGCGACAACCACAGAAATAATCATAGAGACAAGTTATCTTGCTTTTCCCGCTCATGCAGCACCGTAAAAAAGAAATCCCCCTCGACGATGTCGCTCTTTGTTAGAGGAACGTTTGCGAGAAGCAACCGACATGTCGCGAATAGCTGAACTAAGCGCGACTTCGCCATGTTGCATCTATGAAAGCACAAATGTGTCGAATCCGTGGAATTCATGAATCAAATAACGATGGCTCTCACAATCATCATTGGTTTTCGAATCAAGGATATTCACTCGTTGACGACAAAAATAGGAAGGGTTACTGTTTCAGTCGGTTAAAAACCTGTTCCGGACTATTCCGCCTCGAATCGCGTTGACACCGATGTCTTAGAACGTCTGCATAGTTCGGCTCTAACAAATTTATATAACGTTATTCCGACTTCCTCCAAATTTTATCGACTCTCAATTCTCTACATATATGAAACTTTTTCCGCGAATTAGCTGGAATAATCGAGGTTGTATTGTATATATGTACAAGAAAATCTGAATGAACCATGAAAGCGATACATTTCACGATGCGGTGCATTTTGTTTTCGATATGTCCTTAGATAACAGTGTATTTGACCATGGTCCCCTATTCCGGAACTTCTCTCCAGAAATACTCGATCTGGATCCAACTTCATTTCAACGAGAATCGCCGTTTTTGTAAACTTTTTGACCACAGTTGTCCAAATCGGTTCCGCTCTGAAAATTTTCGATTTCGACGAGCGTGTTGCTCTGCGACTGACGTGGAATGTCACTTGTGATGAATCAGCTCATGATTTCGACAGGGTCACCGCGGTTTTATTCTCTGTGTGACAGCTCGCGATGTGAGTGAGCTCCAATCAATTTGTTGCTCAAGAATTGGTCGTGTTAAATAGAACTTTCAGACATGAGCGAACTTTGCCCCTGAAAAAGAGTTGAGGAAGAAATGGACAAGGATTTCTCACACACACAGTTTGAATTTGTGAACCCACGAATGGCTCTATAGAGAAAGCCTCCGCAGGACGCAAAGCGATGTTTTCCACTCCAGACCTGTCGGTCGGAACGATTATCGAGTGGCTGGATCGGTCTATCGTCGCGGTCTCTTCCATCTCGAGAGCACGAGGAGCAAAACCGGCAATCAAGTGATCGATTCGACAAGCGCGACGGCTAGGTCTCCGCTCGAGCAAGGGAACTCTTGTCTGCGAAAACGCCCTGGAACGCAACATCAAGCTGCGACGCAACGCACGGCTGATGTCGAGAACAACGATTTCGGAGAGAGGAAAGAACCATCGAGATTCCGAGACACAAATTGGAATACCGGGACGAAGAATGCTGGTGCTGTAGAACCCATCAGCTCCGAGGACATCTACGAAATACTGATGTCGGAGCTGAAGACACTGAAGGACGGACGGACAAAGGACGGGCGAGTATCAATGTGCGCATAAAACGCTCGTTCGATCGACTTCGGAAACGGCAATTCTATGGAGCCGCCGTAGAGTGGGTTCTTCCGCCAGTCGAGGATTTTCCCAAATCAAAGAAGTGTTGGAGGCGGAGCCGAGAAGACAAGCGACGCGCGCCGAAGATACTTCATTGGAATTCGCAACGCAACCAAGCGGGATTACGACCGAATTCATATGTATCTCGATGGTAAATTGGCACTTCTCGCAATTGCGCCTCGCATTCGGCGCACGAAAAGCGATTGGAGAATCCGAGACGGAGGAGGGACCCCGAGAACCACGGGGTCGTCTTGAATGGTGCCAGCAAAAATACAAGAAGGAGAGTGACAGTTTGTTCTCTGTCGCCACTGTCGTCCTTGCCAAGGTCGGACCCCTAATTGCGTGTGTACCAATACCGCTCGAGGAAGGTTTGCTCGCGTTTCTCGGTGATTTCGCGGACGTTGTCCGTGATTTCCTTTTGTGTGAAGAGGACAGTGTTGTTGTCTCGTCGAAGTCCGACAACCAAATGAAATTCCAGGATCTCTGAGCACCTCAATGCCCTGGATGATTCTATCGTGTTTCGTATGGAAGTAAACGCAGCATGGACACCAGCAATGTCGGCAAATCATTCATAAACAAGTGGATCCGACAGCCGAATCAACAAAGTAAACGTCTCCTGGAGCTAATCGACACTGCAGAGAGAACAACGCCTCGGGCGAATCAGCACTGCAGGCAAATTAGATAAGCCACTGTGCAAGTGTGATACAGTGCCGCTCTGCACTCATTCAGGTAAACAGATACACTCAGAAACAGGTGGCCCTTCGACTCGTCCGTCTATTTACCCTGCGATGACAGCAGGAGATAAGTGGCAGGAGACAACGTAAATCATATTCCCGAGCTGTCAATATGATAAGAGAACGCCTACAGCTGGCGATACTTTCACCTAAGCTATCATCCGACACCGAGGCGGCGACAGGCTGAATGTAGAAGCAAAGGAGAAGACGAGAGGGGAGAAAAAAAGTACCGGAAAAACGACACACAGGAAGCCCAGGACTACGGCATGACGTCTCTGATTGGAAGTTCCACAAAGCTCGACTGTCAACTCCTGAATCACCGTCGAGCTTCAGCGGAAACACCACTTTGACCGAACGCCAACTCGAGCGGGATAACGAAGTGGCGTCCGTCTGTCCTTTTTCCCTTCCGTCCATCCATGTGACGTGCAGCCAAGGTCATCCGCCGCTCCCGTGCGGTGTTTGCTCCCGTGGCACGAAATGATTCTGTTCGTTCTTTTTTATGGCTGATTTGCGGTAAACGAAAACGCTCGTTGATTGAAGATGCCGGGCCATTGTACGCGCATCTTCCCAACGAGCTTGCATTGAACCCGCGCCGAAATCCGTCCAAGCCGAACGGAAATCATCCTCTTTTCCGAGTCTTCTGTCGAATACATTGTATCGAATTGTTGGATGAATTGAGTCATTCTGTTGAATACATATTGTGATGTAGCCGACAACAATGATCACATTTCGTGATGGCGTTAGTCGAACAGAAGGGCATCGGTCACGCTTATCGATAATTGTCATCCGGAACCGCCAAAATCACACGAGTCGCGCACATTAGATCCTGTGTTAATTACACCACATCGATCGTAGTGGGCGTCGAACTCAATATCGACGAGGTCGCTGCCCAAACCTCGAACTCTGCTCAAGGTCACCTTCCTGCTTTTCCTTCTCCATCTTCCTTCGTTCCTTGTCGCATGCGTTGGGACATCAAGGGAAAGCTTTCGTGTCTCCGTTACGCAGATAAAGAAACAAAACACGCGACAGCAGCGCTTTCCATCCTCGATGTCCTCGCTGTTGTTCGGGACAAATTCCTTTTGATGTGAAAGCAAAGAAGAAAAAATATCGATACGCGCTCAATCATATGTTACGTCGCTACTTCGTCGTTCATCAAATTGTTCGAACGGTGACGTTATTTCACACGACGCCTCCTTTCAGGTGCGAATCTCAAGTAGCAGGGGGAGGGGGTGCTGGATGGAGAGACTCTCTATCGATCTCCTTCTCATCCTCTCGCTTGAAGGTAGCGTCCTGAGATGAAAGGAAGATTTCAAGGAAAAAGAGGAGCCAGCCAACAACGATCGAGAAAAGAAAAGAATTCTGCTTTGAAAGCATCAATCGATCTGAGTGCAACGAAGCGGGAACGGGGTTTCGACACCTCTTCAGCCGAAGGAGCCCCGGCCCGGAGTTTTCTCTCTAATGTAGGCTTTCCGGACGAGTGTTGAGTGAATTATAAAGCTCTGTCAATCGACGCGGCTTCTTCGGACACTGAGTTCACAGTGATTTTCGTTATCAGAGAAACTTCGAGAGAAATCCTCCCGAATATCAAGTCGAGGAGCTCGAGCCTTTCGAGAAAGTTGCTGTCCGACTCCTCGAGTCCTCACTCTCGAGAATGATCGCGAGGACGTCGCTTTGGAACGTGACACAGGAGTAAACACTCAGATTAGCAGAGAAATTGAGATGTTCAAAGAGCCGTGACCTTTTTGTGACAACTCAAAGACGACTTTCTCTGCATTCATGCCATCAACGTAATGGCGCATGGCTCCGTCAACAATACATGATCGAATCGAAAGAAGCTATTCCCTCGCCATCCTCTCAGGAGGTTCTCGGCAGAACAATCAACGAACATCCATAGGAATCCTCGATGTGCATATTCATGGCGCAGTCACGTACAGGTCCCCTGGAATATGCAATCAGTACGAGATCCGTAGAAAATTCAAAACAACGTCGAGACGCCAGAAACAGGATTCGCTCGGATAAATTATCGACGAATTATTCCACTAGTCTCGAACGATCTTCGGAATATGTACTTTTCGATCCCATTCCTGAATGAAATTGTCTTTAACCTTCACAGCAACATCAGCATTAACAGCAACAATCGAAGTTATCGATTGAATTGATTGATCGGGTGTTTCTCTGACTGCGATTTCAAACGAAGGGAACGAGTTTGAATCAGAACGATATTCGAGGAATCTCGGGGTCTCGAGAGAGTTCACGATCAATCGGTCGAATTCACTTTCGGTATTCATAGAGAGTCTCCAAACAGTGGACGCCGAACTCCGATCGATCCACCCAGACGGTTCGATTCTGTTCCACCTCACCGGGCGCAAACAGAGTCGGCAGGGGCTTTGGTTTATTTTCCATGCCGTCCTAAAAACAACACTTCGTGTGTTTATCGGGACGTGGTGAGCTCGAGCGGGATCGATTCTCTGAGGTTGACGGTGGAACAGATCAGTGGAGACTTCGGGGGATACATGGAGTCTCTTCGCTGGAATTCGAAACCAGCTGTCTCCCAAAGTATTCCCATTTATTATTCCACAGAACTTCTAGGTTTCATTCAGGAACTCTGAAACCGGTCACTTGTGGCTTTGGCCGCCCGTGCAAACATGTCTGAGTCAGCGTTGAGGGAGAGTTCCACCATTTCGTCACCGGGAGACTCCCATGAAGGATGTTTGGGAAAAAGTTCCTGAACTCTTCCGACATTAACAGAAGTTCGGCCTTGGATCTCGAATTCTATCATCTAAACCAGTTCGAATAGATCGGATGATTTGCTATGCAGGACGTGCCCGGCTCATGTGACACAGCACGGTGATATTGCTTTCGGTACTGGGAACCGATCTATGGCATTTCAGCTCGTCTCGAAGGCAACTCTCGAGTAGCGAATATAGGTCTTTCTTCAATTGCGGTCTTTCAGAGCTGACCCATTCCGCTAATTTAGCGGGTCGCTCCCCAACGCGCCACATTTGAACAATATCGCGGGAAACCGCCGCACCACAGATTTTCATTTAAGGCGGACAGACTGAGAGCTCTGTCTGGCCTTCAAGAATCACGAATTCCCAATCGAGTATACCTCACCCTCTTTGCGATGCACCAACAGGACGTCGGTTTCGTAGACTTCTGCTGTTGTCGCCTACCAATAAGTTCCCCGAGGATGGAGAAGTCGTTTTCTAAATTCCTAGACTTCCCTCTGCAGATCTCGACTCGCATCGACGACCACGGCCAGTTGCGAAACGCCATCGTCCCGATGTCACAATTCTTGTTCCCCCTACGAGAGGGTAGGTGCTTCAAATGATCCAAAATTCAGGAGCGTTTTCTTCCCTATCGATTCCGTAGTGAATAGTCATCAGGGAAGACTCGTTTCGTGCTTGCTCGCAACGCCAGTACTTCCCCTTTACGATTTCCGAACCTGAGATTCTCCATTTTTTTCCTGCGCGGAGGTGTGTCCCCTTGAAGTCATTAAGAACGACGACGTTTTCTCAGAAGTCTATTGCTCTCAATTTCACGATCGACGCTACCGATACTGTCTCCCTCTCGCAAACGACAGATGGTTCACGATCATCGTGCATATATGTTGTAAAATATTCCACAAAGAGAGAGAGGGAGAGTTCTCGCTCTCATGACTCTACGTGCCGTTGAACGTCACGCTGAAATGGAGCGAATTCGACAACTAATGAATCCACACTCCATATCTTCCGGCAGTGAACAATGTCGTTCACTGTCGTTAGCGACAAGCACTGTTGATACAGCTCCGATCCGATGTATCCATCATCACAATATTTCTTCATAATTTTCCTTCGAGTTCTCGGAGAATCGTTCTTCTCGGAAGGAGCCCCTCTCCAACGTTCCTGTCGAAAAGTCCTCGAAACGCTCAAAGTAAAACCGGCGAAACGTGAGTATCGGCGTTTCTACGTTAGCGTTTCACAATTCGGATCGAGGAGTTTTCTCTTTGTCAGGGATATTGGACGCCGACTAGTTGTCAAGTTCGTCGGCCTTCCTTGTGGCAAAAACTAAGAGAGACTCTCTTGTGTCGCGCACGCGCTCAGAATTATTTCCTCTCAAGAAAATAGCCTCAAGGTCCAGCTTCTTGGAGAGATTCCCGTTTCAAAGAGCGAGGAGTCCTCTCGCTGACCCGGGATCCGATCGTCTGAAAACTGCTGCTCTGGTCTTTTCCGCTCTCGAGTGGTTTGCACCGGCCTGATACAACTCCTCCATTTAGTCAAACATTCAGGAGTTCTCGAGCGACGCCCACAGGGAATGTTTAAACTTTACAGTTCGGACTACGGCACGCGAAAGGGTGGAGAGGCTCCAAGGGACCCACGGGCTTAGCGCGAGCCGATAGTGCTCTGAGAAAAGTGCTCCAGAAGTGCCCGGCATTGTCGAAAGCTGCTGGAATCCGCGGGAACTTTTCGAGACTTTGAGAGTTCTTGAAGTTATGCGGCTTTCGAAACCACCGAAGTTCCGTCCTGTTTTCGAGCACGTCCGTAAAACCCAGAAGTTCCGAAGAGGTCCCCGCTTTCCGCGGAAAACCGCTCTGAACTTCTCCAGGACGGGACGCAAACGCTCAAAAATTATCATGGGTCCTGAGAGAGCGCCTTGTTCCTCGATTACAACGTCGTTCCTCGCTCGTGTGCCCTCGATGCCCACAACGGATGATGCATGGAAACTCGTTTCGTCTCGGTCACTCAGGTCTTCCTCCAATATCTGGCATTCTCAACAAAACATTCTGTGGATGTTAACGTTTTCCGCAAGAAGCAAGGAAAGCTCGCGCGCGTCTCGAAAAAATGTCCCACGAGCGTGAAATCTTCGAACTCCGGTCCAAGCCGTGACATTTCCCGTCATTCCGTCTGGCAAACAACAGGACAGTCGTGAGGATATTGGAAGGATGTACGTTCACGTCCGAGGAATAGCATAAAAGTGATGATATAACTTTGAAAACTCACTTTATACCTAGAATGGGAGTACGCTGAACGCAGGCGATCCGGATTGAGGCTACTCTCAGGTAAATTGAGGAAATTGGCTGGAGGACGAAATTCTCGAATTTCATAGATTAATCATGAGAGGGTACGTGAACACAGGCTACAGGATCATGCTGTCCAGGAGCCGCACATCAATTTTTGATCAAGGTTCCCTCCTACGTGAATTATCCACATGCACAGCCGGGAACGTCTGTTTTTGTCCTACGTGCGCACCGCCTAAAAACGTAATGCGGCACCAAACGCCGACTAATTGATCACATGTCGGCCAGAAGCAGTCGAAGCCGTGCTATAAACCCAGAAACCACCATATGCCACAACGCCTCGCACGAGCGAACGGTCGGTTCAATGGGAACACTCATCGGATCCAAGAGAAAAACGAGTAGCGCCGCTGAAAAAACCGAAGAATAGAGAAGCCGAATGCCTTCCTTGGTGAATGATAACTCGCTCGCTATGACAGCTCCGTGAAGAACTCACAGCCGACGGAGTTCCGAGTAGTCGACCGAGTTTCGACTAGTAGACACGGAACAGTGGCCTTTTAGTCAGACACCCATAAAGCCAGACGAGGGAACAGGCGGGCAGGCACGCACGAGCGCACGCATACACATGGTAAAATGCAGCAAGTCGGACTCAAATCTTCGTAGCCCTGATTGTCTAATCAGAAAGGACTGCTCAGGCGGTCGAGAATAGCATCAACTTGCAATGCAAATATTCCATTACTGTTTCGAGTTGCTCGCCTAATTTATTCGCTCGCTCAAAGGGATCTCGACTACGGTAGAGGTTTGTACCTGCATTTCATTTTCGCTTTTTCATTCTTCCGCCGCCGCATCGTCGCCATGAGGAGTTCCGCTCCTTTGTCTCCAACTGAGGACGGAACTTTGGACCTTCCTCCGTTCTCCGTTCAGTTTTCTGGCAAAGTCGCAAACCGGCGGCAGCTCGCCACAGCTGGTTCCGAAGCCGAAGATTCTTGCCTCTGAGATTTGGTCGACGTCGGCTCCCCGATGAAAATACCCCCCCCCCCCCCCCCCCCCCCCCCCCCCTCCCGTCTCCGGTCTCCCAGAGAGAAAACCCAACACTTGGGAACTCTCAAGGACATTTTTCGACACACCAGTCACGTTCTGGTGGCGGCTCTGGTGGTTGCCGCTGCCGCTGCTCGTTTGATTTCTTTTGGGGAACGGCCACCTGCTCGCGACTCCATTGGAATCCCTTCGGGAAGGAGAACAACAAGAGCACCAGCGACGCTCGAAAACAATGGAACGCGGCTTGCATACGGATCGTTGAAACACTTTGGATCATCATTCCTTAAAAGTGCTCCTCGTGTCTCAAGACGCGAGGAGGCTCTCTCGAATATCGCTCGAAAGGAACCCACGGGCGAGAAACTCCCAAAAGCGAAGGAGCTCAATTCGATGACATCTGGAGATATTCTTCTGTCATGTCGATGTAATAATCCAAATCAGTGGCGATATCCGCTACAGCTCTCGACGAACTTACCTAGAGCGGCTGTCGAGCTGTGCTAGAAGACGATGCTGCTTCCAGGGCACGAGGTTTCAAAACCCGAAGGGGGATCCGCGACCTGGACTGTTCAAATTAAAGTTCGCTTCTATTTTGGAACAGCGCATTCACAAACCACCCACAGGAGAACTTTGCTGTGCACAACTCAAACGCTGAGGGTCCGAACTGCGTTTAGTCTCCTAACCATGTGGGGCCCGAGGCTGCTTTACAGACCGACCCTCCCCTAGGACCCTCACCGTTGCTCTCACCCTTCGCGTAGAGGGAGGAAAGGCGATTTGGATTGAGTTGGAGCTTTTGTTATACTTTAATAATAAGCCGCGGCTGTTGCTGCGTGTCCCGTGACTTGAATATGTGAATTACGATGACACTCCCCGACCATTAGCGGACTGGATGCCACGTGAAACATGAACCTGTCCTCGCAAGCGATAACTCATGCTCCGTAACCGATACATATTCGGAAAATGATCAGACGAATCAATTGAAACAATATCTCCATTTATTCAATAGGAGTCATTCACGTTGAGCTTTGAACAAGAAATAGGATTCAGGGAATGGCGGTCTCACTCGCTCAAGAATTTCAGCATTCAAATCACTTATTGAGCATCTCAGGTGAAGTAAAATCTCTCATTTTGTTCCTTGACGAACGTTGTATTCACGGATGTTCCTCAATCACAGTTTGCTTTGTATCTCGTTGTAGTACTCCTCGGGAAGGAAAAAGTCCAGCTGAGGTCTTGCCCCGGGGACGGCCGCATACTGATCGAAATCTACGATTCCTGGAAAGGGAGGAAGGAAGGAAATTCCTCATCAAATATCCATCATGGTTGGGCGGCCGGCGCGGTGGTCGTTGAAATTTGAGGCCGAACTCCCGTCGTGATTGACTTTTTCTGCTTTTTATATCATTGTGCGCTGATTTGGATTTGGAAGATCAGACTCCGGTTGACTCACCTTCCTCGCGAAGAACTTCTTCGTCGATGCAGAAGTTTCCGGTGAACGAATTTGGTCGACAAAGAATCGCATAGACGGCATCGGCCATAATCGCCGCAGATCGAGAATGCTCTTGGGAGGTTTTCTCATCGCCAGCCAGCATTTCTGTCGCAGCCGTAGCGATCATTGTTTTTGGCCAGATTGTGTTGACGGCGATGTTCTCGGATCGAAACTCTTCAGCCATTCCGAGTGCACACATCGACATTCCGAACTTCGTCATGGTGTACGCGACGTGCGGAGCGAACCATCGTGAGTTCATGACGAGAGGAGGAGAGTTGTTCAAGATCTTCCCGCCGAATCTCGAGGCTCGGAGGTGAGGAATGCAGTGTTTCGAAGTGAGGAATGTCCCTCTCACGTTGACTTGGTGCATCAGGTCATACCTGAAAGAGTCGAAGCGAAGTTGAACGAGGATCATTCGAAATCAGAGCGTCGGCCAACAAACTTCGTAGAGAAATGAGAAATTCTCAACCAACATGACTGAATTTTCCTTCAAGAGAATGATCACCTTTTCATGTCGGTTGCTTCGGTCGCTGTGAGGCTGATCGCTGAAGCGTTGTTTATGAGAATGTCGATGCCTCCGAAGTGTTTTACCGCGGCGTCGATTCCTTTGAGGACGCATTTTTCGTCTCGAACTTCCATTACGACTGGAAGACATTGTCCACCAGCTGCTTCGACTTCTTTCGCAGCTGTATATACCGTTCCCTTCAGTTTCGGATGCTCGCAAGCGGTCTTTGCGGCGATCACGATGTTTGCTCCATCCTGAAAGGCGAGAACTGCGAATTTACAGCTTCATCGGCCTCAACGAAGGGAGTCGACAATGCTCTAAGGACACAACTGACTGTCACCGTCGCTACAACGTCCACAATACCACCTGAAGATCTCGCTGATTCCAGACAGCTTCCGACAGCGCTTCCGTTTTTCTTGAAGATCGAAAACGATCGCACAATGTAACGAACATGTTGTCTCGAGACAACAAACCCCTCAGATAACGAGCTATGCTGAAGACTACTCTTCAATCAGCGAACATCATGAGTGATCAACCAGGCGGATGGCGAAATTGTACTTCGCAACAATTTATTGTCCCACCCTTGACGGAATCTGTTCCGTACTTCAATACATACGCTGAATCGTTATCTCACGGCAACTCGGTTCCAGAAACCATGGTCAAAGAGTCTGTCTGCAAAACTCATGTGCTCGTTATCCGAGGAATTCGTTATACAAAAAGCTGGTCGAGTGCACGGCTCATTTCAGGATATTCTCTCGATGTTCGAGGTCCTCCGAAGGTTATGTCAGTTTGAAAGAGCTCAACTCGCTCCACAGGACCGACGCAGATTCTCAAGAATGACCGGTGTTACAAAACTCGATCAAAACTCGATTCGGTTTCGTCGGTGGGAGCGTCGTCATCGATATTGAATTTTGGTTGAAGTTTTTCTCCGTAAATTTTTTCCACAGAGTGCATTATCATCAAACTTCCCACAACGAACACTGAGAGGGTTCATCGCTGCACCGGGTGTGAACTTCGCAATATTTAAATTTCGACGAATTCTTGAATGCGAGCAACCGCTTGTGGGAGAAAGCAGGCGCTGGGTATTGAAGTTTGAAAGTCGTGGCTTTGGCTCGACAAGACTATGGACAGACAACTTTTTCTCTCAGCTCTAGATCGCCGCAGCGCCGGAAAGTGTGCCGACGCCGATCACCGCAAAGGGATCCGAATCGACCTCCTGATGTTCGATCTTTCGACAAGTTGAGACCTCATTCAGGTCAAAACCACGGAGCACCCGATAGGAAGATCGAAGAGGAACGTACCTTGGCGCATTTTAAGGCGATCTCCTTTCCAATCCCTCGACTCGCGCCCGTTATGAAAATCACCCGGTCCTTGAGTTTTCCGGTGTTTTCCATGTCGCCGTCGTCTTCTGTCTTTGGGTTTCCGAGCTCCGAGCTGTTTTTTCTTCTCTGCAGAAACAAAAAAAAAAGAAATTGAGGCAAAACGAAGATCTTTTTTTTTTATTGAGCTGGACTCCAGGGGACAATGAAGCTTTTTACGAGCCACTCACTCAGAGTCAACGCTCAGCGTCATCGCCGCCATGAATAGGCGGCGGAATGGCGAGGGCGACATCTCGAGTTGCACAAAAGTTGCTCTGTCTTCGGACAACTGTATGTTTAGGAGTTCCGGTCTCGAAAGCAAAACAATCCGCTCATGAGACAAAACATTCCATGAAGTGTTGCTACGCGCTTTGGCTAAGTGAGTGAACGATTTTCCAGCTGACGATAAAGCAGCAACAGCTGCTGAGGTCTCTTCGTTACGTGACCCGGAGAACAAGTCTCGACGGGAGAAATCTGCTGAGGGAGATGGAGTGTGTCTGGGTGACAGAAACGTCACGTTCGACGTCTAAGACGGACAAACCTTTCTCGGTTTCACAGATTCCCGCAAGTCGACGACTGTGTTAACAGACGGGCTTTGTTTGGGGCGCCTGCCGACTGACGTGTGGTGAGAGTCAACTCGCTCTCGCCGCAGATTTACGTTCAAGCGAAGCGGCCTCTTGACGCGGCCGGTGCGTCAACGTTAACCGACGGAAGATACTGGCTCTGTTGTTCCGTCCGGTTCTCTTTGGTATAACCGAAACCGACATTCGGACACATGAGCAGCACCTTTTGTCTCCGAAGGTGTGTCTGGATATCTTCTCCGCTCCCCGCAGCTCATTGTTTGGAATCTGTCCTCAACTGTTTCCTCGCAAGAATGTTCTATCTCGACGTCTCGCGACGTTCTCCTGATTTTCTGGGCGCGCGACAGTTTCGTTGGCTTGACGCGCAGTTCCCAGCATCCGAATCGACTGAAAATCACAGAGTAACCATTCAAAGGAGGGCGTCCGCATTTTTTTGAAAAGATGAGGCTCGTGTCCAAACTCCTGCTCCATCTTCCTCTGATATACGGTGCGTGCGGTGGAATTCAGCCGAGTTCAGCTCATCACTGGCAGCCGATAGTTGGGTCGTGTATTATGCAAGCAGCATCGATTTCATCAGGCCTGGTATTGGTCCAGCATAACCGGAGACTGTTGACCAATATTTCTACAACTCATCGAAACCTCGACCTCGATATTTTCCCAAGACTCGAACTTTCTCAGCAGGTTTCGCGAACCCTCCAACACGACTTTCTCGAGCGAAACTCTCGAGATGTACCTGAAGTACACTGTCGAGTACGGTTCGGTTTGTCGTTGTCAAAGAATTGACTCGCTACTTCGAGACGCTTCATGAGTCATGAGTAACTTGAGAGATTCTTTTGGATAAGTGCGGAATCAATGAAATTCAAGTCCTCTGGAAACATTGCCTCTCCGACAGGTACAGAAAATCAAGTCGAGTGACGAAAGCAAGCATAACCGAGGTACAAATCTCGGATCGCTGCCGACGTGCTCGCCGGCATCCGCCGGATATCCGCTCCTCTATAATTACGTGCTTGGTTCCGCGAGCACGGTAGGCGAAAAATCGAGAATCACCTACGCCACGACGACATCTCAACTCCAATCGAGCGTGCAGTTGTTGCGCTCGTTGTCGTTGTGATCGATGAAACACTAGATTGAGCGTCAGAGCGAATTCCCCCAGAATGCTTTCAAAACGTCGTAATCTGCGGTCACTGTGACGAACGATTGACAAAAAAGAGAAGTATCGGATGCCGCACTCAATGAGCGAACGGGACGCCGTGTAGCGGAACTTTCCATAGCTGCAATTTGCGGATCCCTCGGACAACCCTTCGACTCGTGCGCTTCAGGAATCGATTTGAATCTTTGACTCCCGTCAAACACGTCGACGATCGAACGGCCTCGCTGGTGTGGTTTCGGAGAGAGCTCGTTGCCAGACTCGACGACGCTAATCCAACATCAAAATCCTTAGAAGTCATTCGGCTTTTGAAAGCGCCAGATGGCAATAATCGTTCGATAGCGGGTCAGTCGGCTTCTCATCCAGGTTTCTTGCCCGTGAGTTCTCCAAGCGACTTCGTTTCGTTTTCACGCGAAAGCTCGTGGAAACGACGATTCAGTTCCCCTAACCAACAGCCTGTTAAAGCTGACTCGAAGGTAATTTGCCGTAGACGTTAATTGCATTTGTCAGAGACAACGCAATTATTCAGCTGCGAACGCGATTTCGTGCTGATAGACTTTTCTCGCGGAACTTTTGTGATGTCCGAGCTCGGCCTTCATGAAGAGAATGTGAGCGATGAATGACAGTATTGTCGTTGGAAGTGAGCTATCTACGAAATTTTTCGACTTTTCCTCGCTGTACGTTCTGCCTCTCGACCACAAAAGCACCGACCGAGAAGAACACCTAACTATAGGTCTTCGGAGTTTGTCCGCAATTATGGTTTGATGACGCTTCACTTGTCATCGAGCGGATTCCAGAGTTTCAGGGACGGAGGGAACAAGACGAACAAAATGGATAAAGGAATCAACTTCGAGACTTATTCAATTCCGATATGTTCGGTGATTTCGAGAGGGATTCTGCCGGCATCGGTTCCTTTTGTAACTTCCACAATCGGGTATTTCTACTCACATCTCTTCTTGAACTTGGCGCCAGAGATGACAGCTTGGCTGAAAACTATACCGATCTTCTTCTTGGCCGCATACTGCCTGGTACGCGGCCAAACGCAAACCAAATACAAAGTGAGTGAGAGTTCCTTTTTGACTGTTGTAGCTCGAAGAAGAGTTGCCAGATATTTTGAAATTACTCATTTCATTCAAACGAAATATTTATCGAGAACTCCTGGTATTCTCAACAGTACTTCGTCGCGGCGGGACTCCTGGCCTCCAGTGTTGGTGACTATTACTTGGTTTGGCGTGACGATGACAACTTTCTGAAAGGAATGGGAGCGTTTGCCCTAGCTCACATACTGTACATCTTGGCTTTCGGTTTCAAATCGATTTCTCCGACCTCGTTGGTCTTCTCGATAGGACTTGGAACCAACGTCATCCAATTCTTGATCCCTCACCTCAAAGGTAGCCGGACAGCTTCACATTTCAAATCCTGAACACTGTTGTTTCGTGTCTCCTGCAACTTCTTGATTTCCACAGGTGTTCTTGTTTACGGTGTGCCCTGTTACATCGTGCTCATATCGACAATGTTCTGGAGGGCCTTTGCAAGTCTTCAGCTCTCTTGTACGTGGACGAGGGCCATAGGAGCTTTCGGAGCTCTGATCTTCGCGGTGTCAGACTTCAACCTCGCTTTGAACGCTTTCTACTTCGCCGTCCCTTATAGAGGACACCACCTAGTTACAATTGTAACTTATTATATAGGCCAGCTTTGCATCGCGCTCTCTGCGGTGGATCGTGACGAGATGGCAAGAAGTTGTTTGGAGAAAATCAAGAAGTCGGTCTTATGTCGAAGTCGACTCGGGGCAACTGCCCGGCTGTCGAGGATTCTGACAGCGGGAGTCATTCACGAGCACTGAGCCTCGGAATATCAATAAATGGGGATTGTGAATCAATCAGAATCATTGCTTCTCATAGTCAGCGAATCCTCCTTCCAACAGAATGTTTCGAGATTGAACGAAACTCCTGGGGCCTTCGGCTCCTTCTTCGACCCGAGTACTTTGTCAACAATACCCTCATCATATCGAAGTTCGGCCTCATCGCTAGCCTCCCCACGAGACGTTCGTAATCAACCAAACGTCTGTCAGTCTAATACTAGGCGCCATGTCATTCTGCTTTCGTAGAGGCGTCTGAGGAATTCATATTACGAATAGAGATATTGTGATGTACTATTATCATTGATGCAAGCCATAGAGATGCAGTACAACTGAGAAGTTTTTAGAGAGCGAACCGAGGAAAGAAACCTAGGTATCCACACCATACAAGAACAAGATGTATGTTTCAAACCAATGTACCTGATAGAGGTGGCAAATAAACTATGTATGTATATTACGAATAGTGGTATCTACGTCGTGAACCCAAGAAACATCCGATATCTGTGGAGTTGTCCTTGAAAATCTAATCAAGATTGCGCGTCACGGCCTCGTGAGCCCAACCTCATTCGGCTCTACGTGCTGGGCTATGTATGACCATATCTGTAGCTTTGTCGTGTGCTCCTCAGAAATCCCATTTCGCTCGCGACCAAGAAGAGAGCCGGGCGGGCGAGTAACGCGCATATTGCCATGCTAGCGGTGGTGCGATGCCTGCACGTTCTGAAAGTGAAATTCCGCTATGCATGACGTCAACATCCTTCCAGCAAGCCGTGTATTCGCTTGTAAGCGCGAAATTGTTTGTGTGTGATCTTTCCACGAAGCACCAAGGAACCGGGATCAAAAATGGCACGAAGGTAAACTGATCTCTCAATAACTAAGGCAGAAAAGAATGTTTCGATTGAACTACTTCGATGGTTCGAAAAGCAAGGCTCCTACAGAGCTGTCCGATGTCGCTGAGGGAGAGCATCCGCCGTGGAGGAGAGTGGGTGGAAGTCAGAATATCGAACACCGAAAACTCCTTTCATAGAAATGCATCCTCGAACCAAGAGATGGCTCTAACCGGAGATGTGCTTTGTAGTGTTAGACCTTCAGTCAAGAAGTTGCCGCAACCAAGCCTTTTTATGCTCCTCATGTCGTGGACGGCGATGTTCGTTTACGGAGTTCTACCAACTGGAATCCCACACATTTTTTTCACCCTCTGCTATGCACTCACAATGGACAACCCTGATCTCGGCCAAGCTATGCCTTTCATACTTCGAATCACGCCTTCGATATTCCTCTACTATCGCATGGTGAAATTTGGCCGACGAAATCGTTATACGGTAAGCACAGGGAGAAACACTTTCGTCTTATATTTTGAATCCTCATTTTTCTCAGATGAAAACTCGTAAGCAGAAAAGATCGTTCATTTCTACAGATGTTGATTGCTGCGGGACTCCTGCTGTCGGCTGTGGGTGATGTTTTCTTCATGTGGAAGGACGAAACGAAATTCCTGATTGCCATGGCGTTCTATGCCGCCATGCACGCCATTTTCGCGATCGCACTGGGTTTCGAAAGCTTCGGTGGGCTCGGCTTCGGATCAAGCGCGAGCTTAGCAATGATTTGGTATCTGCTCGTGCTTCCGCACCTCTCAGGTTGGTCGAAACTCGCGGCCTAATTGTAGATTACCACATCAGATCTCCTGCCGACATTTCATGAATTCAGTGAAGTGTTGGAGTAATCATCTCCTCTTCGACTGGTTTCAATGTTTTCTCATTCCAGGACTTTACACCGCTCTCGTGCCGTTCTATATCTGTCTGGTGTGTTTGACTTTCTGGCGAGGCTGCGCTCAACCCGACTTTGATTGCTATGGGACCAAAACCTGCGGAGTGGTGGCGACCCTATTCTTCCTGATCTCACATTGGAACTTCTCCTTGAATTCGTTCGGCGTTGTCACACCCTACGATTATCTGAACGTTATGACCGTTGTGTTTTTCTCGGTGGGTCAGATGTTAACGGCCATCTCGACCTTCGATGAGAACGTAGTGTTCAACCCGAGAAACCTCAGAAGAATATGAGTACAAACGATGAATTTTGATTGATTTGATTGAATATTATATTTTTTTGATTCAACTCTTCTACGATTCGGCGTGGATTTCAGATTCGAACTATAACTCCCATATTATTGTGACAGTTTTTAACAATCACTGAGAAAGAACGATTTGACGAGAAACTTTATTCGAAAATTAGGAAGACAGTGTATGTCATCAATCGAATAGCTGTGACCGTGACAGAGAACAAAAGATTATCTTGAGAAATTGTGCTCTTTGCCAATGAATAAATAATGCTGAGAAATAAGAGCCCGAATCTTAAAATCAAAGTTATATAAGAAATCAATTTTGTGGTGAAACTCTAGAATTCCCATAAATATTTTGCGAAACACTTTCGTACCAATTCTAAAGCACACGAAGAAGCTATACGATACGGACGACACGATACTGGGATTGCATGTAGAAACTACTTTTCCTCGCCATTCGAAAAATGATGCGCTCAGTTTATAGCGGAATCGAAGAACGCGAATCGGAATGATTCAAACCGATAGCGTTTCCTGTGTCCTAGGCGGAGTATCTTCTGTTCCTGTTTTTTAGCCAAATGACGCAGATCAAATAATGGTCAACGTTTTTAGGCGTCCGATGTTTTGGTCCGCATCGAGAGTTGTATTCGAGCTCAATTGGATGGTGAGCAATACGAGACCAAATCACGGGGAACTCTGTTCCTCGAGAGTGGAATCATCCGAGAGACCCGATTCGTTCCTCAACGAACAGAATTCTGCTGCTGCATCTGACACGATCGTTCTTCGAGCATCCTTTCAATTCTCGTTCGATTTCCAGCGAACAAACTGGAAGCTCTCTCATGATTGTGTTTGTTAATTCCAGCATTCTCGCTCAAGCCGAGTTTGCTGCTGTTGCTGACACCACAGAAATGAGTATACCGAAGTTATCGGCTCGGACGAAAAAAGAACACAATTTCGAGTCCGATCAAGTCTCCCTCGCTTGATCGGGTGCCCCCAGCATGACTGCTCCAAAAGCCTGGCGGTTCCTATTAACTCTTGAGCATTCGACTCATTCTCTTTTTTTTCTCTGAGATCACACTGAAAATGAGAAGATACGGAGACATATTTTATTCGAGCACCTTTTTTCTTTACAACAGACACTACCGATTGTACTTTTTATAAAATACGTGGTATAACTACGACAGGACCTGATTCCCTCGACTAATTTTCGGAGAAAGCGCTCGAGAGCGAGCTGCTGGAGAAAAGTCGTCGGCACGATTTTCATGAGAGTGGAATTAGGCCTCCACCTAAGCGCCTTAATATTATAAGCCATGTTTCAATCGACAGCGAGCCGTACGGTCGACCAGCGCGGCGTGAAACCGGAATCGCGGCCGCAAATCTCATCTGTTATGAAAGGATCTTCGCCGGAAGTCTCTTCTCCCCTTTCAACTTTCTCACGGTGCGCTCGGATACTCCCTGCGAGTCGACGCGTCCCTGAACGAACACCTGGAGCACAACGTTCTCGAACTGAACTTTCAGAGCAAGTTTACCTCCCATTTTTCTCAGCTTCCGTCCGATGCTGTTCTAACCTGAAGTCGCAGCTTCCCAGAGCTCTCCTGTGGAATGTTTGAGAAAACTCCACTCAGGAGACAATCTTTCACTTTACATCCGGCCCTACATCAAAGATTCTCTCGAATCTTGATCTTTCAAGTGGTTTGGATCAAATTGGGCTGATGGCGTTACAGATGTGCATCTCAGAAATTAGCGCCTCCTGATCTCCGAGGCTTGAATTCGTGTCCATCCAGAGAATGAGAGATGATCTCGAACACGGCAGAGTTTCGCCCTGGAATAACGAAGAAATTCCCGTCTTACATCTCGACTTAGATGACAATTGATCGCTTTCCAGGGATCTCTCAACCTTGATCCGACTAGTTATTTAAGTCTGCCGATTTTGCGGGAAACTTCTCTTTTTGGCACTTTTTTGACGAAGTCTTTAGCGGATGAAAGCTCTAATGGAGAGCTGTTTGTCCACCCCGAGGTCCCGGGTTCCTGATTCGCTTTTGGCTGTTATTGACACCAAGTAAAAGAGCAGAAACGAAGAGATTCTCGACTGGGTCAAAAGGAAGAGCAGTTTTGGAGGAGCCCAAAAAGCCATCAGGAACCTTTGGGTGAGTTTCGGATCCACAATATACTCGAGGACAGCGTTGCTGAGGACTCCGCGAGCTTTTCGTGCAAACAGACATCTCGTGAGTTAGTTTGACCCAGTGCAGACCACATTTCCCCTGGAATTCTCAGGAATCCTGCTACAAATGGATCATACTTTCTCAAGGATACTATCATCTAAAGATCTCAAGAGTTCTCGCAGCTTCATCCAAGGGAATCGAATTCGAGACATCCGCAACGCAGTGAACTTCGAGATGCTGGCATCGGGACTTCTAGGGAAAAGATTCTAGTCCGGAAAACACTTCGCTTTCGAAAATGGAAATTGAGCTTTTCCGGAACCGAGCCAAAATTATCGAGGGATTCCTGAGTGGCTAGTTGACATTCCCGCGCTTCCGCTTCTCCTGCGGCTGTAAACTGGATTTTGATTCTGTGAGAACAGACTTTGAAGTCTGTCTGATGCTCCGGTGCTCTCTTTGTGTAGAAGTTCGATCAATAATCGAGAGGGTCAAACGACCAACGGCGCAGTTGTGAATGCTGGCACGGAGAATTTGCTCTTGGCAGAGTCACTGTAGCAAGACGATCCTGACTCGATGTATATGCGTGTCTATATATCTTCGTGATGTTTCTCTTCCGTCTCTGTTCGGAGTTGACAGTCGCTTTCGATGTAACCAAAGTTTATTCAGGCGTTTAAGCTCTTTTCTACAGCGAAAGCAGAAGCAGCAACGGTGGCGTCGTCGTCCGCTACCACAGCGACAAATGCAAAACTAGACAACACAGTGATACGATGTTGAGGAAAGTGAAGAACCAACTCGAGTGAAGTGATTGGAATTGATTTCTCAAAGATGCCTTTGAATTTTTTCGGGATCCTCCTTCTGACTATCGCTTCAGCTTCCCTCATACAAGCGAAAGGCTCCAGAGGCGGAGGCGTCAGAATCCCAGGTCTGTATTCCATAAGAAATCGCCCCAAAATCGACTGAATCAGCTTCGAATTCTCAGCCATCATATTTCATTTCGGACTTGTTTTGAATCGAAATCCAACTCCTCGAATCGAATCAAAAGGGATCGAAGAATGGTTGACGATGTCGTTCACGAGTTTTCGCTCCATGGTAGTTGCGACCATGCGTGCGAGGCGAGAAACCTGTTTCCGAGCTTCGAAAACGAGGGTTTCAGCTTCAGAAACAGAGAACGTCTCGATGTTCCGCATCTAGAATGTGTGAGTTATATTCCTCTGGGAGCAAAGACGAACGTTGCTGGGGAAGAACGCCGAGCCGAAAAAGCGTGGTCTCTAGAGAACTTCTGGTAGACGGATGGCAGTTCTACAGACGTAGCCTCAAGGACATCAGTCACCGTTCCTCTTCACTGATGGAAACTACAACAATTTGTCTCAATGTATCGATTTGTCTTGCAGGCCCGAGATCGTCAGGTTCACGCTCGAACTCGCGCGCTCAGACTACATACCATGCACAACCCGTGCACGACGTACCGGCTGCACACTCGAGTCATATCTCACATGCGAGCCCTTCGTCTGGTCTGAATCCAAATCCAGGTTTCCACGCTCCTTCACCGAATTTCGCCGTCGGACAAACCTCGTCAAGATATCCACCTGCGGTTGGTGGCTATCCCGTTCAACATTATGGAGTTCCCATGCAAAACAATCCGCCAAGAAGAGGTTCCAACGTTCTTCCTTTCGGCGCCGGAGCCCTCGCGGGAGGCATTGTGGGAAGTAGGATCGGCCACGGTTCCACGAGTCACGGACATTACAGCGGCAGTCATGCAAGTGGAGACCATCACTACTCAGAAGGCAATGCAGGAACGGAAATCGATGACGCGAGCGACATCCAAAGCGATCTGAGCTTCAACTCGACTATATGTTCGAACAATAACACGGCGGAAGACGAATTCAAATGCGATGCGTTTAGATCTGTGATCGACGGTTTCTCAACGAATTTCACCATACATATGGTCAATCAGACTTCCGATGTCAATTCAACGAATGTCGAGTAAATTATTCGAGTGCAGAATCTTTCGAGACACAGGCCGCTTTTTGTATTAGATTTTCCAGCTACACTTTTCGCTCCTTTTTCCAGATTCTGGGGATTTCGTCTGTCCCGCTCACGGAATCAACGACATAAAACAGTGGAAAATTCGACTTCTCCTTATAGGATGCTGTAGATGTAGATCGATTGCAATTCGTTTGGCTCATGAGGTTCGCGATGATAGTTTAATGTTTGTGGCGGAGAATCGATGAAATCCACTCTCGAGGACTCTGAGCACTCTCTGAACAAGTGGCGGCTGCAGTGACTGTTCTTAGTGAGCCTGATTCCGCCGTTATCCGGCCTGAAGTGCCTTAAATTTCGTCATCCCACGTACTCGCTCTTATGTTGGGGTAAGCGGACTCCCCTTCTGTCCCAATTCTTCCACGAGCAGTGTGACCCCTGATTTCAGGGAGAATGTGGTAACTCTCGAGTTGGAGCGTTCCCAGCTGGTGCCAGCTACGGGACAGAAAAGTTTCCCGAGACGGGCATATGCGCCTAGCTGATGATTTCCCCATTATGAATGTTTTCCCCATCTCCTCAACTTGATTTCAGTAAAACAGCACACTCGATTCTCAAACCAAAGAAGTCTTTGATGTCGGCGATGTTGGTGAGAGTGCAGGCTGCTCTGTTTTACAATATCATTCCGAAGTTGATGGTTGTAGACACTCGATGTGTCGGTATCTCGATCCAGAGCGGCCATTGCAGAACCGCAGACGTCGAAGTTAGTGCCTGACGTCGCAGCCCGAGAAACTAGGGTACGATGTCACGGTTCAGCAATGAAAGTAGGTTCCCTCGTGTGGGATGAGCTACGCTCCACATCGATCTTAAAGTTCTGACCGCCCGTGGAGAAGATGAGGCAGCTATCAACGTTGGCAAAAAAGTTGCTTTCGTTTCCAAACAAACATTTTCTTCCGCTCCTACATCCCATCGGCCTTTCGAGATATCTTGGTGGATCCTCTTCACTCCGCGTCAACGCTCAGCCCGTCACGTCGCGAACGAGTGTCGAAGCTCCGGGAAACTTGACAGACTTGTTGAAACTGCTTCGGACTTGTTGCGCAAGCCTTCCGCTTGAACGAAAACGCTTTATCAAAGTCTGATGCTATTGGAAAACTGCGATCGAAAGCTAAAACCCCGCTCGGTTCTGAAGCAGAGAAACAGCTCGCTCTCAGATTGATTTTGGCTTTCGGATTTGGATTTGAATTTCGACCGGACCTTGATCGGAGTATAATGCATTACCACTCGATTGGTGAAGTTAATAAATATTTGATTGCATGATCAGCTCATCGATCAAGTCAATAATTCATTGGGTCGCAGATTGGTTCAACCGATTACGGGTAGAGACTTTCGTTTCTCTAAGCGAATGTTTCCCTTTATTTACACGAGTGGATTGACCGCGGAAGAGTGACGTCATCCGCCGCAACGCTCGCTGTACAGCGTCCAACGGCCTCACCGAAAGCAAGCAGAACCTCAATCATGAAACTGTTCGTTAGGTCAGGGATTGGGCCGACGGTCAGCTCATTATCTCGCTTGTTTCTGTCGGCCGGCTACAATCGGATCTTTCGCTCGCTGACAACATGGAAAAAGGCAACACAACTTTTCCTATAAAGAGCCGTGGTCTGAGCATCAGCAGATGGCGGCCGGCCTCGAAGGGCGCCAACGACCCCCGACAAAACAAACGCCACGCAACTCTCTGTTCTGATCTGGTCGTAGTTCTGTCCACGAAATGAGGGTATTATAACGAATGTATCAGTTGTATTGTTGTGCCATTCCATTTCTCCGCTTCCTCTGTCCGTTTTGTCCCGTACACAGCGATCACTGTGTACAGCTTGCTGCCTTCTCCGAATCAGACCTAGAATTCAAGAGTTTTGTCCTTTTCCTGTCGTCTCCGTCCTGGATGATCAGCCTCTCTGTGCACTGAGACTTCCACCGAGATGAGAGTTTGCGTAGAACGAAGTCTCGTGAGTAAACAGCAGAGTGGTGCGAAGAATAGATTCTTTCAGAAGAGAGAAGTTATTGAACAAACTGACCCCTTTGCAAGCATCTCGTAAATGGGCGGGGCAACTTTCGGCGACGTGGCAAGTTCTCCATTGTTCCTTTTGAAAGGAGCAGAAAATGCCGAGGATAATTTCTCGCGATTACTGCAGCTGACGCCGGCAAACTCGTCGCCTCCGGCGACACAACCTGCATCCGACCTCAAGTGCGGCGTATGAGCGATGAACTCTCTTCCTCTGACCCGATCCCTGTCCAAAACACGAGCCTTTCATCGACGCGAAGCCTCTAACCATGAGCTTGCGTGAAGTATCCATGAGAGCGCGATAGAAATACGGTGCCATCTCGATTATATCTTTGATATGAGGAACGTTATTCCCCACCTTTGGGCCTCCGCGAGCTGTCTCTGAGAGGACTTTCGACGTTCTACAGGAACTTCCGAAGCGAGCTTCAGGGCGAGCTCCTCACGATCAGTTTTTTCGAATGACCACGGGAATGAGTGCTCGAAAAAAGAAGGCTCCCAAATGTGGGAGACAGTGAATATTGTGATTAGTACCGCCAGCGTGCGGCGTACCCGTTGTGTGCGAAACAGATCTCGGGTGGCTTTCCCTGGCCTCGAGTGCTTCAAACCTGAATAATTCCTCGTCGTATAAACGTTCGTTCTGTGGCTTAATATCGAGGCGAACAATGGCTGACGAGGGACCTCCCGAGCAGGAGAAGTCTCCGCCAAAGTTTTCAGCTGATGTCGAAATCTCTTGCGAGGTCTCAGACCCGAGATAAAAGACACGAGAGTCTCGAGTGCCACAGGTATCTCATCCGCGTCGTGGGCTACTAGTGCCGTAATTCCCCAACCACAACGAGGAACGATTTTGCCTCCTCTCGCAAATACAAGGTGTTCTCGGAAAGAGTACACATTCCAGAGAATTAGCTTTTTTGCCCCCATTCACACCCGTCGCCATCGTTGACACACCGTGGCCTTTTACCTGTCGTGTTCTGCAATTTTCCCATCATACAGAAAATATGTAGTTCCTGTCGTCCACCGTTTCGCGTCCCATGACGAGGCGTGTCAGACATCGACGTCGTCTACGCGATATCCACAGGATTTTTTGTCCGCACTACCGGAACTCGATTTCCTTTCCAGCCATGAAAGTACGGGTTTCTTTCTTATGAGTCCTCCACCGGGAAGGGAATGCTGCATGTCGATCACCGTTCGGAGTCGACTCCGGACAACAATGAGTGGACAGAAGACCCAGCTCTATGTCAGTCTTTCGTTCGCATTCGCGTAGACGTTGCTCTTGGTTATCTCGAGATGGTATTCCCGACGGTGAAGGCTTGCTCTCTATGCGGATGACGTATGATGACCTCTAATGGATGTTGTCCCTCGTCGTCCCTGGTCATTCCGTTCGTCACCACCACCACCACCATTTCAGCGAGTTAATAGAGAGACAGATACAAGCGTGTATTGAGAGAAACAGCGGCTATGTGCCTGAATGCACGATCCACTCTGTTGCACTCCATCTCGCTAAATGGAACCTGACGCTGAGGCCACTGCCTGTGGCTCGCCAAGGGAAAACACTCACGACCGCGGTCCCGCACGTGCTTGCGGCCTAACAGATATGATTGATATCGATTAGATTGTTCCGTATGTCTCGCGTAATGCGTTCTCAACTGTACAAGCCAAAGCTGCGCGCTACGGAGCTTGAGACAAGGCTTGTGGCTTCGGACGGATGTTGTATCGAAACAGGGTTTCAGAACAGCTTCTGGAGAAAGATTCCGACCGTCGACGTCGTCGCCGCCGCGATTCTGCCAAGCTAAATTAGGTTTCGGCCGAAACCGTCTGTGTCTGCGTTCCGAAGAATTCCCTCGGGCGCACACCCGAAGAGCCGTCATTGCGAACGCCTGCATTGACAGCTTACGGTCCAGTACGACGGGCCGCCAATGCGTGTCGCTTTGGATGCGTTGTTGTGAACTGTGGAGTTTCCGGTCCCGTGAATAAGCCGGAAGCCTAAGTATAAACAATGCTCCGGGCCGTGCGCGGAGGACGAAGCGAAACGAGAGCGATGTCCCGTATCGTTCGAAAGTGATACTTTTTAACATTCTTCCGGAGTTTTTCCTTCTTTTCTCGATTCACAGACAACGTTCTTCGGCGGACGTCCATCTATAGTATTTCGCTCGAAGCGAGAACATCGGAATCGGAAATACGGGATCTGGAAGCGAGTGCGAATGACGGATCAGAAAGCGAGCGCAGCATTCTTGGGTGAATCTCCACAGATGGACAAAAACACAGGGAAACAAGAAGAAGCGTTTGGATTCTCTGACAACGAACACCGACGTTCCCGTACGGAAACTTTGTAACCTTTGCATACGCAACGAACGTTCGTCGCATAGTTCCGAATACACATGCACTCGTTTCAGCAAACTCTTCAACTGAGAGTGCATAGAGCAGGGAATGAACACCGTCGACGAAAGTCGCGAGCGAGAAGGGACCGGGATGAGTGTCAAGTATGTAAACGACGTAGTTGAAAGAAGACAATATATGTAGAATGTGAAAAGCTTCTCTTTTTTTGCCTCTGACACTTCTGATAGTCTCGCCATAATCCCTCTCTGTGGGGGACGAAACAAACATGGGGGACGAGGGGAGGGGAGGACCGAAACGGCGGGAAGTGGCTCGACTCTTGGGAAGGCAAGACGAGACGAATGTATTCCTCCATTCTGGAAAATATCATTTTCTTGAGAGCTATAAATGCAGTTTTTGTAATCGCTCTCCTTCCCCTTCTGGACGCTAAATCCTCTTGACAGCTTCCCCGCAAGAACTCCAACTGATCCATGAATTTGCCCCTCCTGCATGAAGAGCTCGGGCCATCATTGAAGTTTCTCTTCTTCCAGAATCTGAAGGAGTTCGAAAGAAAACATGCCCAGAGCAGATTTGTTCCCCTTGCTCCGCTCTCAGCGCTCGATTCCTGAGAGGTTCAAGACGCCAATGGGGAAATCGAAAATATCGTCGATGTTCCGAGAGGAGCCCGCATGGAATAAGAAGTCGCGTTCACACTCCCTTGGTCCGAGGATTGCATTTACAGCAATACTCGAGACGTGTAGATACCGCGTCCATGAACTGGCGCGGAATGGCATCTGGAACGTGACGTCGCCTAGAGGCCGATGAGCTCGGTTGTAATTGACCGATCGCCCTTTTTCTATTAGAGCACAGAGCCGATCGTACATCATGAAGTTGATGTGAGTGATATTCGATGCAGGCAAAATGTTCCTCTCTTGGCGACACGGATCCAGCGGAAATTTTCACCTGACCCTCTACGACGGGGATTTTAAGAATACGGCGCCTTCACTTGGTTGAACGAGAATGTAAGACAACTCATATCTCTAAACATGTTTTCATAACGCTTCGTCGTGCGAAACACCAAAAGCTGTAAAATTCTTTTCTCTCCAGACATCAACCCATGCAGCCACTCGCAGATTTCGGCGTCGTGAACGGAACGTTTGATGCCTCGGGGGACGTGCTCTCTGATTCGTTGTAAATGCTCATACAGCTTCATATTTGTTATAGAGCCTCATAACTGAACCTCGAGGGGAATCATAAATATATTCTACTCTGTTCTCGACACGAAGTCACCTTCACCAAGTAGTAAACGAGCTATGTGATCCTCGCCGAAAGCGTGCTCGCGTATATGTACATGTCATCATATGACTTGATTAAGCCGAAGAAGCCGGGACTCATATCTTTGAACTCTGCTAGGTCAAATTGGAGAAAGAGAAGCTTTTATTTGTCGATTTATGAAAACGACTCGAATTATGTATCGGGGGAATAGTTGAGCTCATAGTTCAGTCGGACGAGTCCTGTTTAAATTCTCCATGTCGACATTGACCTCAATCCTGTTCCAAAGAGCGTTCTGAGATGCATGATCCTGTGTGGAAACTCTCAACGTATTTGATGAAACAGGGTTGATAGAGGGACGGCCATGACAGCATTGGAAAGGCAGTCGACACTTGAGCATGTCTTGGATCAGTCGTTCTTGGGTCGCTCTGAAAAGAGGAGAAGAAGTTTTATCATGCGTTCATTTGTGCTGAAACAGGAGTTTGTTTTATGGATTCGACGAGGATACACTCACTTGTCCAGCTCTTTAGGACACTTTATCGCGCTGTGGCACGCTTTCGACTTCAGCACTCGATGGAAGACTGAAGAGAACGTTTCCGATCCCTGAATGAACTCTTCGAAAAGGCTCACGGTGGTCCGGCGAAGCCTCTCGACATTTCTCGTCGAGAGACACCGAGGCGCTGTTTGAATCGAGATCGCTTCAGTTTGGAGAATCTTCACGAGGAAGCCGTGACGCTCCATCATCTGTGAATCTCGTCGGACGAGGTGTATCTGAGCTGGTTCCCGTAGTTTGATGATGATCGCAGGCGCCAGGATCACGGTCGGCGTTGGATGCTTCGCGTACAGGAAACACTCGTCCTCCAACTGCTCCAAGAGAATCCTCTCGTGCACAGCGTGTTGGTCGATCAACAACAGCGTAGATCCAGCAGAGTCCTTTGAGAGAGCTAGAAAACTGCGGTCAAACTGTCCAACGAGATTCGCCTTACGGACGTCTTCGATTGTGATTTCTTCGTATCGACTCCTTCGAGTTTTTTGTGCCAGTTCTGCCAATATTTCTGGTATCGGAGGGCCCCTGTCGACGAGGTCGAAGCAGCTTGACTTGCGGTCTCGATTCACGTTCTTATCTTTCACCTGGACCTCCACAAGTTGTTGCCTCGACGCTCTCTTACGGTCCGTGATGACCAAAGGTAGGTGCAAAGACTCGGTCTCCGACGGCGGGATTCCACCAGTAGCAACCGACTTCCCCATTGTTGGAGTCCGGAAGGTTTCCGTTGTCCCGAAGTGGACCTTGAATCCAGGATCCCGCCGAAAACCTTGATCGGACCTCTTTCTCACGCTTGTTTGGCTTGACCGCTGATCGAAAACTTGCAGGCGTTCCGTGTTCCGTTGGCTTTTCGAGCTCCCTTGTTCTGAAGTTTCCGAGTCTCTCGCGGAAAGCAGCTCATCGGCTAAAGCTTGCACGTCTCCTGTTTCGGAATGATCAACAACGATCGTTGGACTTTGTTGATTTCGCCGATTCTGTTCGTTTTTCCCACTTAAAATGCTCGAGATTCCTCCGTGGCCAAGGGTCGCCTCGTTCGGAACGCTCAATCGACGAGAACTTCGCTGACTTGCTGCACTAGACCTCCGGTGGTCACTCGAATCCAAACTGGCCACGCAATCGTTCATATAAGCTTGCATCATAACATTCCTGAGACTCGACGACGCTGGCACCGATTCCAAGGGAACACTCCCGAGGTCTCGACGAGCAGAGGCTGGCAGTGCGTTCGTGATTCCGTACGGGTTACGTGACGGACCCTGCGGGGTGGCTATCGGATGCCGGTCACGACAGTCCTTGAGAAGCTTCGCGGGATTTCTACGCTTGGCCTCGAGTAAAGGGGAGGCGTTCCGCTCGAAAATCAGTGGTGACTCACTTCTCAGCGGCGAGAGGAACTTGTTCTGAGGTTGACTTAGTTCATATCTGAGAGCATCGATATTCGCGATGACGTCCTCTTCGTGAAGATTGGTTCCAGGATCACCCCTCGGACTCGAGAAGCTAGGGAGACGCTCCTCGGATATCAAGATCGGTGACTCGCGGTCTCGTCCACCGGTTTTTCGATCGCACTCCACTGAAAAATAGACAACCTTGAATGATAGAGACAAATCCTGCATGTTTTGTGCAATCCGACAACGAGAATAACCTTCGACGGAATCTTCCAAAACATTTTCACTTACCTCGATGGGGCGAACCCTCTTCGCTGTTATCGCTGTACGGAACCACCGAAAGAATCGTTGACTTTTGAGGTGTCACCATCGATCGCGCTCCGTAGTTTTCAGCTGGAGGTAGAGCCTCTGCGCGGTAACGAGAATCTCTCAAAACCGGCCGAGCTTCCCTTGCCGCCACTGCACCGGACGCATCCTGTAGTGCGTTGGCACCGAATTCGTCCACTTGGGTGCGGGCGCACATGGGCTGCGGGTGATTGCACTGAATTGTGATCCCGGACGTTTTCTCGACGATTGTGGGCATGGCCGGTGGGCCGCAAACGTTCAACGTCAAGTTGATGTGTCCATCTGGGCAGTTCGGAGCTTGACTGCTTGTGGTGTCTTCGAACCGACAGGGGCTGATGCTCGTGCCGCAGGCTGGAAGCGGGGCGAGAAGAAAAGAATCTTTTGGGACAAGCAAATACGACGGTCAACGTCATCAAGCTTTGATTTTTCTGGCGATGTTCCCGAGGAGCAAAAGGAGGACACGGCTCTGCTCATACTTACAGACGCCTTTCGGTGGAGTTTCCATTTTCTGAACGATCTTCGTGTTCTTCCTCGATGCACCCGCTTCGTGATGACGATCGGGAGGTGCTTCCTCTTCGGAATCTTCCAACTTCCGCTGCGACCTCGAAGTTTTTCGCGAAGCTTTCTTGTCATCTTGATGCCTTTGCTGCTTGTGGTCTGGAAAATTGGTGCTTCAAAAATCAACCGTGATTCCGGATCGGAGGAACGAGTTTTAGAATTATCTGGAGATAGCTGCTATTGCATCGAGTTCGAACCTTTCAATGGAGGCTTGAGTCTTCTGGAGAAGTGTTTGTAGATTTCACTGCTTCGCGAGATCGCTTCCTTTTTTCGCTCTCCCTTGTGTCCTCTCTTTCGGCTTCTTCGTTCTTCAGAACGATCTCTGTCTCTTTGCGTGCCTGTTCGTTTTACCTGTCAAAATGAATTCAATTTTGTGGATCATCATCGCCGACATTTTCAAGGGCGGATCCTCATTTAATGGCGGATGACTTCAATCGCTCTTGTGCTCAGTTCCGACCAGAGCTCTCCTGAGATGTCTAAGGAGTATGAGTCAGCAGTATCGTTTGAAATCATTCTTTCGTGATGTGAAAATTTCAGTACCATGACAGATCCCGACGAAGACCTCCCCGATATTGAAGGGGACTCGACGTTTCTCGGCAGTATGTCTACAACGGCCCTGCCTTTCGCGTCTCGTACAACGCGTTTGATGAGGATGGATCCGTTCCACGTTTCCTCGAAGCCTGCTTCCAATTTCAGTTTCGGGACATCACATTTCTTAGCCTAGCAAAACAAAGAATTTGGATAATTTCAAGAGGACGGAATCATGAAGAGCTGAGTTCCCCGTTTTCTTTCCAATTGGACGGATGCAGTTCTCTCCGAACTCGATGCTTCTACCCGACAGTTTTCAACTTCTCTAAATTTTTGCGCTTCGAGCGAATTCCAGAGCAGAGAATCTCAGAGAAGCTTCCTTCGTTCTGAAGAAGCGCCAAACAAAGCCGTCCAATGACTCGATTTCAGTCGCAGATCGAAAAGTACAGATCAAGGGCCGTCGGACTGACGGTGGAAGTGCATCTCCGATGGAGTTTGCTGGCGGGAAGAAGGGCCTCGCGAATTCCCTTCATAAATAAAAGTCCCACGGGGGAAACGCTGTACATTGCTCGGTCGGACCATAGATTGATATTGATACCATCGAAGGGCGGAGTTAATTCACTCAACAAGCGAGGTTTTTATTCCTGCGGCGCTACTTGGATGATTGCAGCAAATCGACACTCTGCTGTGTGTTTCCACTGAATCGATTCCAACCGACAAGGTCAGATAGAGACCTCGTCCAGCAAGTGCACAGAAAGTCACCCCACGACAGACTCTTTCAGATTATTCCCGAATCCTTGCCAGGAATGACCGATTCGAGGAATAATTGCGGGGCAAGCTCTGACTCCTTAATCAGCCCTTGAAAACTCCGTCCAAATCGATATTGCTCCTGGTTTTGTTTTCAAAAACCGTATTCGCGTACCACCGCCTCAGTGAGAGAATAAACTCTTTGTCTCTCGAAAACGGCAAGTAATGTCAGCTCGCTTCAATGTCTCGAAAAAAGTTCGTGGGGAATTACGTCTCTGGTTTTGGCGAAGATGGTTTCCATTATGAGCTCCATCACGATTCAAAAAGGCGAAGCATAGACTCGGTCCGGACCTTGCGATTTCCCATCAAATCTCTATAGTTCAGAAAGCAGGAAGTTTCCTGATCGATTTCCAAGGCTTCTCGAGTCTTCGATGAGTAGAGTTCAGAAACATCTCATCGATTTGATCATCCGCAGAAAATTGTTTATTCTTCCCGAACCGAATCGATAGTCCGACACTTTGTACGACGGAAGAAGCTCGTAAGAAATTTCGTGAATTCGCGGACCGTCCCCCCAGTGACTCATGTAGGAAGAATCATGAGATGGGTGGCGTATTTCCGGAGGAACCCTTACGAAACCATGGTCCACATCCATCCATCTCTGGGAATCGATGAGAATCTTCCGGAAATTAATGAGATACTTTCATCTGAGAGGAATCGCCACGGCTTGACGGACATTATGGGAAGTAATCCAACGGAGATGCAATGCATCCGCTACATGAATGCCCAATGGAAATGAGCCAGTACCGAACAGGAGAGATGAATATACTTCTGGAAAGCTTACCATACATGAAGTTTTTGGTGTTCGAAATTCCTCCCAATTCACGGCATTTCACGAAAGAAAACGCACTAGTAGATGAGCACCGTGTTTGTCATTCAAAACTGCTGAATGTTTGGTATCGATTGCAATCGGAAGTCAAAAGCGCTGATTCCAAGAGTCGAATCACACAACGTCTTGAGAACATTCTTACCCAAGAGTAACACAACTCCGATTCCGCCATGTTTAGTTCACTTTTTCGTTCATCAATGGTGAAATCTCTGACTCGAAATTCTTCCTTAGTAGTTTATCATAGAATCTGAAAGCGAGGGTGGAATTATCGTGCGCTGTCGTTTCGCTCCCCGAGGATTGGATTCGTTTGGGAAATAATCCCGTATACAGGAGAATTCCAAGACCGGATAGTTTCCCGGCGGAATCGTGATCATTAAAGAGTGAGCCGACACACCGTCTGACATTTGCGCACAGCCTATTCAGGTCCCAAAAGAAATAACTTGATTAGGGGCATTCAATGGAGGTGTTCATTTATTCATTCGCACTGCGGTGGCTCCGGCAGCCGGAGAGCTTCTGTAGGAACTCAGCCGCAGAAGAAAAAAGAACCAACGTCCGATTCTAATTAGGCCAGCTGGTCGCCGCGAGCATCCAGTCAAGGTCAGAATTATAAACTCCAGCAAGTTGTCCGCTTATCAAATCCAATTCACTGTTGAAGTCAACAAACGTGGCGAATGCGCAACCACAAACTCAACTCCCGACACAATCGCTGCATCGGATTGGCCTTGGTGACATTGCATTACAGCAGCTCCGGTTACCGCGCGTTACCATGCCGAGGTAAAAGTGATGCCAGTCCAAACAGAACCATGTTCGCTTGAAACTTTGAATCCTCTTGCGCTTCTCTAATGCTCAGAGCACGAAGCGGCTGCAGTGTCAATGATTCATGAGGGTCGCAAGCTGCCATTGTTCACTCCTAAGTTGAATTTGCGTTCAAAGAAGAGGAATCTCCCGTGGATGGGATGGAAACGACACGAGCCTGTAGGCGATCCTCGCGGTGGAATATTCGGACGAAAGATAACAGATGTTCCTCATCCATTGTCAGAATGAAACGATCGCTCCCTTATTGGAATGAATGTCGCAGCGACTGTTCTTCGGGAAAACTAGAAAAACTTCTGATGATTTGGACTTTTGAGATGCCTCACACGTCCGCGGAGAGTTGAAGCTCTGGTTCTCCATCTGCCCAATATGAAATGAGATCCTCGGCGTCAGAGTCAACAAGTTGAGTTTGTCATCAATGACGGACCTTCGTTGCGAGATTTCAGAAGATCGAAATTTCCACCGACACCAGGAGCCAAGGAAAGAGTTTTTGTCAAGGCAACATGCTGCCGATCCTCGAAACTTTTCTCAGGTGAGTCTGACGATATGGATCGGATTCTATAGAGGGAAGACATTAAACTAATCGCAATATTCATGTCGTGTTATACGTAGACCTCAGTCACCGGGAATTAATTTCCACTTGAATAAATATCCCGTTTTATTTCATCGGCTCTTCTGCAAATCACGTCTAGTTACAAACGGGCTCTTCGTATAGCATCCCATGGTTCCGCCGCGACTTGACCTTGCACAATTACATTAAAAACAGATCTTTAATCCCCTACGCTTGTAAGAAAGTTTTCTCTAGTAAACTCGAATTGCTGGAGGAACTGTCTTGCACTCTGCTTGGTCCAAGGTCTTGTCGATGACGGGTCGGTACTTTAGCGTGACTTTTCCAGTGTTGACGTCGATGTAAGAAAGCGTGTGCTTTCGCCAATGCTTTTCAGCGGGTACGGGCTTCTGTCCTTCGAGAGGCTTGCTGTAGTCGAACTCATCGACTCGAACCTGAAAGGAATGATGGAATCGATGAAACTCCGAATAATTCCTCGCCGTAGTTATATCATGAATTAAAATTGCGAAAGTTTCAGATTGAGCCTCGAGGAGAGAAGGGAAACCGACTCACCTTGAAGTCCTCTCGGGCGTGAGCTCCTCGAGATTCCTTTCGAGCCTCAGCTCCCACGATCGTCTGCTGTGCGCAAATCATAAGATTCTGTAGCTCCAAGGCCTCAACCAAGTCGCTGTTCCAGATCAGACCCTTGTCGTGGATCTTCATGTGTTTCATTTGACCGTACACAGCTTCCATCTTCTTGCAACCGTCCTGTAGCGATTCTCCCGTTCTGAACACGGCAGCATCGTTTTGCATGGTCTTCTGCATGGTCAATCGCAAGTCGGCGACATTGATGCTGCCCTCGTTGTGACGAATTTTGTCGATGTTGCCGACGGACATTTCGCCGTCACTCGCCTTGAGAGGAAGCGTCTTCTGTCCGGGCTTCGACGTTTCAGCGATGGTCTTGGCGCAAGCTCTGCCGAAGACGACGATGTCGAGCAGCGAGTTGGCCCCGAGTCTGTTGGCTCCGTGGACGGAAGCGCAAGCAACTTCTCCGGCGGCGTACAGTCCCGGAACGACTTTGTCCTCTCCCGAAGCAGTGACATCTATGACTTGGCCCCTGAAGTTTGTCGGAACGCCGCCCATGTTGTAATGCACGGTCGGTAGGACTGGGATGGGTTCTTTTGTTACGTCAACACCAGCGAATACCATGGCCGTTTCTGAGATCCCGGGCAGACGGGTCGCCAACTGCTCTGGAGGCAGGTGGTGCAGCTGCAAGAACACATGATCCTTCTCGGGACCGACACCGCGGCCCTCACGGATCTCGATGGTCATTGCGCGGGACACGATATCACGAGACGCCAGATCCTTGGCAACAGGTGCATATCGTTCCATGAATCGCTCTCCTTCGGAATTGATGAGGATTCCTCCTTCTCCTCGGCATCCTTCGGTGATCAAGCAGCCGGCTCCGTAAATTCCGGTCGGATGGAACTGCACGAATTCATGATCCTCACAGGGGATTCCAACTCGACTCGCCATCGCATTTCCGTCTCCAGTACAGGTGTGAGCAGAAGTACACGAGAAGTACGCTCTGAAAATTACGCATCGAGAGTCAGTGCCGTCAATCTGGAGCAGATCTCTAGGAACTCCCACTTTCGACGGATTCTTGAGAATGCGGAGAGACTTTCCAGAGATTTCAAATCAAGGTCATCCCTACCCATGGATGAACGAATTAGGATTGGTCGCAAGTTGAACTCGGAGAGAAGACGTAAGCCAAGTGCGGAACCCACCTTCCGTAACCTCCGGTGGCGAGGACTGTGTTGTTTGCGTTGAATCGATGGATGGTGCCGTCCTCGAGGCAGAGAGCTGTGACGCCCTTACAGATTCCGTTGTCCATGATCAAATCCAGAGCGAAGTATTCAATGAAGAAGTTGCAATCAAACGCCAGGGAACGTCCGTAGAGGGTGTGCAGGAGCGAATGACCTGAAAAGGCGAAATCATTACCCCACACGAGAACTTCAGTCTTGAAAGCCGGCAAACAGGAGGATCGAATGTCAATTCATCTGGTTGGAAAACTCTTTAAGTCCTCAGAACTCATTCGGAGGACTTCTAGACGGAATGGGAGGCGAGGTTTCTCACCGGTTCTGTCGGCCACGGCACAGCACCTGTGAGCCTGGCCACCTTTTCCGAAGTTATAGCTTTGACCACCAAACGCTCTCTGATAGATTTTGCCTTCTGTCGTTCGGCTGAATGGCATTCCGTAGTTTTCGAGCTCGATCACAGCTTTAGGCGCTTCCTGGGAAGAATCGACGATTTATCAGATAAACAGAAGCCGGTATCGTATTACTCTCAGCTAGGAACAGAACAGCATCGATGTATCGAAAACTATCAGCTTGGGTTCGATTCCGAAACACGTTTCGAGATGAGCGGCACGTTTCGTTGAAGACAATCATTCTCACCTTTGTCATGTAGTGGATGGCGTCCTGATCGCCGAGCCAGTCGGAACCCTTCACAGTATCGTACATATGCCATTGCCAGTTGTCAGGTTCCATGTTACCTAGCGCAGCGTTTATTCCACCTTGAGCAGCCACGGTGTGAGACCTGGAATTCGATGGATTCTCATGAAGTCGACGTCGACTCTGGATTTCCTCAGTCCTCTGGTAGAGCGGTGGATCGAGTTTCCACTGAATTTCTTTACATCCTAATCCAGAGACCTCATCAGCTGCGATCTTCACCCCAGAAGCCGAAATCTACTTTATTTGGAGCATTCGTTTTCATATAATAAAATAAGACACAACAGACGCTCGCATTTCATTCGATAAGATCCCCGCTGGAGATAGTTAACAAGGAGACCACGCCACACATTGTTTCCCCTGATGTTCTCACGCTAAAACTCATCAAGCACACTTGAAACTTCTTGGCAGTTTTCGTACCGAAACGTTGTCAGGAGAAACTCACCTCGTAGGGAAAAGTTTTGTGATGCATGCGGTTTTGAATCCTTCTTCGACGAGACCAAAAGCAGCCCGGAGACCCGCTCCGCCTGCGCCGACGACAATGGCATCGAATTCATGGTCGACCACCTGAAGATCGCACGGATACTTTCAATCTTAACATCGTAAGCTTTTTTAAGACCATGCAGGAAATATGCGCTCGGAGGAACAATGCTCGATTTTTCTGACAGGTTGTCATCCGGAGCTCCGGCCAGGGAGTCTGGTGGGAGCCAACACAACAAGTTCCACTTGGAACGTTCCGTCGAAATGCGTTTTCGGCGCCAAACAGTTTTTTTTTGCTTCTCCCAAACGCTTCTCTTCCACGACGATCTCGAACGCGCACCGAATGAGCGAACTCACGTTGGAAGCTCCACGCGAAACGCGGGATTGTTTGATCACTTGGAATCGAAGAAATTTCCCTCGAAAAATCCCTATCATAGAGTTCAGATCTCTGTGACAGAGAAGCCTGACCACCGTTCATTAGCAATAATCTCGCGGTTGAGCTCAACTCAGATTTCTCTCATCCGACCCCTAGAAGCGCCAAATCCGTCACGCATCTCCATCACTGGAGTGAACAAGTTTCCTGAAAACACCTGCCAAGCTTACCTTGTAGCCTTTAAAGTCGGCTTTCGAGTTGAGGGCAGCTGTGGCGGAGAAGTTGCGCGAAAGAAGGTGAGCTTTTTGACTTCCAAACCTCAATGCCCTCAACAAGGTCGTCATTCTGTCGCTTCAAAATTGAGTCGGTCTGAAAATGTCACAATTTTTTGAGTCACTGACGCCCAGGAATGATGTAGTCGATATCCTATAGAGTTGCCATCTTTGACTACATTTCTACTGATCGGATTGAAAGTACGGAGCGAAGAAGAAAAGCTTCCACAACTCACACAGCTTGTACGAAGAGGCCGACTCTCGGCTCGTACCAAAACAACATCACCGCTAGCCGAGCAGAGAGTGAACACACCAGCTCCGCTACTTGAGTCGCCCGCCACTTTTCAAAAATGTCAACACTGCGAGCCCTCGACTTGAAATGCATATCTAAAGAGTTTTGGCACATCGATAGGCGTCGCTGGAACGAATAGATGATGTGCCCTCAAGACTAGACTTCAAGCATGATTATTGCCCGGAATCGATTGCTGATAACGACACTTGCTGGGAGCACTAAGCGCCGTCATTCTTTCTCTGAGAGCAGCTGTCACCCAACGACCGTCCCCGCGTTTATGATTGCGGCTATCTTTATCAGTCAGTGGAGGATATATTACGTGCGGAATTGAAATACGACACAGTGCCATAAATTAGCTCGTGGTGCCGAATTCCAATTCAAATAACTGTGCATTGATTCCAGCGCAGCTGTGGATAAGGTTCTCAATTAACCCGAAAGTTTCAACTTTCAGTTTTCAATATCATCATTGAGAATCTACTTTTTTGAATGACCGATTAGACGACCGCGAGGTCAGCGCAATGTCGTGCAGATTCGCCCATGGTTCCACCGCCACATCGGCCCTGTTTCGAAGTCCGAGACGACAAGAGATCGTCAAGGCGTGGAACCTCGGAATTCCTCTAAAGGAAGATATTCTTCATTCTTCTTGACGACGTCCCCAACTTGGCTCATACTATGCAGCAGCTAAGGGTGCTTTCGATTCAAGGTTGATTTCAATTCTGACTCGGATTTGCTCTCACTGACGCAGCCCGGAAATGGAGAAGAAAGCTCGTGTGGCCGCACAAATTGCGACGAACAAATCATCATCTCTATTGAAAAAAGACGAACGTTCATTTGTTATTGGCACTTTATTCTGCGTTCAACCACGTCATAGCTTATTTGCTTTTTCATTCCGTCACTCTTCATCGTCATTCTCTTGTCTCCGTTGTCTTATAAATGCCTTATCTATCGAGAATGTCTCAGTCGACAGCGAAAAATTGTCATTCAAAAATCTTTTCATGTGAAGTTCTTGTTCCTCTGTTGGTTGGTTGGTTGATTGATTGCTGTTTGTCTCTCTTCGTAAGTTTGATTGTAGTTGATGCGACCAGCACGTTCTTCTTCTACCTAAAGTACGTTTGCACGTTCCATATGTTTGCGATCGAGGCTTGACTCACATCTAGAAATTCACCTTCATTCATCAGATTTCAACAAAAAAAGTAATCACTAGTAAAAAGAACGAATAAGAACACAGAAAAGTTTTTGTTTTCGACGGAAAGGAAGAGCCCCTGAAGATTTCTTATCGATGAGCTACAATTCTAATCGGGAAGGAAAATAAAACGTAGATTCCAATATCAGGCTGCCTCTTGGTACGTTGATATCCGCAGTTTTCTCGTTCGAAGGAAGACTTTGGAAAATTGAGTTTCACTTCTGTGTGTCAATAAATATACGCGATTCGGTCAAGATAGTAGCGCGGATCGGATAAGCAATCTTAAAGTACGTTCAGTAGGTTCCTGCCCTTAGGGACGAATGGCTGAATTTCGTATTTTGTGAACTGTTTCATTCATACAACGAGAAGTGTTTAGATGGGCCTGGTGAAGTTGGCTGGAAATAGACCTCGTTCGCCCGTGGTCTCTTTCACTCCCATCAGCCAGCCCTCCTCCTGCAAGTGATGGGAAATACGAAAATTATCATTCCGTCAAAGCTGCGACGCTTCGGATGATGATTTCATCGAGTAAGGCCACTGAGAAATTTTCTTCGAGATCCAAACGAGGAGCACTCGCTTCGCTCAGATCAGGAGAATAGAGCAACTCACTTGTTCTTCGGGATCGTCGTATTCGATAACGCGAATGATTTCTCCGCTTTCGAAGTTGAGTTCGTCTACGTCCTCTGCTGTGTACTTGTACGTCGCGCGTACCTGAAATGTCCAAGGGTGGGTTATTAACGGAACCAGAAAGTTCTCGCCGCTTATGTCTTCCCCAGAGGAAAGAGCAGGACTCAATTTCTCTCTCCTAAATCGGCATGAAGGATACTATTTCTCGAGATTCTAGTTCCCCAAGAGGGAGCGCACCTTGTAGAGAGTTCCTGGCGGCAGGTCGGTGGTCGTGGCCCCGGCAGGAATATCGTAAACCCCCTGGTCGGGCTGTGGAGGTCGTTGGCCGTTCATTCCCAACGAGGACTTCGCCTTCGCCGGGCTTGCGGCCGCACTAGTTCCGCCTGGAAAACGCGCGACGTGAAGTAGGAGAAGGTATGAGTACGACTATGCACAACATGCAGTTTTAGTGGAACAGGTTGTCTACTACACGTAAGTGCACCATGCCAGCGTCTCCGGCAACGAACAAAGCGGGTTGCAGTCTACACACGGAGTCATCATTCAGCCGAAGAATCGATCGACTGGTGCTCTCTCTTCGACGGGTGTTCGGAGTGACCTGGACGATGAGCTGATTCTCGAATCCATCGATCGATCCGGTGATCCATCCATCCATCATTCAATAAATCAACAAATCCGTGAGTCATTCCACTACGGAGGGAGTCAATGGGGTAAGCAGTATGCACTGTGCACACCTTTGAGGCTGTCCTGGTCGGCTTGACCTCCAAGCATCGGCAGTTGGTCGGGCGAGCCGATTTGGTCGGCGATTTCATCGTTTGGGAGAAGCTTGAACTCAGTGTATTTCGCTTTGAGTCTCGTAACTTGATTGAACCAGATGCACATGTTGGCGTTTCGGTCCATCATGCCGGGTACAATACTTTCGATCGGATTTCGCACCGTGCATTTCAAACACATCCACGGATGCCGTTTGAACGCTTCCTGCTCACGTTCAGAAAGCCATATACATTTCATTTTGGTGTCCATGCCACACCCAATGCACGTGGGCATCGGCATGAGTTCCTCTTTCCGCGCTGCGGCGGCCGGTGTCGCGAGATCCAGCGCAACTAGGTCTTTACATTCTTCGATTTTGGCCACAGGTTCTTCGGGTCGCAGAATTTTCCAGAATTCGCCCTCGGTCTGCGACGTCGAAGTCGTCACGGCGACGGTGCTCGAGTTGAGGACCTCGTTCGTGAAGCGGAGCACCTTCGACTTTGAATCATCGGGAATGTGCAGGGCTTGTACTCTCTGAGTAAATTCACGATCGAAGAGATCGCGTCGTATCGTCGTTGTCCTCGCTATCGCTTCGATAGTCAGAGTGAGGACTGCGGAAGGCGTCGTGTCTGGCGGGGGCTCGAGTCGATTCAGGAGTTTCCGTTGCTTGATCGGTAACGGAGGCGGTTCAAGTGTGTCTGAATGACGAGAGTTGTGGTCGTCATCAAGCCGAAGCAATGCTCGCTCGCTCGCTCGCATCTAACATCAGGCAATTCACGAGCACAATTCCGTTTATTTCGCAACTACAAGCCCTGGGAGCGGATGGGGTTCTGTCTAACAGGTTAATGCAACAGCTACACGATGCCACGGATAGGCTTTTCGAAGTCGTCAGTAGCAGCAATGGAAGCGTTTTTGAACGAAGCTTGACGGATATGAATTCAAACAGAAATCTCCGTACACGGAGCGCGACTAACGACGCGATTGTTAATCACAGCTACGGACATTGAGGGAGCCGGGACTCTTACCGTTCGTTGCAGCCACACTGCTGGGGGTGTCTTTCTTGAAGTCGATTTCCTCGTATGGACGGACTTCTCCGCCGGTACTGTAACGAAAAACGGCTTCAGCGAAGGAAGTGAGAGTCTTCGAAAATTCGATCACACTTTCTGCCTCTCATTCGAAAGTTTCGGAGATGGAAAATCTCTGGCTACCTGGAAGGGACTCCAACCGAGTTCCTCAAGGGGGCACTTCGGTTATTCGGTGTCTGCTGATTGCTAGGCAGAGCGGGGAACAATGGGGTTGTGGGAGCCGGATTCAGTTGAGGTGCTTGAATCATCGGTCCACTGATAGGATGTCCGGAGTCCCTCGCTAGCTTGTGCATCGTTTCGTTCAGAAACTGATACACGACAGCGTTTTCCCCGTGGAAACGACATTCGGCATCGAAGAGGGTCTGAAGGTTTTTCACTAAGAACGGAATCCGCGAGTCATACAAGCGAGGAAGGTCGTCGTGCAGTTCATTGTTGATATGTTCGTACAGCTGTTTGGCTTTCTGTCAACGTGAACGGGGATAAACTTTAGATGAAATTGCAGCGTCATCGAAGAGATTGAATTTCGAAGCCGTCGAGGAGACAAATACTGAAACGAGATTCGCTCTCGCTAAACAAAGAGCCCGAAACCCACGAGGTTTCTCAAACAGGGTATGTGGAGGGGCCATACTCACTTCGAGCTCTTCTCTCGCTTTGGTGAGCTTGACATCGTCCTTCTTCTTGGCTGAATTTCTGAGCGCTTCGACATTGTGACGTGACTTGTCGTAGTCCACGAGTTTTCGTTCGCGTTTCTGAACTTTGTTCCTGGTTTCTTGAAACTGCATGATGTATGAGTTGATAGGGTTGAGGACGTCGTTCATTTTGCGGAAGTAATCGTCCCACAGAAGGTCCAACGCCTGCAATTAAAACAGCCACCACCGCCACAACAGCGACGACGTTGGCAACAACAATCAGATGACATACGACCGAGTTCCGTCGACATTTTTTCCGCTTCATTCCATGACCGACCAACCCGATACGGGTTCTCCTCATTCCAGTCCGGACACACCCTGACAGATTGCTGCCCGTAGTTTGAGATAGAAAATGCCTTCGCCAACAAATCTATTCAGCAAGTTTGACTCAGTTATTGGGAACCTGGAATTCTTATCGACTTAGAATCCTGGAATTCGACTGCTTTCTTCTTTTGGAATGCTTCTCAAACGCAAAATTGAGTTGGAATACTCTGGCTCGAAAGCAAGTCACCATAATCATACTTTTAACGAGTCGAATACGCTCGAAATCGAAAGCATACGTCGTGTCTCCAGAGACAGATTGTCATAAACACAGTCGTTTTCACGACGTTTGACGAATTCTTTTCGAGAAAGAAAGCGAGAGTTATCGACGAAGTCGCCCCTCGTTAACATGTCAACGTCACACACTAATCCAGCTTGTAGTGTCCCTTCTGCCGACACACTGACCCCACAGCGGAGACCTCTGACCTCTTCCAAAGCAGAAAGCGGTTTTTTCTACAGAGTTCCTCATCTCTCCGTCTCCGTCTTGGCCAGTTCTGCATCGCGCTTTCCTTTCGTCTTAATCTCCGCCAGAAGTGTCTACTTTGCACCCTAAGCTCACGAGCCAAGTATTACTGTGACGATCCACTAGAAATCAAGGGATCTCTCCAGGTTCGATCGAAAACTAGTGGAAAACGTCTAAGAAGTTTTTCGGCGCGAACGTTTAGGTCTGCGTCGAATCGTGGAAAAATGTCTCGTGAAAAAAAAAGAGTCATCAAATGTTTTTTCGTCTCTTTCAAGAAGAAGGACTGAATAGATAACAAAATCAACGGATGCGCGAAGGAACCCAGTGAATTTTAACCACCAAACTATTCCAGTGACAGCGTTTCCCGTCGGCGACTACTTTATCTCGAGTGTTATACGGCTGTCGCCGCCTGTTCGCAGCTCTGTGGCTCGCCCCTAGAACCCTCGTAAAGTACGGGACGCCCAGTAATGAGGAGAGTAAAAAATAGAACATTCAAGAAAGTGTATTGAAGTGTCGCCCGCAGCTTACAGCACTAAAAACTTCTAATCAGAAGGTGAGGCACTCGAGGGTGGGCAAACTCAACCTTGGGAACCATTTCATAGAGTAGAGCTCGCTGCGCTCGAAGCTCAGACTTTTCGCCACGCCTTCCCGCCTTTCCTTCATTCGCTGTTTGAGGGGTTAATAGATCAGGCGGCGAATCGGAGCTCTCAAGTGTGAGACTATGGACGAAAATCCGGGTTTTGGGTCACTTCGACGACGGCGAAGGGAAATTTCGCGGAATTCTGTCGAAAACACCGCCGTTTCGACGTTATGCTAGTTATCACTTGCAGCCCCAGAGAGGCCGCGCCTCTTTATATTCATTGGAACCAATCTGCTCTCATTCTGTCGTCTCTGTCCGTGTATGGATTTCCCTTCGTCAATGGAATACCAGTTCCAAATGGAAGACACCGCGGGATGCAGACGCACCACAACAAATGCTACCGAAGGAATCGGCACGCGTTTCGCGATTTTCCCTGCTCATCGCATATCAATCGGCGACTTCCGAAACGGAAGAAAACGTCTGAAAATCGTTTCGACAACGTTCTCCTTCTGCGAACGAATCGGTACGTGTGCCTAAGTGTGGGTATAATTTTCACATCAAAAACACACATGAATAGACCGTCGGAGAACTTCTCTTGGCGTCAGATCGGCAACAGTTAACGGAGACGGGAGCTTTTTGAGGGCGATTTTTTTCCTTCCGATCATCCCTGCGGATGCTCACCTGTGCCTTGATGGGAATTTGTTCATGCCCTATCCACTCTTGTTCGTAGATTTCGCTCAGGGTGTCCATGAGACTCTTTGAGGCCATTTGCATATCTGGAAAGAAATCAAGAGCTTGAAGGTGGCATCCATGAGGAAATGAGGTTGTTCCGCGAAATCGGGAGAAGCTCAAAACGAAAGGACTGGTTCCGGTTTCACTCACTCTTGATGCACAGGAGATAGTTCTTGAACTCTTTTTGGAGTTTCACTGCCGCGTGTTGCTGCCGCGAGAAGTTGTGGAGGTAGACCTCGAAGACCTCATCCTTTGTTTTGTCGGCTCGACCCAAGTTCTGTAAGAGCTGCAAAGACAGAAAACGGAACTGTTAGTGTTTCGAGTTTCGGAACTACAGCTGCAAAGCGAACGAATCGTAATGCCCCCACTTTTCCCGCTCCTCTTCTTTCATCTCGTGATTTACTGACACAGAGCTTTGACCTTTTTCGACGAATCGGAAATCAACACCGAGTGTTCATGCAGCGGTCACGCGGACTTGCTTGAATATCCTGCGCCCAGTAACCAGTTTTGATTGAGTCCGGTCGAGTGCTTGAGTTCTAGAAGCGAAGATCGCAGGGGTCAGAAACCGCTCAGCTGGCAACGGCGAAGTGGGGAATAAACGGAACGACAATGTTCTGCATGGGACCGCGCTTCTCATGAGACCGTTCTGATGAGAAGTGAGAAACTTCTCGCCGTAAACACAATGAACGAAGCTCTCTGCAGTCGACAGACAGGCAGCCAACCAAAAGGAACGGAACACCGAATCCGCCACCGTACCCCGCCGCCGGTGACCACAGTAGCACTCCGTTGTGTCAGTTAGAAAGACCCACAGACGAATCACAGAAAGTCACTACCGTCATCAGCAGTCAGTCGGTCGGGCCGACTGACTGCCTGGATGGACAACGCACGATGCCGATGATTCCGCATTGAAACACTTCTCGTAGAATGCGGCAGCGTCCGATTCTGACAAAGTGTAGCTGACTGCTTAGACAGACACTTGTTCGTTCGATCGTTCGCTGAATTGCTCGTTCGTCCGACGGCTCTCGAGTCACAATCAAGAAAATTCACACTTCAGAACGTCGTCCCGGCGGAATGGGACGATTCCGCCGATCTTCATTCCGTTTCAGAATATCAGTACCAAGTGGAATCGTGTGATTTCTCGAGAATGAGTTCCAAACTCCTCCGGAGGCTCCTCGTTGACGCCGTGTTAACTTGTTCATTCGTTTATCCGTCCGTTAATTCATTTATCTATTCACCGGGGGAGCGGAGGCACAAAGTAGGGAAAGAATCCCGAAGCAGCTCAAAAGTAAAATACCGCGGTTTTCAGCCCTGGCTCCAAAATGTCAGATGTTTTTCTCAGCGACCACTTCCCCTGATATTCGTACACGGAGCACGGTGACGTTTGTTGCTATTTATTTACGTTGCCAGTTGATTTCCCTCTCAACGATCGACAACGGTATCTTCTTTCGAAATTGCTGACCCGGCCTTTCAAGAGTGAGATGACGGGAAAACGTGGAAAATAAAGAAGAGGACTTGAAACTGTTCGGCCGAGCCCGAGCCCGCCCTATCGTTCGTTCGTTTGTCGGAGCTGCGACTGAATGTCCTGCCGTTCTTAATGTCCGATGTCTCAGCTAGTAGGCTCTCGTGTGACGGCGCAAGAAAACAGCTTCTGTAATGAGCCAGAAAGCAACCCGGTAGCTCAGAATCCGCTCAAAACTCTCGCCGTCTTCATGAGGTTAATCGTGTTCGCCATCACCGTGAGCTGGCCCTTCTTCGGAATTACCCTTCCGAATCCACACTGTCGACTTGTCGAGAGCCTTGTAGTACTTGTGCTCAAGAGGGATTGAAAACGACTCGTGGCGCCGGTATTTCTGCTGCGGGAGGACACCGAGGTCGCCCTCTAAGAGGTCTGCTGGGCTCTGTCCGTGACAGCAAGCTGGGGTCGCCATTGTTGAAGAGGGAACTATTTTAGAACAGCTTGTTAGACGGCAGTGCCGAAACTATCTTTTTACAATATTTACAATATGAGCCGATGAGCGGACGACAACAAAACCACGGCCACGACAACACGGTTTACGGGCTTGTTTCTGTAGGATTTTGTGACGCCTCAATGAACTGCACACAAGCATCGAAGACGAATAGCCTTGCATTGTTCGGCACTTCAAACTGATCCTTGGCAGTCAAATAGACAGACAGACAGCCACGTAGTCAGGCAAACAGCTGATCAAAAGCCCGAGCGGAACTTCACCGCCGGAGGTCCCTCGTTGTCGATGACGCTGCCGGTGATGAAGTCGATCTGCGTGAGGCTTGTCAGCTCTCGCCGAAAACTATTTCGGATCCGAGGGATGGGTGAAGTCATCACTTTCCAAGCTGCTCGATAATAATTGATTTCCACCACTTCATTTTTCACCAAGCCGTCGACGTGACTTTAGGTGAACTACACTCAGACTACGACGCGTTGTTTTCAACAGGTGAAACAAAAGGAGAAATCGATGCATCTGATGAACGATGGGGAAATGTTCAATTTAGCTCAAATAACCACAAATGTAAACGATGTTCCCGCAAGACGCGCCTTGTTTTGTCTTTCCTTTTCAATTTCGCTCTTAGGAACTAGCGAAGAAGGAACCAGCAGGGTTCACGTAGATACAGAAGTAGACCGAGTGGATCAACTGAGAGATTGACCCGCGCGCCACACGTCCACTGCTTCTTGAACTTTTCTTTCCGAGAAGGAGAAGATGAGTTTTCAGCTCCGCGAACCGCGGAAAATATTCGGCTCGTCATGAACGAGTTTCGAAATCTTCGTTGGACGACGATGTCCTCTCCAGTTTGGTGGACTTCCTGATCTCCGAGCATATCTAACCGTGTTTCGCGTTTTCCTACGAAATCGTGGTCGCGTCGAGAGTTTGAAAGTTCGGGACTCGTTCCTCTGATTACTTTGTCAGCCATTGACTCAGAGCTTCGCTAACAAGAGACGCGAGAAGATGGAGTTCCTTTGGGAAAAAAATACACCCTGAAGGCTTGTAGAAGCGCTCACAATTAAATTGAGCTCAGCGCTTAAACGCTTCGGTAGAACAAGAGCCACCAACTCCGCTACGTTGCGAGCGTTCTAATTAACTTTGAAAAATGACGTCGGCAAGCCACAAGCACCAACCGCTGGACACAACGGGAGGCTGAAAATACGCGCCCTCAACCTCGTTTTCATCTCTGTCAGGTTAAGTCTCCGCTGCCAATGTTGGAACCCTGCGCAACAAGCGAGTGATAATAATTTCGGTAATTGATGGCGGTTCTCGAAGGTGCGTCGAATTGAATGCCTGCGCACGTTAACAGCGTAAAACAAGGACGTTCGACTGTTTTTTTTTCTTTTGAATGCACCGGAGCTTTTCTACAACTTGTTCATCGGCAAGGGAGAGGGTGACAACGGACCGCGACTCTCATAAACGGATCACAAGATCCGAACTGTCCACGATGAAGACGGAATTCCGTCGCAATCGATTTTCGCGGGGAATTAGTGTCAAACGCCGGCGCCGTCATTTAGGTTGACCAGAGATGTTGATACATGAAGCGCAGCAAACGTCGCTCGAGCGCATTGTGGGCAGTCTTCTGCGGCGAAGTACAATCTGTAGTTCCAGGCCGCATGTCGGATTCGACACACCTTCGACGGACGGACGGACGGGCGAAAACATGCTTTCTGCGAACGAGGAAAGAAGCCAGACAAATGTGAAGATAAAAATGTCTCCGCAATAACCATATTGGAACGCGAATTTCCGTCCGACTTTCTAGCTGAGCGGTTCCAAGTCGGAAATCCGAGGAAACTTCAATCGTCGATGTTATCTCAAATATTTATCCTAGAATCTTGGACATAGATGGATTTTTCCTCCCCATATTCACTTTTAAGAGTTCGGAAACTTCTTTCGAAGATTTCCAATTCCCGGACAAGCTTCTGTGCGGAGAATTCTGACGAATCAAACAAATACAGACTTGAGGGAAAGCGCCGCACGAGGTCAACCATTCCGACAGTGATTGTTGCTTCTTGTTTCGAAAGCGCCGCGAATCTTCAAATAATGCATCTGACCACTATGCGTGAAAACATGTGGGCGTAACGAGAAACCGAAGGCGGACGGACCCTCAATCTGAAACTATGCGTTTTGTAATCGCGAATGATTTTCCAATCCCGTTCTAATTCATCGTACCCATGATCCCTCTACGCGTCACAAGCAAACCTCGAGCGACGAGGTTATTCTCAAATCGAAAACGCGTTTCAGGTGATTTCCTCAAACGTTCGACAGTAAAACAGGAGTCCCAAAACTTCTCCGTTCAGATCATATTTCAGAATCATAGAAACGAAGAATCCAAAAACTCTTGGGCGCCTCCGTTCTCTTGAGCTTTCTTGCTAAAAACCAACGCCTGTCGCAGTCGAAGAACAACACACGACCACATTTGCTCAAGCAGCGGATGAGTCAACCTTAACCCAGGCCGTCGACGCGACGCTGCGGCAGCGACTACATGTGACCCTCAGTTGTAGTCGATAGTTATGCCGAAACACATCCCGCAAAGCCGGGCGGAGCAAGGTTAGCCGTAATGGGTCAACTCTGGGCTTGAATTCAGGATTCTTTTATGATGACACTTATCACGTGATCCGAAACAATTGCCGCCTCCGCTGCTGTTTCGAACCCTGTCCACTGCGAGAATTCCTGTCGTGGCTTTCACGAAAGGTCAAACGACAGCGAGGAATCGAACATGCGATATTCCAAATCCAATATTCCACCAAATGACAATCTGGGCCCGCCGAAGTTTTCGAGAAACGGTCGCCGGGAATCTTTCTACGATATCTCAGAATATGTTTTGAGAATTCTGTTCGTGGTACTCGCATTAGCTGCGAGTCGCTGATGACTTGGATGAATTTGAATGCATGGCCGCCGACCCTTGTTGACGTTTGATAGTTTCTGGAATTCTACGATCGGCAGTCGTAGTTAACTAGAAAGGAAGCTCTTTTCCGTGATCGCCCAGGATCATTTAGATCGTCTGCATTCTCGAACTGCTATAAAGGCCTGAGAAAGATGAGATTTGGAAAAGCAAGTTCTGGGTCCGATCGTCAAGAACATTCATCGACAATGTCGTCTCGAGCTAATGGACTCGATTCGCTACGTTCCGAGCAGGAACGGATGTGAATCATCGGGATCTGAAGACTTTTTCCAAAACAACATCGGAGATCGTTGCTTCCTGAATCTCGTGTTGCAGTCGAGCGATTCTCAACGAAAAGGAAAAAGGAAAATCCTCCCCAGAAATATCCGAATTTCGGGAGAAGAAAATAGGTCTCAGAAAGAGGTAACATCGGCAGCATTCCGGCGGCCGCCACCATTCAGGTGGGCGTGTTTCGAGTACTTCGCTCTTTTTCTTTCCCCTCCTCCACTCTCCCAAACGAAATTCTAACAGCCAACGCCAAAGAGCTGACCTGCGCTGACGTGAAACGAAAGGAAAAAAAAAGACGCATTCGAAGAACGCGGCACCGCTCGCCACTCCATCAATATTCAAAGCGGTTGTAAGCGCCGAAATTCGTAAACTGTTCAAAATCGAGCTGCACTGGGAGCCAAAATTTTGAGTTCGTCGCTGACAGCACAATGAGCAACCCATAAAAGTGCGCTTCCGTCTTGCGGCCGGATGATATTGTGCCGAGACAGCCGCGCGCGAGATCGAGAAGTCGAGGAAGAAAGTTGTTCAACGGCGTCTTGTCGCGACAACGCGACCGCAATCGTCGTTTCTGAAACAGAAGCATCGAGAATATCAACACGGAATCGTTTCGATTCGACGATCCCGTTGAACGCTCCCTCCCCGCCGGCGAGTGGACTGAATGAAACAATGAAGCAAGTGAGCGTTCCCAAAACGTTCCCGAACTGGGATCGGTAAGTGTCCGTTGAACGGATTTCACCTCCTCCCCATTGGAACTAATGCAGAGCGGGAAAAAAAATAGAACTGCCTTTGGGCAGGTGGGCGTTACGTTTTCGTCTTGTTCGTCGAGAAACCAGCGGCCAGAGAACCCACGTCAAAGAAGATCCGCTATCTCAAACGGGGCCCGTTCGTCTTACCAAAGCCATATTGGGATCATCCGTAAGAGCGGCTGCCGCCGCGGCCGAACACAAACACGCTATGGACAGCCGTCGGATTGCGTTGAATACAGCGCATTCAATCGCGTTAGTTTCGTCCATTGTTTCGTCACGATCACCTTCACGGAATCTTTCGTTCTGCCCTCCAATCAATACGTTCGATCACTTTGTAACCGAACGAAGTCATCTCTGGACGTGCTCGCTGCTCCCACCTGGGGTCAACCGACCAGCGGATGAGTCATTCAGGCCGATTATCTAATTTGTTTACGTGACGAATCAACGATGTTGATCATCCGTGACAATCACATCCCAGTTGAACGCTTCACTTGTCGACTTTCTCCGAAAATTTCATCCTGTTCGGTTCTTTCTCTATCCAGAATTGCTCCTGATTTCGTTCCTTCCCTTCTCTCGTAATTTCCCCAAAAGAATCCTTTTCGGTCTCGAGTTTTCAGTGTTTCGCCGGATTCCGTACCACCAATGGAGCCGGAGAGCCGCCTTATCAAACGCTGTAACATCGGATCGCTCGAGTTATCTTCAAATCGATCCGTGAACGCTGCTACCCATTCACCGTTCGGTGGTTATGTCGAGCGTACGGGCAAACATCGAAATATCCGTGGCAGTATTATTGTAAGAAGAGGGGCACCGTCTTCGACCTACGCGGCACCAATATTTATTAACTGAGCGAAAAAATTCTGTGTGGGCCTCCGGACTACAAGCTACTCGACGTCGCTCGATTCTGCTCGTTCATAACATCGCGGCGCTTGAATAAAGATATTCCACAAACACAAGACTCGCGACAACAACCCCTCACCGAACTCGTCGTTCGTCCGACATAATTCGGGAAGAACATTCATCACCGTCCGCTGCTGACGGAAAAGAAAAGAAATTCTTCGCTTCCAGATAACAACACAGAATGATTATGGCCACCGATATGGGTCGGGTTTAGATTGATTTGTGAGTTGTTTCGATGCTACCGGTGTCATCTACGTGTGAATTACACGCGGATACCGCACCTTGCTGCACTCTTCTCGCGATTCCACTCGATAACGGACGCAATATTCATCAAGCAAGGAAGGAAAATCAAGATGAGAATGCGTTGTTCCTCCCTTCGCGAGGGTGACCGATCATCGCTCCCAGAAAGCTTCTACTCCAAAGAAGTCTCGGAACATTTTTCCAGATATCGGTGGATTCCTTATTCTTTATTCTGATCGATTTCCTCCGTCGTCGTCGTCAGTAATACCGCCAAAACGAATCAGCTGCGATTGGCTGTAGCACCTGCCCTGACGGAAACGCGAACTTTGAACGACTGAATATTCCGATCGTACCGACGTGAAATTCGTCACGATCCAGGCAATGATTCAATGAACGTCAATCAATTTAATGAATCGAGGAACGACTTCCCGTTAATTCAGAAATCGACTTTGGATTCTGGAGAAAACTCAACCGGAGCTCTTGTTCCCGAAGAAAAGCTGAAACAATGAATGACAAGAACTTTCCTCTTGTTCAGTTAAACGGTTTGCTTTCTGCCGCTAAAAGAATGGGCGGTCGATTTCACGCGTGGCGGCAACCCTCCTTTTCGGAACATGCGCTGAACAAATCGCCCGAATTAATAGGAAAATGTATTCTAAAACGAAAGGGGGACGCAGGTGGAAACAGTGGTCGGACTAGCACATGACCGCATGCTCGAAATGTTCCGGGCGTGATGAAATTAGAGGAGTGGTTTCAACTACGGCGCGGCGGAGTTCCGTCATTTTGTTTTCTCCCGTTCCGCAAATCCACTCAAAACGTCTATGCATCGTAACCCGCAATGTGGGTCTCACTAATGACGCGAAGATAAGATAACCGGGACCGCGAAGCTTTGATTGCATTACGACCGATGAGAGCGAGTTCTTGAATTTTGAAGGAAGTTCCTCGGAGACGTGTTGAAGATGGGGAGGAATTCAAAATTCAAAGTTAACGCCAGGTATGAAAGAAAACTGAGTCGGCGCCGCTCACTTTTTGGATCGTTTTGTAGTTTTTTAGTGAACGCTCGATTCGGACTTTTTCCCAGCGCCAGCCAGAGTGAAATTATCGTTCAAAGTTGAGGAACCCTCACACATCACGTCTGCTCGCTTTCCACATCAATGAATAACAGAATGAAAGGGGAATCGACAGAACTCAGGTGTTCTCAGGGAGTTCCGCGCATATTGGTCAACTTACACATGTATGGTCTCACGACCAGAACTTAGAACATGAAGAAAAATACTCATTAAGGATAACCACTTCGGAAATGTGGCTTGACTAGATCGGAAGCGACCTTGATCTAACTATTTATATGGTGGAATCATTGTTGCGTGTCCCGCGTTCTCTTACGTCGCGACGTCTTACTCATCAGAGCCCGATAAACAATGAGGGGGCGAAAGTTGACAAGGCAAACCGGTAGCTGATATTGCGACGATTTCATTTTCAGCCTTTGCGGCAGTTCCGCGGCGAGGATCGAATCCCACAAACTAAGGATGCTTCACCCCCAAAGGCAGTGATAGAAGACCACCTTGAAGATTTAGCTTCTCGTTTTGGATCAGGCCGAGAGAAATGCGTTCGTTTTTATCTCGATTTCGTGTCTTTGTTATCAGAGAATCAGTGACTGCTCAAGAAGCAAAATCCTACGGAGAATTTCTGGTGGATGTCGTTGAAAATGATGGAGAGCCAGAAATAATACCGTTGAAGACACTCGGCCGGAAGTGTGTTTCGCTGAAGCTATCTAGTAATCGGTTCCCTGAGAGGATTTGTCGGCGGGGATCGTTTCCAGGCGCCGAACATTGAGATTCAGGTCAGCAAGTGGAAAAAAAAATCACGAGATGACGAAAAATGCCGGCGCCGCGTATATGGACTGGAAATTCGTAGACGTAATGACTTTTCCGAAGCAGCTCACGTCGTCGGTCACATTCAAAGCTGTTGTCGCAGCCGTTCATATTCGACGAGAGCGCGTGAGTGAGTGAGAAAGAGAGCGACTGACTGTGTAATGTGGCATTGTGGCCTTCTTCACAATGGACACTTTTTTTATAGTTAGCGCTCAACATCTACTTCGGTCGCTTGAAATATCAACAACACGATGTCGATGTGTTGGGAGACATTCTGGCACGGAACCAGCTTGGCTCGTGATACCCGGTAGCTCGGCTCTCGCCCTCCTCGGGGGAATACCGGAGAAAAACTCGAAAGCGAGCCCGAGTCCGAACCAACGGAGAGCGACTCGAGAACTTGAGCAGCGGTAGAATTTCAAAGCTGCAATTTCTCACGCTTAAACTTCGTGGTTTCCTTTTTGTGGGTTGCGGAAGAAAACTTTTTTTTATGCTGCTCTGGGAAACATCCATATTTTGTAGCGGTACAGAACGTCGCTGCCAGTGTTGGAGGGAAAAATCTAATTGCTCGTCCCTCGACGAGAAGTTTTTGTCGACGATCCCTGGAGAGGAACAAATATCGCGAATTCCACCTTCAGGGCCGGCCGTCAATCTCTTTTTCTTTCACTTTTCCGTCCACACTCATTTGTTCCAGCGATCATCTTCCGCTGGGAACAACGAACTACACGGGGTCTGAACCCACGAACACTATGGAGGGGTGTGTGATGAGAACAAAAGGAAAAAGGATGTTTGAAAGTGTTTCGCTCGAATCCCGTCATGCGATGGAACGAAACGCTTCTGGAAAGTTCATCCGCATGGAATGAACCGCAAACTGAAACGAAAGCATGGTAGACAAAATCAGACCTTTCGAAAAGCATCGACGACCTTCGTCAGTATCAGGATCGAGTCGTCTTGACAAAACGCTGAGTTCCACAACAACTACGACGTCGTCGATGTAAATTTCACGTGGGAATTGTTTCAAACCGATGGAAATCTTCTGAGCGACCTTGACTGACAAACCAGCAACTTCCCTGACCTGCTCTCCAAAGCGAATCGCGATTTTCCTGAGGGAACTTTGTTCCGTCGAGCAAAGCATTCCACTTTTTGTTGTTGTCATCTTTTCCACGCCTGTTATCCTATCGGAAGCTTCTTCCATGGAAAGCCACTGTGACCGGACTGAAGAGCTGATGCGACCACGACGCCTGAAGGCTCGCTCACAGTCGCATCGATTGAAGATTTTCCGCATGCCTCGGGGGAAAAGATGATCTGAGCTGAACATCAACTTCTATGAGTGCTTCTTCTTCTGACGAGACAAAAATCTTCAGATCAGTTCATTTCCTCGATCACGCCGTGGTCTAACTAAATGATCGCTCATGTGCTGATTGACAGTTCGTGCAAACGATCCTTCGGATGTCACATCGTATCGACATTGGTGCCATATCTGAGAACGATTCGCTGAATCAGCTGCTCGACACAGAAAGCAGATGAATTGATTTGCCGGGATCCAACCAGAAACAAAAGTCGTGAACCATGAGCGAGATCGTCGTCGTCTCGGAAGCGTGTCCGATATTCTGTTGCCAACTTATCCACCTGAACCGTTCGAGCACGATGTCCTTCTGGTTGAGTGAGCCAGCTCTTGACTAACTGACTACTTGCTTGGGTGATTGGCTCTTTCTTTCAGACGCACACACTGCCAATGAGCGTGTCGAATGTCTGTTGAAAATCGAGCGTGGAAAATCCTATCCCTAAAGGACACCCAATGTACGTTGGTACGCGTTCTTTTGTTTTTAATGAGAAATGATTGTTCATGAGAAGTCAATACACACACACCAAAGAAGACAAGCCCTAATAATAATCGGACAGACGAGGAACCGAGCGATATCGTGACGCTTTTTACGTCCGAAGGTTCCGATCAAAGCGGGCGAATGGATAACCAACGGCTCGACCGACGAACCGGGTCTTCAACACTCGCGAAAAGGAGAATTTCATGAATTCACCGTGACGACTCTCTCAGACGGGGCATCTGTGGTCTTTGTAGCCCACAGCCAGGCCGGCTTGGAACCCTCGTGTCCCGGATACAGTACAAGAAGAAAGCGCTCTCACTCTAAATATACTCGAATGCAGGGCGGAACAAACGGTGTGCAAGTGTCGTGCGCGCAGAGACACACACACACACACATAAAGGCCGCCCGGAGTTTACTTTACCACGAGGGTCAGAACCTCGGAACGTCTCCGGTGATTGTTTGACACCATGCAGACAAGATATGGCCTCCTTTATAACTTCGGAATTGTTCCGTTCGGCTTCAAGTGAACTTCAGTGAACATCGGACCTTCCAGAAATCTCAAACGAATTGGAGACAGTCCTCCTCGCGACTCTTACTCAGTTCGGTGACGAAAATCGGCTCCTTCGATTCTCTGGACGGGGAACGCTTGAAAATCATTTGTGAAACTCTTTCACAGGCGACGAAGGAGGTTTGAAAAGCACTCAAACTTCGACAAAGTCAACCAGAAGACACGATCGGCAAGCGGAGCGAAAAAACGGAGGCAGTCAACGAAGACGATGTCGCAGCTTTTCTTCTGCTTCTCAGTCGAATTCCAGCAGATTTTTTCGCTAGAGGAAACCCAGATACAACAAACATCGCTTAACGTCGACTCCACTGATTTCGCCTGCGTCGAAAGACGTAAGGCTGTTCTGACTGGCTCCATCCTGTGATCGAATGGTTTTCCAGTGTCGAGGAATTCATCAGTTCGGACCTCAACTTTCATTACATTCGCTTGTCACAGAGCATACGCACGATTTCCATGAAAATGAGGCTCAAAAACTCGGATTTCCGCTCATTCATTGGAACTGCTCTCCTCGTTTTTGTCTGCAGAACGGAATTCGCGCGAGCATTTCAATTCTTGAAACTGTTTCCTCGCCGGGAAATGCAGCGCACGTGATAGCAATGCTTTTTTCCCTCTGGGAGTTTTCAATTCCAAACAGACAAGGATGACCTTCAAGCGGCTGCGGAGGATTTTGCAACACGATCATTTTGCCCAAATTTGAGTTTTTCGTTTTTGTTTTTGTATCGTGCCAGATATTCATTTTGGGATTTTTGCCACGATAATTTCCATTTCGTGCGGTGGACACACACACAAACCACGAAGTTTATTTGGGTCAAATAAAGGAACACAAACCACGTCCCGTTACCGCCTGGCGAACATTTCGACAGAAGTTTCTTCGTACGATCATCGAGCAATCGATGAATTCTCCGAACAGTTTCAAACACAGATGGTTTCAACAACTGAACAATTCTGTCGATCAATTTGAGTTTTCGTCAAGTGAGTGGACGCCAGATTTTCGTTTCTGGTCGAAACATCGAACATCGAACGACGTCGACACCGAACGAATCCAGAGCCGCCCGAAGCTGAAACCGAGCTCACCTGATGAAGTTTTCAAAACAAAACGCTGATCCGCGCGAAATCGGCTGCATAGTCGTCATCATCTGCTAAGATGACAAATTCCCAAAAACGCTTCTCACCCTCCCACGTCCATAGATCCAATTTATCATGGAGACGTGAGCCAGATCCAGGAGTCCGAGCGAAAGAACAGAAACCCGGTGAGCTTCGTTCAGTTTTCCTTCGAGTTGGGAAAATTTACGACAACCGATGGTTTATGTTTAGTCGCCATGGACCTTTATTGCTGTCATGTCGTTCCATATCTCAAAAGATTACGCTTGCTTTCAAATTCTATTAGGACTTTTCCTCATCCGAGACAAGGCTCAACGATTGGGTTCCGCCAGAATCGGGTCGAACAGTTGAACGGACCCACGACTCGTCGAACGGTCTCTCAGAGAGATTTTTCTCCGGTGCGCACCGCCACAAAACGAAAACTGATCATTCAGAATGATTGTCGTCAGACTGCAGGAGGACGAGAAGATCGCAGTCGGAAGTTGGTGCGTTTTGTCGAAGACGCAGGGAACAAGTTTTCAAAGAAACGAAGGAGAAGAACCTTTCGACCCTGTTTTGAAATCGGAACTGAGCGGGCCGGCGCTTTTTTCCACCGTGAATATCCCTCGCGACGGGAGACTTTAAGCAGCAAATCGATGAAATTCACTAAGAGGGATGATCTTCCACACAGAGGAACTGGCTAGCTGTGATGAAAACGGTCCACCGCACCATCGTCCCAGTGGGACTTCCGTGGCGCGGCGCGTCCTACGGTCGCGGACACCTACGCAAATACGGTGAATGAACTGTAGCATAATAATAGAAGTCGAAATTACGCGAACTTGCCCACAACACCAGCCCCTCATTCGAACCATCCCAAACGTATTACAATCATTACTGATATTTCGTAAGGAGACCATAGCTTTGTCAATCGCAGGCCCGCGTACGGGCGACCACGCGACACGGTCACTGTTGTTATGCCATCAGCACCACCGACCGCCTCTTAGCAGCTCAGTCCGTACAACGATTGCGATCTTTTCGCGCACAGCCAAGCCCGTTTGAAGAGCCTTTCCCCTTGTACGAGGAGTCTCTAAAAGCAAGAAGTAAGTCGACTGTTTCTTTGCAAAACATCATTGGGGACAATGTCAAGCTTGCGAAACCCATCCGATCGGATTCCGAATCTGTCGTTCTCATCATCGCAGGAGGAATCGAGATGTCCAGCAGCTGTGGAATCCCCGAGAAAACGGTCCAGTGGTCCAATGAACACGTTCTGTGAGAATATATACATACATATTCATGAACGTCGAATTCGAGAGAAACCACTTGTTGCGTTCACTGGCCCATTCGTTCGAGTTCGACTCGAAATAACCTTCCCGCGAAGTAGATCATTGCCACTCCCACTTAAGTTAGAATCAAGTGAATGATAAACGGATTGATAGTACCCAATAATATGAATAAGCATGAAGTGTGAATGATCGCCATGGATATGGAAAAACTATATTCAGATTTGAGCACGTGACATCGATGCGTCGGGAAGTTGTGCGACGCCAGCAGACCGAGCTAGTCGAGCCGTTCATGATATCTGTAGCCTTCCCACCACGTTTGCCTACTGGGGGCCCAGGATGTTCTCTACGGTGGCAGACGGAGAGACACGGCTCACCGAGCAGCAAAGCTGGCTTCGAGAAGTACGAAGGTGATTTCAGAGCGCTAGCCGAAAACAAGTGCGCGCTCTGGCGTCAGTGAATCCGCCAGACCGACAATGATTCAGTGAAAGCACCCCATTGACACGAATATCATGAGGAAAGGGATGGCTTTGATGTCACTCACGCTCTGTCATCGAGACAGCCAATTAGACACGAACCGATGATTCGGGGGTTCCAGACTTCCTAACTCCGCTCTGCGCGATGTTTGTTTGCATTTTTCCCGACAAACGAGGGAACGGTTCCCAATGATGAAGGGTTGTCGCGTATTTGTCGTGTTCCTGCACGGGAATCCACTCGTTTGAAGATGAAATCGAGCCCGACATAGTAATGTCTTCCTCGCTCGGTGGATGTAGCGCGATCATCGAACGAAACGCGACTTCGGAGACGACAAAGCACACTCGCATAGACTCTCAGATTTATTCGCTTCACCTTGAGCCTCACGTCAGACGCTCCAGACTGCGTAGGCGTGTTTGATGCATGAGATCACACTTAGTCATGCGCGCGAAAGATTGCCCCGAACACAAGATTTAGAGTTCTGTTTACACGGATTACAAGCCGCAAAACAGAAGAGGAAAATAGAATTATTCGCCGGAATCCCAAACGCGAAACATTGAACTCGTTCCGATCCCGTGATGCATGGAAACACAAAGATTTCTCGTGAATCTCGCATCGCGACGCCGGAGTGCCAGAACAGAATCGTTCGAATTACACACAGTGAGAAGAGAAACGATATTCGGAAATCCGAATCCTGTTGAAGCTCTCCGTGGGGCCCTTTTGGACCGTGAAGTATCAACTCCGTTCGCTTCTCTCCTCGTAGCCCATACCTTCCTTCATGGTCTTAGCAGATTCGACAGAAAATCTGAAAGGACTCCGACGCCGGAATGAAAAACGACCGAGACGAATACGCATCGTGAACGGCCGAAGAGAATGCAAGCTCTTGCTAACAACTTTCGTGGTAGCTTCACTTTCGGTCGATGAACGAGTTTGACCACTCTACCGTGATATCCATGGGAGGGAAACAATGAAATACGTACATCGACTTTTCTTCCGAGTTGCTTTCTGTACGCAAATGAAAAATCCACGTCATCGCATCATCTTACTTTGGTCGCAGTCGGCAACGCGAGCCCATTAGAGGCCAGTGAGATGAGTGGGCGTGCTTTTTGGTGAATGTTTTTAGAGCTTCAGCTGTTATTCGCCTGAATCAAAATCCAGGATTCACTCGGTTCAGCTTTGTTCGCCCGCGGCCATCTGTGCCGATAGCTCTAACAAAGTCATGGAAACAATACGGCAGCGAAACTTGTGGCGTTTCACCCTCGCCCCCATCGCTCGACCGGTCGCTTAACCAATACATCGAAATTGGTTTTGAAGTTGGCTTTTCATTTTGGGACGACGTCGACGACGACTTCGAAATCATCTCAAAAGCCCCGCGTTCGCGAGAGTTTTCCGAAAACCTTCCAGAGATCATTTTCGTTTTCTACTCGTTGAGTATGATTTCCCTCTGAGGACACGGAACCGAGTCAAACGCGGAAAGGAATCAAAGTCGACCCCCGAGGAACAAAGTTGAAACAGCTGTTCGCTACATATTTTTTCTCCGAGACGTAAACTCAATCTGGACGCGTATTTGCAGCGATCTGTAGACGACGAATGTGTCTACTACGTTGGGGAATAACATAAACAACGAATCTTTTCGAGTTATCTTCGCAACAATGGACAAACGATGTTTGTGGATTCGCGGTGAGATATCCGCTAGAAGATATTTGCTTTACGAAATCAACGAGTGAAAACCTTTGAAGCTTCATCGAGCGTAGGAATTCGCCACGATGAGTATTTATATTGACCAGCATTGGTAGCTAGCAACGAGCTGGAATCGAGCCGCGTCCATAATTTATTGGATTGATTCCTGTTCTTTTCGGCGGACAGGCTCCGTGCCTTTCTGCCGCCCGTGAAGTTACAGAAGCCGTACGTTCGCAATTAACGCCGACAGGGAATCGTTGGCGACGTCCGTGCGTCGTCGTCGACCCACTTCGATGGTCGGCCAACCTGCTGCCAACCAAAACTCAGATTGACACGTGAAACCCAAAAACAGCGCGGAGGAAAGCAAAAAAAATACACGCGGAGACAAACATGTGTTCTGATGAATCGACACCAACTCCTCCGGGATCGCTGCACGCCCTCTTCTCGTTCAGTGTCGACCGAAACACAAAGGAGTCCAATCCAGGAGACACCCGACGCTCAAACTCGCCCATCATTCCATTCTCTTGGAGTCCTTCCTCTAACTCTTGACCTCGAAATGAATCGAGTTATTTGCTGGGCTCGAGGAAAAGAAGGAATCTGAATTCTCGAGGTGCTCGCGGAAAAGGAAAAAACAAAAATCAGTTCGAAGTTTGATTGTGGCGAGGGAAGATAATTCGTGGAATGTCGTTTGCCTTCGAAGTCGGAACGGGACTTTCTCTGTGCTTGTTCACCACAGCGTTTTACAAGAAAAGGGAAACGAAGACGACGAAGGAAGGGTCCAGCCCGACTTATCCTCGCGATATCTGAAGCGGCTTTCTGGGTCAGTCACCAAAGCACGGTTCGGGACACGGACGGGTCCGACCCTCAGCGACGAGGTTTGCCCGAGGTCGCCTCGAATAACCAAGCTGCGGTTGTGCTCGCTCGTCTGAAGGTCCTCCAAGGCATGAACGTCACCAAACGACATCTCAGCAGATGCAAACGCTCTTAGCACACCCAGTCTCTCTACTTTCCTGCCTCAGTGAGTGCTCGCAGACCGGGGCGCGGGCCCGTTTGCCTCTCTAGTCTGCGTTTAATTGAGCCAGCGGTTGCTCGGAAGCCCGGTGGTCAACGTGCAAGGCGGCCAACGGAGGGAAAAAAATCCGAATATTCGGCGAAAAATCGATTCCTGGAGGAAGTAATTGAACCGAACCCTCGTCTAGGTCCTGAGCTACAACGAACTGGGAGTAGTTGCGAAGGTGAACTCGAGTATATTCCGATCGATAGATGCGGCGTTTAGCGGTGTCTCGGTGCTGCATGGTTCATTGGAACCTGTTTTGTCCGAAATCGATTGGAGAGCTCAGGAGTAGACGATTCTTGAAACTTTCGAGAGAGCGTTCAAGGTCCAACACCGTCTCATTCGTTTTGATGAATCGGGTGCACTCGCTGATTGGAGGACGAGTCCGCGTGAGTCAAGTGTATGACTCATTGCTCGAATGATATTCTCGGAGCAATCAAAAGAAAACTCTACACTCTATGGCAGCTGAATAGGTATATTGTAGCATCTGACAACCCGCAGTGTATTCTAGATTTCGATTTGTAACCTCGACACTTCGAAGCACGCCCCTCGTCCACGTAAGTACAAAGTTCTGCTTCCCAGCTATTCGATGTCCACGAAAATCGAATTAGAACTCTGGGGAACGGCTTTGCTCAACAAGGTTTTCGTGCTCGTGTCGTGATTCAAAGTGTAAACCGGTTGCTCGAAACGTTCGCTGATTCTCTCAGCTCATTTTATTGTGGTTCCATGTTGGTTCACCGGCGCGGCGAGTCAAGCGACCGACCGGCGAAGCGCCGACCGACCGACCGGCCGGCCGGCCAACCAGCTCGTTTCCTGCGGCTCCTTCTCGAAATCAGCTGCGGTATCTCAGCTGTTCAAATCAAATCATGAGCACGCTGACGCAGACTCGCGAAAACGAATAAGGCACCCGGACTTAATCCTCAGTGCCATTGCGATTTCCGTACCGCCGTTAATCCTTTCGGATTTGAAGGGTGAGGCAAACCATCGCTTACCACGATTAAAAAGAAAGCGGTCGGTAGGGCGAATCTTTCTCTCGATTATTTATCCAAGTATTCAAAAGCAGCAGAATACTCGCATCGGTGTGACCTGAGAGCAGCATTCTGGTGACGACGACTACTTGCCCTGCTTCTCCGCCTTGCTAACCGACTGTCTGACTCCGACACCGGTGTCGTACAGCAGATCTGTGCCGATTCTCCCGGAATTTCCCGACTAGGAATGAGGATATAGCTAAGGCGGAGCGAATCGAACGGCTCCAAATTTCCGAGATTCTCTCGAGGTCATCGATTCAGAAAGTCGAGTCGTCCACAAACTCGATAAAAATCGCTGGGATGCAAGTGTATCAACTCGACGTTTCGAGGCCAGGGAGATGAACAATCCGTCTCCACTCTGTCAGTGGACGATGATAACATCGAGATGATTCTTTAGAAGCTATCATTCATTATTATGACATCGCCTTGACTGACCCGTTTATTCAGCTCGTATATCCGGTTTATCGAGTTACGTCCAAACATATAAATAGAGCTATGTAAAACACTCGAAACTATGCCAACCGTACGGATCCGAGAAGAGTCGATCGAGGTCAGAAATCTTGTAAACAAGATAAAACTTTGTTGATGTCATCTTAAACGGCGGCGTAAGTGATAGTCAAACTTTGCCGCTCAATGCCATCTCGAGTCCTCAGTTCAAAGTCTGTTCGAAGACCTTAAAATCATGGACGAAAGAGGGAGATCGAAGATGCGCCAATTCCGAATTCCGTGTCACTAAGTTATCTTTAGGCTCAACTCACCCTTTCTTTAGCTCTCCCTGCATGTTTCTGAATCACCTGGGTGAATGTCTTGTTGGGGTTTTCGGTGTTCGCTGTCATCGTCGCCATAGTGCTGGCTTGTGACTCCGCAGCGATTGCCGCTGATGAAGTTGTCGATTCTAATCCTCGCAAGTTGGAACAACGAACTTGTCGCTCGAGTGGTTGACAGAGAGCGTAGTTGAAGAGTTGCCTTTCCAACTCCTATCGGTCAATCAACGTTATTCCAATGGGGTACCGACGACGACGGTTGCAACAACAACAATAACACAAACTGTCGCGGAGAGTGACGATAGTGACGACGGTGGAAAAGGAGAACGATTCGTCATCGGCCGGCGACACAAAGTATCCTGAGTGGGTTTTCCCCGTGATCACTGGCAGGACGACATCGCTGCTGCTGTCGTCGAAGACGTCCTCGTCGTGAAAACTCAAAACGGCACACACGGTTTCGCTGTTGGCAGTGGCAGCGGCAACACGCAAACACACTCCACCGCCTCCTGTTCGACACTGTCGCTGACTGACTGACTATGCTTGCGGCAGTCGCAGCAGCATTGGAAACAGCAGCTGAGAGGAGGCAAGTGAGCGGCGCACCAGCATCACCAGGAGACTACGACGACGACGACCACTACGAGACACCACCGACAGCAAGCGGCGGCAGCTATAGACCGGGCTCACTTCTTGCTCGCTTGATGATGATGATCACTCTCGACGTTCACGACGATGAGCGGTAGAAGCGACAGCAGCAGCAGAAACGAAAAGAAGCGGTGCCGGTGGCGAGGAGTACGAGCCGCTGCCAGCAGCGGCACAGAGCATGGGTAGCGGCCAAGCTGAGTGGCAAGCAGGCGAGAGAAGCAATAGTCAGCCGGTGGCAGCGAGAATTGCCGCCGCAGCGCTGCTCGAATGTGTCGTCTGCTAGAAAAGTTTGGGCGGGAAGCCTCTCCGGGGGTTTGAGTTCTTCTAACAGATTCGGTGCTCTTGAGCTCGCTCCGAGGTAGTCCTCACTATTTGGCTGACGATTTTATTTCGCTCCTCGAGTGTTTGTGTTAAAATCTGATGTTCCGACTCGAGAAGTGAGCGACCGAGGCTCAGAGGCAGCGGGCAACTCGATAGTTGTTCCTTCTTGACTTCGGGCGTTCGCTCGGTTCCTTCCGATGCTCTAGGGGTGTCTCGGATATGCTGATTTGAAAACAAATTATGAATGACTCTGCAGATTGATCTAGCAGAAGGTCCATTGAACCGCTCCCGAGTGAAATGATTCTGCGACGGGTCACCTTCTTCATCTGGTCGGTCTTCTACGAACCCTGTTGGAACAGTGAGCTGACCGTCTATTGTCTCGTCTTCGAAGACAAAATCTGTGCGAGCGATGTCAAGCTTGTGATGCCTCGAATACAACACTCATGTCAGTGGACGGTATTCAAAAGATTCGTAGACTCCAAATTCTTATTGTAGTTAATATATGTAGATGGGAATAATCAGTTCGCAGAAGACTGATACTCGGGGAATAATTTTGATCCGAATCTATTCGATTGCTGAACGACGATCTGGGATCGATTCTACTAACTGCTCATTTCGATTTCATTGACGGAGTTGATTTTCTGGAAATCTGCGTGAAACGGAAAGAGCTCATCGAAAAATTCGAAACTTAACGAACTTGAGAGTCATATTCAATTTTAGGGCGATGTATTTACATATTTTCTGTGCTTGTCTTCCATCCCGAATCATTGAAGAGCGTACTCGCACGCGTGACCTTGCAATTCTTGTCGGGAGTCGTAACGAATTCGCGGACACACAATTGTCCATTGAATTTCGAATCCTTGCGCGTGTCACTCGACAAGAAGACAAGAGGAGGCGCGTGTCGCATCTCAAGAAGAATGGTTCTGGACGAAAGTTTTGCACAAAACGGGGACGCTTGTTTCTGAGCCCATTCAAACAAAAAAAAAACACTGTCGTATTTGGCCTTATAGCAGTGACAAGTTTTCGGGGGCGCGATACTCTCCCAGGCTCTCAGTGTCTGTGTCGGACTTCGCGATCACAGTGCGCTTTCACTCGAATAGATTCCCTGATAAGCGCGAAGCAGCAGCAGCAAGTATCTCATTGAGGATATCAGGGAGAACGAGTTATAATTGTCCCCCTTCTCCCCCTCCGTGCCCCTTGCGTACCTCCCTTGTGAGTTATGCTGTCCGCATTCATGCGCGGATTGTGGTCGCCCCAGGAAACATCTTGCCAGCAGAGAACGTCAGCCAAGCGCTGCAAGCATACGATTTCGGAGTTGATCATGAATTGTCGATTAAGTTGAGTCATATACTCGTGATCCTGAGGATGACCCCATAATTCGCTTTACATCACTTGATCCGCAGCATCTCCGGTAATCGAACCTACAGATTGTGGATTGCTTGAAGACACGAAAACACAAGACACAAAGATTTTCAAGTCAAGGGCAGCGATAGTATCTTATAAGTTCGGATTGAGCTGGATTCCTGAGATCGCATGCGGAAAAGGAAGAGTCGGTGCGTAGCTGTTGACGGGTGGAAGACCAGAGGGACCAGTGAGCCAGTAGCCAATTTATGATTGTGAACCGGCGTTGTTTCGCTATTGATGGAATGAGAGGGGAAACGCACGCTATTCGATGTTTTAACAACTTCCCCTCGGTTTTTGACTGATCAGTCGAACAGCAGTTTGACTGATTGCTTCGGCGAGTTCCGATTTTTTTCTTACTGCGCAGTCACAACATGCTACACATGTAGGGTCTGCGCGGAGGCACTGGAACTCACGATATCCGGATGCAACGACTCATATAGTACAGCCGGATACCAACGCACGTGGATGCCATGAGTTGGATGCAGCTCATGTGCATTCATGAGTTGGACGTACCGGTCGTGGACTCGATTGAACAGAATTCTTCGAGGAATCGGGACGTGACAAAACTGGATTCACTGAGCTTGCTTGAAGTTGAAGCTTCGATTGTGCGTGTTATACATTCAGATCCTAACAAACCACGAACCATAATCTCACTGATGGAACAACGAGCACCGGGGACAGTGTCAGGTGAATTCGATTCGACGCGTTGCCGAGAGGGCGCGGAACCGAAACGTTGGACGTGAAATTAGCAAGCGTTAGAAATCGAATTCTCATGTAGGGTTGACGAAGTCATTGGGTAGATACTACGCATGAACCTAAATCAGAACCTACATGAAGGCGGTCCTTCAAGAACCTCTGAGAATCAACTCTCAAACTCTGTTCAAACTGAACATCTTTATCCACTCACTCATTTCACTTCGAGAAGAACTCGATTCTCATGGAGCAAAGATCGAACGATCGTCGTTGCTGACGGCAAATCCTGGAAAAGTTTTTGGTCGAGTCCTGTCGTCGAGGAAACAAGAACCACTTTCCAAGTATTCCTGCCGAGCTGTCAGAAGAAAAACCTCAGATGTCGCTAGCATTGCTGACGTTTCACGATTGAACTTCTCTTCCCTAGGGGAACAGGAACCCAACGGGTTCCGCGTGTTCTTCTAACCGCAATTATCACATGCATGAAATGCGTAACTCCGACCACCAGAAAATCCCGTGCTTTTGAGTTGGACTTAAAAGTTGAACCGGAGACTCGCCAACACGCCAACGCGGCGACTGGACATAGGCTTTCGGTGTGGTGGCTTCCAATTATTATCTGCTGACGAGTGACGCTCGCTACGCTCGCGGGCTTCAATGATTCCTCCTGCCGTGGACCTCAAGATTAGGCCGTCATAATTTTCACTGAACTCGCCATCCTTGTGTTCACTTCGAGTCATGACTCGCCAGCCGCCGAACGGAAAAGAACCGAAAATCCTGTGTTGGCTTCTGCAGCAGTGTTTCAGGTATAGCGCCTATATCACGAGACCATAATGTCCGAAGTTGAAATGCCTCACTCAGTCTGACATCTGGAAGGTCCGGAGTCACTTTGAGTTCGGTTGAGTTCCATTGGTCCCTTCAACCGGGGTACCAAGGAATGTGATGATAAGAATCATTAGAAGTTTCGCGCGCGAGATCCGCTCTGAACAAAGAGCGGCTGTGGAGAGGAGGTTTCAAGCGCTGTCCAATAGTCGCGTGAATAATTTCGAAAATCAGGTGCGCTCCCGGTCGAGAGTGACCAGCGTTTCGAATTTATTCCGTTTGAAGCCCCATTCTCTTGTGCGACTTGCGGATCGAAGAGAGAGCAGAACTTGAACCCCTTGGGTCGCTTGCGTTGTCCGCCATGGAACCCTTGTTGTGCTAGAGCTTTTTGTATGGGGGATGCGTCCGTGTTCGGCTTGATTGGATTCAAGCATCCTTGACTACAGATTACTCATTGTAAGAACTTTGATCAACTTTATCCTCTAGGTAGAGTGAATTTTCGGCGCTTCTTAGATGGACAAACGCGGAAGGAACTTAGAAATATGTTGTCGCATTCGATTGGCATTCATTCTCGATCGATGCGCGGTAAACATGCGGCTGTGGCAAGTAGATATCCTCACGCAGTATCTTACTGCGAATGAGAAGTTTTGTGAAAAGTGGATGTCGATGAAACCCTGGTTCGCGCTCAGATACAAAAAATATATTATTTTCTATACGAGTGAAACAACTTCTGTGTTCAGAGTCCACGTGTTAAGCCTGATGCATGCCAATTTCCGACCAGAACCGTGAACTTATCGTAGAGCTCGCTGTTGCCGTCACGAGCGCAGTCCCAGAGCTTATGGTTCCAAAAACAATAATCTTGCGTCATCTCGATTGAGTGCCCAACAGGTTCATCAGAGACTCAAGGCGAAACGTTCGGATTTCGGTTTTCCGGCGGCCATATGAATAGCTTTGCGTTGCACTCCAAACCTCAAATTCTATTTCGAGATTTTGGGATTGGTGGAGAAATTCGGGAAGTGTATGAGAATTCTAGAACAGCAACAAAAACACAGGCCTGACTCTGAGTGCTCTTGACATTCGACGATTCAGCATGTTGAAGGTCTCATCTGTTTCCTGAGCTGTACCGTTTCTCTGAGAGCGTGTTCGATAGGCGTCGTATGTTCAACTCAACTACTGCGCAGGTCTGTTCCCGCCGCCTTCCTCAAGATCATTTTTTTTCCAGCATAACTTTTACTCTTCGGGTCATTTGCTCAATATGGCCGGGGAACGGTCTGAAACATCGGGAGTCTTCTGTGACTTCTGCAGACGAAACCGCAAACAGGTGAGCGTCCTCCAGATCGCCGATTGATACTTTTTATCAGAAGAATTTTACTCGTGGATTGCGCGGCAAACGCCACGTCAGCGTAAGGGGTTACAATCCTCTCCGACTTCTTCCCCGGGGATTCATTATTCCGCAACAACTTGTTGTCTACTATGTGGATGAGTAACGGACCTATGAAATTCGAGAATCGAGACGAAAAAGCATGTTTTCTTGATTGCAGGTGGGAGTACTGACGTGTCTGCACCGAATGTGCGCAAGCTGTTTCCCCTATTACTCCAACAAGTTGGATAAATGTTACCTTTGCGTGCTGGCGACCGCTGAAGTGAATCGGGCATCCATGAGAATCATCCAGGGCTCAATTGAGGATGACGGCGACACAATACTAAACGAAGAAAAATTCTTCTGCTCCGAAAACGAGTGTACATTTGTCGGTATGACTGTTTCATTCTATCACAAGACTATAACGTCGCTGTCAATCTAGAGACTCAGTGATTCTGCACTACAGATTTTATCGTAGGATTCTTCCTTGTCGGAGCAAAGTTCCGGCGTCGAATTTTCGAATCAATCATTGAACTTTCCAGGAACTTCATCGGAATTGTCCACTCACGGAGCCGCCTGCAACCTCAGGAAACAAGCCATCGCTGAACGACAAAAAAAAATGCTGATTCCCTCTAATTCTGTGAGTATTTTGGGTGGTCGTCGACCGGTCGATCATGATCTTCATGATACTCGCGGGAATTTTCTCCCGTCCTCCAACTTGAACTCTCAAATTCAAACTGAGACTTATGCGATTCTTCATCCATTTCAGCTGGTTTCCGCTCAGACGAGTAGCGATCCGGCCATCCTCCAAGCTGACAGTCAAACGAACCATGACAAAGCATCAAATCTCGACGAGGAAACTCCTGTGAAGTCTGATTTCGTGGAGCGAGCGACAGAAAATCTTGCTCCGGGCACTGTTCTCAAACTGCCAGCAACAGTTGCTCCGAAGTTCAGCCTTGAAATATCAGACTTCGTCGAGGTGAATCGCAGCCCAGCCGAATCTGAGGCTTTCGACTCCAATCGAAGCACATCTGAGATCGCCGAGACGGAAAGCGACATTTCTTACAATGCTTACGAGATCCTTCACGCTGAAGAAATGACCGTGAGTTCATCGACGCACCCCGCTGAAGGTCCCTTCAGCGAGGGCGGTCGGGGACACAGTTTCACCGAATACGAAGGCGAAGAAGGTTTCGAGATACACGAAACACTCCGCAGGGACGATGAAAACTTCAATGATCTCGGACAGGAAATCGAAGAACGTTCTGAATCATATGCTACAGACAGAGCACACAGCGAACGTCGTCCACGTCAGGAAATGCTCAACTTCCCGTGGTCCAAACTTTTCACTTTTGCGATGGGCGTTCTGGCGGCAGCCCTGATGTGAGTTTCGCGCGATTTCATTGTATTTTCTGAAGTATTTCGAACCATCCTCGAAAAGGAACGGTCTCAATCGATTCGGGCCATCTCATTTTAGTGCGAAGACAAGTGAGCATCGGAGTGCCGAGTGCTTACGTTGAGCGAAACACCGACATTGAACCATTCCAATTTGTAGGCTTTCAGATCGAAAGGTGTCAAAGAATGTCCCAACAATGAAGCATCCGGGGGAGTGCGACGGATACATCACTTGGAAGATGGATAACGTTACTGATCTCGTAGCGCGCGCTCAGTTCAACAAGAGAGATTTGCGTTTGTCTGAATTCATCACAGTTCGAAACTATGAGGTGAGTCAGAATCCATCGTGTCAATGTTCCTCCGTAACCTCAAGATTCCGGGACGGGATGAGAGCTAAAACATTCGTTCAATAACATCAAACACCATATTTCGACAGGTTCGATTAGGTGTTGGGTCTACGTTTTCTGTCGATGAGAACGTTGTGATATTGTGGATAACTGCTGTGGTGATGAAAGACGACGAGCGACCGTGGCCTTTTGAAGAATCCATGCAGCTGCGACTGGAGCACGAGAATCCAAATTTAGTGGAAAGCTATAATTTCACATCGGACCAGAAGGGCCAGTGGAGAGAAAAGAGGCGGAATGAGAGGTGAGTTCTTGATTCTTCTTGAGGATGCTGCATCCCGATCACTGATCACTGAATATAAGCTTAGGCTTTGTTTTTCTATGGAGCCATTGCAGATCATTATGGAGCTTTACTTTTCCTACCAGGAAATCGCTCATCTTTCGCCAAATGCAAGTGGAAACAACAAAACGTCTGAAGTATATGCGGTTCAGTTACTACCTGACCTACGATGATGCGGTGGCCAAAGGTTACATCAAAAGCGACAGCATCTCTGTAGGCTTCAAACTCATGCCTTGGGGCCCTTCGGCTTAGGAACTTCTTGTTGAAAGTCTTAACGCGCAACGGTGAGAAGCAAGAGGAAGAAGGATTGTCGAACTGCAGTGATGTCATCGTCGTCCTGCCTTTTTGGGCATTTTCGGGCGCTCAGTCACTGTAAGGGTGAACACTCACCAAGAACTCAATGTTCGTTTCTGTTCAGTTGGAGAGATTTTGTGCACTTTTGGCACGGTGATTTTTAACCAATCAAACGCGGTTCCCGACGAGTCATGGCAACCCATCAATCAAAGTAGGTACTGCGACATCTCAGGAATCGAGAGAGGGAATCCGCGGTGATAATTAGGATTTTGTGTTTATAATAATAAGTTCGGCGTGTCATTCAAAGTGAAGACGGATATGATTTTGATGATCATAAAGCTTTCATCTGGATAACTTCAATGATCACGCGTAGTTTGAGGGAATCATGAAGAGATTGCGAGGTTCGATATCGAGGCATCCGAAACGGGTGTTTAGGTATTCGGCGAGTTGGCCTGCCCGGATGCAGGGGAAAAAGCCGGATAGATTCCTATTTTCTTATCAAGTTCATCGTGACTTAAAGTTCACTCTGTGCTTCTATTGCTCTGAGCTGTGGTACAAACCTGTGTTCATTTCGTTCGTGTGGGGATCACATCGACGTGAATATATCTACATTTATTATGTTCTCCTCATTATCCCACTAGTTAATTTCATCATGATATATTGAGCGAGTATTCAATATACCTCATTTCAATTTCCCAACAGTTGTCCAAGCGGGTGAGCCGGATTTGGTGTCAATTCCACCCCGCCAGACTAAACTCTATGATTTGAATAAAAACATACTTTACTCGCGAGATCAATCTGAACATCTTTCGTTCTCCATCTATTAAGAAGGTTCCACCTAAACTACTGGTCGTTCTCTCGAACACGAGTTCTGTGGATGAATTTGCATGGACCCATCTTCGAAATTTCAAAACGGACATCAGAAGGCATGGTAACCCGGAAGATAAATCTTTAATTTATTTTCTTCAGTTACATAGATTTCTCATACAGCTCATAATATTAGATCTTCGTTGAGTTTTGAGGTCGTCGTTGTATCAAGAGGTGGTAATTCGGAAGCATTCTGAAGTTTCACATCAAGACGGTTTACCAGATCGAAATGATGCAAGTTCAAAATGTTAGCCGGCAATGATCAACTTGAGATTGCGGTGAGCTTGTTAAAAGAGTTTCGGCGAAGTGGAATGCATACGATGAAACAGTGATGGGTTGGGCGTGGGGTTTTCAAATTTGAACCGCAGAAGCCACTGCAGAGGTTAACAAGATCGTAGTAGAGATTCTAACACCGCTGTGGGCAAGGTGGGAGAGGTGGTCGGCGAGAATTTCCGAGAAAAGTATTCCTTAATGGTACTCGGTTTTGGTCGACGTATGAACACGCCATGAAACAAACACCTTCATCAAACCCAAATCAGATCGAAATCCTGTACATGTCCGCCTGCATTGGCACCAATAAATAAAGGGTTTTCCTTTAGAAGAAAACCGACGTAGACTGAGCTTAATGTACACTTGGTATTTACAACCCTCCGCCGGTTGTCACCTGAATTCGAAACCAAATGGCGGACTCGGAAATTAACTTAAGTCATGTTTTTCTAGCCTTCCTCGTTGTGTTTCTACCATCTGTTCGTGTTCGTGTGTGTATTCAAGGGTGTAAGTGAATTCGGCCAAAACGGTTTTGCTTCTTCCCTGAAATAATTCCCTCCCGCTTTCCTTCAAGTCGTTTCCCGCTGTAGCTGCTCAAGTTTCCCCAACATCCACGTGAAAGTTGGTCTCTCTTCGGGCTCCTTGTGCCACGCTTTCTGCATAAGCGAGTAGATCTCCGACGGGCAACCTTCGGGTGCCTCCATTCGATACCCTGAAGGAAACTCGAAGTTAATCGTTGCAACCCGAGCTGAGCGGCTCCGCAAGGGATTATCCCCAGATTGTGCGACCAGACCGTAAGGATTCAATATGAAATACGAACAACTTCCTTGCCTTCGTATTATTGGGAATCGAACTGAATTCGTTTGGATCGAGATCATTTCTCCGAGACATTTCTGATAAGCTACAGCGAAACATGAAAAGTAATCTTACCTTTGTCAACATGTCGTACTACCTCAGCAAGAGGAATTCTCGGGTACGGTACTCGGCCAAATGAGTAAATTTCCCACAACAAAATGCCAAATGACCACATATCCGTTTTGTTTGAGAATAAGCTCGTCTTCAACGCCTCGGGAGCGGTCCACTTGATGGGGAACTTCCCAACTGTGAAGGGAAATAAGTCTGCATTAGTTGTGATTCCCTCCGAGTGAGTGCTACTCTTATCAGATTGAGAATATTGAGGAAATCCGTTAGGCGGATTCAGAGAGGATCGCACGAGAAAAATACTCGGTCGAACTCACCGTCGGGATTGTCGGCGTCTTGAGTTTTCGCCAAGCCGAAATCACTAACTTTAGCGACACCGTCATCTGATATGAGCACGTTTCGAGCTGCCAAATCTCTGTGAACGACGTGCCGGCTTTCTAGGTAGGCCATCCCAGCACAAGTATCCCTCGCGAAATTGATCTGGTCTTTCCGTGTTACGTGAAGCCGACCGCGCGATCGCAGGTAATCAACCAGCGAACCCTTCGCCATGTATTCGGTGACGATTTGAACTAGACCGTCTTCCATGACCAGACCTAATAGCTGCACAAGATTCCGGTGTCTCAGAGAGGTCATCATTTGAGCTTCAAGTACGAGTGGATTGGCCTGGACGAGGGAGTTTTTCTCCCGTTCCGGCGACTCGACGGTTTTCACCGCAACTTTATTGCCTTTTTACATTCCTAGCTGCACATCTCCGAATTCGCCCTTGCCTGTGGAGAATGATTCCATGATAACCGCTCAGATGAGCAAAATACTTTCGCCGATTTCCAGTTTGTCCCGAACGGGAACGATTTCCAGACCAACGAACCCGTCAACAAATATAATACGAATGCTGATGCTGTACTTACCGATGCTTTCTATGATACAAATGTCCTGAGACTTTATGAGCCATCCCGTCATCTCAAAAGCTCGTTTGTCCGCCGTACCGTTACAATGCACACCTTTTTTCGGCATCGCATGGGTTAATCTGGTACACAAGCCGTCAGCATCCATTTCGTAGTGCTCAACAAGTTGAGATAACGTTTCAAAGTATTCTTCCTCGTCTATTGTCAGACCTAACTGATCCTGAGTGATTATTCTGTTGAAGAAACAAAACTTGAAATCATACGATTGCTCGGCTCGTTAGAACGAGAGCCCGCGATAACCGCGGCGACAGATGGAAGGATGACGGAGATTCACGCCGTCCGTGAATTTTTCAGGGTGGGCCGAGTAGCCTACGGAGTATGACTTCAAGACGACTTGACGATTTTATGAGCTCTTTTACGACGTTGGACGGTAATCTCACCTGTAATGTTCCACCTTGCTTTTACAACAAACACAAAGTGTGTAGTCTCCGGGATAGTTGGTGCTTTCGCGAACGAGGAAAGATCCGTCGCTCGGATTAGCTAAGAGAAGTCTTTCGGCTTCTTCACGGCAGATTTTCCCATGGAACCACAACATCAAGCCTGCTTTCCCATCTCCACGTTTCATGAGGTAATTCAAGGGCACAAGACCTTCTCGTCCGTCAGCATGCTTCGCCTTGAACCAGTTGGGGTCCTGAAAAAGAGAAGAACATGAGATAGGTCATCAGTATGGTGTCGAAACACAATTACACTTTCAAATTATCGGTCACCCGACCGGAGGATGCACGCGGAGTAAAGTTGGCGTCTCCGTGCGACACAATCGAGTTGGAGGAAGTTTAAATTTCCGAGAAACGCCGCGAATATATCCGAGACAGAACATCCTACCTCTCTCCGTCCTTCGTTAATGAGAAGTTGAGGGCGGTTGGGAGGAAGCGTCATTTTGATTTGTTTACCAAAATCCGTCTCCACTTTCTCCGCACGAGTTGAGCACTTGGAACTCACGGCACTCACCATGCGACGCCTATGGTCAGCTTCCGGATGGATTTCCGACCACTGTGTTGACCAGTAACGAGAGCGCGAACGCGATTTCGATAACATTGTATTTTGTTTCCTTCCTGCTTCGCCTGCGTAGTTACTTTTGTCGAGTATAGGAAACGACAGCTTTTGGTAAACCGATCGAGCAGAAGCGTGAGCGAGTGAGTTCTAGCTGGCTAGCTCGCCAGCCCGCTTGACTCTGTGACTGGATGATTCACTCGCAACAAGAGGCAGCTAGAGTGAGGGAAAACTTCCAGAGGATTACCACGACCGAATAGCCTTAGTGACGCCGGCGTTAAAGAGAATATGCAGACTTCCAATCATTTGCCCGTCCATGGAGCGCTCTCAGATGACGTAGCGGTTGTCGCGAGGTTAGTGTAAACACTGCCACCGCATTCAACATCATGATGATCGAACCTCGCCACTGTCAGAGCTCCGTCGGAAATCGGATCGTGCAACCCGAGCATGGAAAACAAAACTCTGAAGCTCGGTTGTGTCACAGACCGATGGAATATGACGGAACGAGCTTGGAAAAATGCTTTGGAGTTGTGAATAAAACAATTCTCAGCAACAAGATTCACAAAATCGTGTAAACTGCAAGGCGATTCCCGAGATAGCGCGCGAAAATGGTCAAACTCATCAAAATTTCACTCTGCATATTTCCCCCGTAACGCATTCCGCATTGGAAGAACGGCCATTCGTGTGGAACATGCGCCGCAACTCGCAAGCGCAGGTCAGCCGCGCGAACATCACGTGAATGATCGATTCACACTCCGAGCATTCTCAACAGCACTCCAAGCTTTCCCATCGACTCCCTACATGTTTTCCGCCTCGAGATGATCGTGAGCCTTCTCGAACCTTTCATCTCAGAAACCAATCGGTTCCTGTAACCAGGGCCCTGCAGCGTCCCCGAACCGGTTCAAGAATAACAAAGACGGAACAACTCAATGAAGAGTGAAAGTGTTCTAGGAATCTGGCGATTCTGTTCCCTGGCTTGAGATGTAGCCGCGATGGTCGCATCACCGATGCAACCTCTTTATAACGCAAGGCAAATATATTCACCGCATTAGAAACTCGAAAACCTTTGCTTCTTTAGGACGAAAACAACTTCTGATAGAAGGGATCGCCGCCGTCGAAGATTTACGCGTAGGCTGACAAACCACCGCAGCTCGTCGACTCGTTCACTTGAACACGTTCCGGTGTTGCTTCGGACTCGCTGAGTTGTCCCATGTTCTCTAGCAGCGCCTCGCAGAACACCACATTTTGACACATGGCAGTTCACATCGAGATAAACGCGATACACGATTGAGCATGGCAGAAATCTTTTTGACTTTCGACGACAAAAAACATCATTTGGCATCCCAACCAATGTCCCGCGTTTCTGCTGTCCACTCACCGGCGTAGCTGACATGATGGTCAGGACATCTCCCTTCGAGAAAGTGAGGTCCTCCTCTGAGTTGGCCTTGAAGTTATAACGAGCGATCACCTCGGTGCCCGGTCCCCACTGAAAATTGATGACTTTTTAAGGAATGAAATCATAAACCTATCTCCAGATGCTCGGATTAGTTATCAGATCAGATCCTCGCGAGCAACACCTAGAATGCTGGAATGACTGCCACAGACCGCGGAATGGCCCGTTGGCGCCACAGCATGCGGGAACAATACTGCATCGATCGATGACAGTAATTTGTGACGCGCTCAGCCGCGCTCCATCACTACCACTACAAAGCTATCCCAAATTTTGTCCTTCTCCGAAAGGGATCAAACAGACACGGTTGGGAAATGTCAGAAGGTGTGAACACTTTGAAATCAACCAACCCCAACAATAACAACATTTGTGAGAACAACTAGTGATTCGAGAACGACGATCACGTCAGTTCGGTCAACGTAAACAAGTGCACAACAAGCTCTCAGACCCAGGCTCTACTACTGAAAGGTCGGACGTGAAAATACCGCAAAAAGTCGACGAGTGGTCCTGACAGCAGCGTATCAAGCTTGTCAAAGACTGTCGACGTCGCTGGCAACGCCATCAACGAGACTCTGCTTCGTGCTAAATGCGGCGCCCAGCGGTTTCCTCCGCCCGCCGTCTGAGATCAGAAAGCCACCATACACCACCGAAAAGCTTCAGTTAAACCATCCTCCAACTCGAAGGTTTCGTAACACTGTTCTCTGCAAAAACTCTCAGCGAAGATGCTACTGTGGCGGAGGATGCGAATCGATTTCTCCACATCTTCCTTTTAGACGAATATTCTCCGTACCCATCGAAAACATGCAGATGAATTCAATGCAAAACGCGGAGAGATGCACGATTTGCTTTCAGAGTCTCGAAACCCGCGCTATTCAACAGAAATAGACCATACGCCTTATGTGACGAAAGTGAAGTCTCAGAAAATGTCAGATTCCATTTATAGCATCGTGGCCGAGCGCCTCCACGAATCTCTGCACCAAGTAGCGCACCGATAAGGTTTTCCTATAATCTAATTACCTTGACGTTCGTCTCCATTGTGGGCACGATTTTGAACTCCTCTATTGCAACATTCTATTTGTTCGAGATCTCCTTACAATCTCTGTTGAGCACCCCCAGTTAGTAAACACACGCCATCTTCATATGGGCTTCTCGCAGGTATCAGAAGAAGCTTCGCTCAGGTGGCGATGGTATTCTCCGAACTTCATTCTCGATCTATTGTGAGATATCAGGACACGGTTGCGTCTCTGGAACCTGTTTGTGGAAGAGGGGATATTTGATTGGGATGTCATTCGATCCCAGGAAGAGTCTCGAATCGAAAGTTGTTCCACCAACCACCGAACGCACTAGGACCGCAAGCTTCTATGAACGCGGGCCCGGCGCAGGGTCGGCCACCAGTGGTGGCGGCGCCAGCCATGCTCTTTTGTGAAACTTGACTCCGATGGCATCCTGTCCTGAACGGTCTCAGATTTGATCTCACGCTGTGTTGCGTAAGTTGCTTACATGATTTCAGTACATTGCCTGACATCTTGTCCATGTCATTGATATCCCCGGGGAGCCACGTCGCGTTCGAAATACGATTATGCTCCACGATCAGGGAGCGAAATAGATCGGGATTTTCTAATTTTCGGCGAATGTATACGATGGATCGAATTATCGGACCGAAACAGTCCTCTGAAACCTCCTGATCTTGATTTGGCCTCACAAGTAACAAGGACGTCGATCGTTCTTCCCGCGTTCTGATGCTCATTCACTCCTTCTGTGAGGACACTTGTAGGCGAACAAGCGAGGTTCAAGGAGACTGAATATTACGATTCCGATTCCCAGGAAGAGTTAGAAGGTGGCGAATTTTCGAGAACGTGGGCGTTTTTGCAACACACTTCCTGAAAGTCAGCCTTGTACATCTGATTTGATTTCCATTTTGACCGTCGCACAATGGGCAAAGTTGCTTTGATGATGAAAAAAAAAGAAATTATCGTTCGTGAGGAGTCTGTGTGATTTCAGACGCAAAGAAAACCGAGTTCGGAGCCTATATTGAACACTTTGAGACAATTCTAACCGTCCGAACCGGGAGAAACGGCTGACATCGAAATATCTCTCGAACCTGCGAGATAACGATACGCTGTCTGAAATTCATTTGGCGATTGAAGTTCGGAACGTTGGGAAAATTTTCACAAAAGCAGCGTTCAGGTTCCCATATCAAGTACAATGTAATATGCAATCTTATTCCAAAGATTCCTAGTCTGTATTTGTGTCACTACACTGCGAACCAGTGCGCAGATATCTGTTGCCGATATTGGCGGCGCGCCGGCTGATTTCCTGCTTCAACTCGGATTTACGGATCACATCAGTCATTTCGACCTTTTCCCTCGCTAGCACAGTCAGCATGATGGTTTCTACGTCTTTTCCATACCGAGCGGCTGCCCAATAATAGCCTACGAGACAACGTAATCGTTATGTTTGCGAAAAACGGTACACATTCAAGTCTGTAAAACTATAATAAAGAATACAACTTCAAACGTTGTATAGATCTTGCCGCACCGAGATCGCAGAGCCGTACGGATGTCAATCTGAGGAATTTTAATTTTCTTCGGAGTGAGACCTGCACGGCTTTTTCATTCCGCTGCGGCGAGATTTGCGAGATGTTTGGAGCTGCATTCTCCTACATATATAAGAGCACCGTTTAAGGCTCGTCGATGAAGCTGAGTTTCGAGAAACGAAGAGAAAACTTTGTCCGTCGAATCGAGGATTGAACGGGTCTTACGACGTCCTGAAAATGAGTTCGTCGCACGAAGGAGGGGGCGTGTTCTGACACAATCTCGATCATTTGTACCATGATCTGAAGCTTTCCCAATCCACTGTTCGTTGCCGAGCCTTATTGTATTATTATGATCCATCAGTCTTCACCGTGAGGGGATAATTTCATGTAGTGTGATTGCAGTTCGGTATACGACCTGAGTTGATCTCTCGAGCCGTGTCAATGTTGTCTGTGCAGATTCCGCCTGAGATTACTATTGCTGCTGATAACTTTCTCTTTGGAGCTATCCGACGAATATCTTCGAAGAATTTACAGAACTTGGAGGTATTAAGGTCATCAATTTTGAGCAGAATGTCGACGTGTACTTGAGTCCTGGCAGTTCCGGGCGACGAAGTCAAAGTCGACGAAAAGACATCACATGTCATCCTTGGACCGGGTCTTCTACAACAAGATGAGAATCGAGTCGTCGCAACCAGAGCCGGAGTGTTACACTTCAAAAGTCCCAATACCTACTGGCTGGAGAGCCACGTGAAGAAATATTGGCCCGCCAGAGGTAAATTTTCCGGTTCTCCGGCTCCAAACGAATTTAATATGTTCCTGATTCCGATTCGGCGGGAGATCTCACCTCTAACTTTTCATTCGGTTTTCTCGATGCGAGCAAACCCAGATTCAATACGGGAATCTCCTCTCCGAATGGACATAGTTTTCCCCGATACTTAATAACTATTTTCATCATGCATATTTTGAAGGCGATTGCGTCGTTGGCTGCATTCTCCAGAAAGCCGGAGAAAATTACAGGGTCAATATCTGGGGACCAGAGCCGGCGACTCTGTCCCCGTACTCTTTCGAGGGCGCCACCAAACGCAACAAGCCGAATCTGAAGCCGGGAAACCTTATTTACTGCCAGGTGAGGGGGAAAAGCAGAATATTTTGTTGACTGAGAGAATTTCGGCCGTTCGAGGAACGATGGAACATTCTGTCGTTGAGGAGGCATCTTGCCTCGACGGTCCTGCCGAGTGGCCGAGCTCGACCACTTCGAATTTTCACACCGGAATAACAGTTCCACAGTCCCGAGTGCGCAATAACTGTGTCTCGTTTCTCTATCGACTTCAGGTACTGGCAGCGCACAAAGCCATGGAACCAGAAGTGGTTTGCATCAATTCGTACGGTCGAAAAGGAGCCTTCGGGGTGTTGGAGTCGGACACCTCGAACTTGATCACGTTGCCCTTGGAGGTAGTTCACCTTTTGCTGTCGAAAAATTGCCCCTTATTGACAACTCTAGGGCGCAAACTCCAATACGAGGTAGCGATTGGCCAAAACGGAAAGGTAATATGAGCATTTATGATTCTCCCTCGTCACGAAAACGGCGATAGCCTCCCTCTAAATTGACTCATGTCAGCCAGAGAAAGACCTGATCATTGTTGTTGATTGTTCGGGACATGCTTCTTCCGCACTTTCTTTTCACTTGAGTTGGTGAAATCTGAAAATTCAAAAAGCTTCGCAAGGGACTCATTCTGGATTCGTTTTAAGGTTTGGGTCAACGGAAACACTTTGAAGAATACGCTAGCGATTTGTTCAGCTTTGAAGGCATGCTGTAAGCTCAGTATGGACCAGATTCGCGAAATGTGCCAGAGAATCGCGGGGAGTTCGTGAACAGTGAGTGAGTGAGTCAGAAGTAGCCGGTTGTTGTGTAAATAAATGTTCGATCTTTTCTCTTCGATCCGGTTCATTAGTCATCTCTGGAATATGCCTTGATGAATTGAAGAGTGGGTGTGCGCATGGACTGCTCTCTCTTGTACATCCTTTATGCCGAGAGGGACCACGCACCTGGAAACGCTCAGAGAGGCCCGAGTCTTCTCTGGAACGTTTTCTAGCTGTTTGGAATTACTCTTTCTCTCCTTCCGCGCAACGGTATCAGATGCATGCGATCGTTCTCGTGGATAATAATATCGCTATCCCAACCTGCCAGCTGCTTTCCTAGGTTGATGTTCGTCGAGAAAGTGATTCAATCAAAAAACCGGAAATCTGATGTGGGGTTCCTGGACCGCCGTTCTGCAAACATTGATTCAATGTTGCATGTTTCATATCGAATGTGTGCTAGACGCGTATTGTCCAGCATACATGATTTCAGAGAAAGTCAGAGAAAGTGGATCCGTCATGGGTTGCTTAACTAGCATCTCGATGGAGTCCCGTGTCTGACAGCTCAGGAGTCACACGTGTTTTTTTTCTGGCGCGTCCGTTGGAGACGAACGATTTCACTTATAACTCAACCTGACCAACTATGAATAACAATATGTTAAAAATAGAGAATATACCAAAATCCACTCGTCTATCGAGGAGAAAAGTAGCTCTAGGCCATAGGATGATCGAACAGGTCTTCAAATGAAGGGTCTTTTTCGTAGTCTGCAGTTTCCTGAGTCCTCGCTCGGTGCCCGAAACCGGCCACTCGTCTTATCACTGAACGTGCTTCCATGTTGTGATCATGAGCATCGCCGTCGCTGTTGTCGTTCAGTGTCTGATGGTAAGACCTAGTTCAGTGAATGCTCGGCAGCGTCCCGTTTCTTTTCTTCCCCTGTTTCAGAAGTCTGGTTTCGATTTTTCGTTTTCATTCACTTCCACAATGAATTGGTGGAACCGCGCCTCGATTCGGCGTCGTGCCGCCGCTGCTTCTGCATTGATGCTAGTAGCACTTCCCGGTCGATTCGTCTTTCTGGACTTGAATTCTGCGGCTGATGCTACAGCGACTGCCGCTGTATTTGATGGACGGACTGACTGACGGGAGGCAGGCAGGCGCACAGGCGATCGTTCGCTTGCTCGCTTGTAGTAACCATCGACTGAGCAGCACAGATAAATGACACACGCAGAAAAGATGATCAAGCAGAAGAGGCGGCATCGAAGGACTTGCCCGTTCTTCCGGAACCCAAATTTTCGGGGATACTGGAGAAAAACTTCCACAAGCACGCGACGTGATCAGCTTCACTGTCCAGATGTTTCAGGGAACTCATCTGTTCGCAAATCGGTGGAAACGGGTCGGAACAGCAAAAGATCCTCTGAGGGAAGTCTGCGAATGTCCCCGTCGGGGGTTTGTTATGGGGACAGCTTATCGTTGCGTGTTGAGGTTCTCAAAACTACGAGGGACGAGGGACACAGTCAGGGATGAGGTGAATAGCTCGTTTTCGTTCTGTATCGTATTCAATTCTTGTAAGAGAGACTCGCTTAATACCATTGGGGCGACCTTTCGATGGGAGTTGATGGCTCGTCACCAAACGAGAAACGATGGGGAAATCAAAACTGTAAATTTTTCAGAATTTCCACTATCGCGTCTTATTTACGTGAGAATTTGCGGAATCCATAAAACCTCTCGGAATGTCAGCGACTTCGATGATCCCTAAAGTGCGGTCCCGTATCTGTTGGGAACGTGATCAGCCTCGCGACCCTCCAAGCGAGGCCCGTCTCCGTGTTTGAAGAACGTTTCGTCCTCAAGCCCTTGAAACACCTGCATCGCCTCAAGCGTATGACCTCCAGACATTGCTCGTTCACAAAAATCGAGCTTTCTTCCAGCGGCCGCGGACGAGTCCTTAACTGCTCGGGCTGCTCCCCAACAATGGATCATGCATGTCTGATTTCTGGAGTGTACTTCGATTTCGGGACTTTCCGCATCACCGTCGTCGATCTCTGCGTAACTCGATCTAACGAAGGCAGCGAATCCATGCCATGCATTCTTCCTTTTGAACTTTCTTCAATAGAAACCCCCAGTGAGTCAGAAAGAAATCGTCTACCTATCCTTTCCCTATCAATCCATTGATCTGTATGTCTCACATATCCGCCAAATTCGTCCCTCTTGCTTTCGAAGACGGTCCCGGGAGCGAGGAGGAATGCTATAAGAATGACGACGCGGTGCCATTCGCCGCAGGAGGGTATATCAAACCACGTCGTTGTTGGTCACACCGACGTTTTGCCAACGTTTTTTTTTGATATCGGAACACTGCCAATATGAATTCTTCATCGTTGAGCGTTCTCATCACTGTGATCTGCCTCGTAAGTAAACCTCCAGATTCTACGGGGTCTCCGACCCTCCTCTCTCGGGACAAAATGCTCATGGTGAAAGAAAAGCTTCGAATGAGAAACGTTCTCTACGCGGACGGACTCGTGATTGACTCTGTTTGAAAATCCTTCCTGAACTGTTCGTTCTCCCAGAGATCGTGTCCTGGTTCCATGACGATTCCTCACTGAATCGGCGCAAATGGTTTGGAAACCTCGAAGCCTTTCTTTTTCCGCCGGAAAACGAGACGTGAGACTGAGAAACGAGGTTTCGAATTTCCCGGGAAGTGACCTCCGTTCCGTGCTGCTCGAGGAACGAGAAACTCGGTGTTCGTCAATGTTCCCGCGAGAGTTATTCCGTCAGTCCAAAAGTATCGCTGAAGCTCAAAGCGTGTCCGCCGTAAATGAATAGTGATTCTGATCACAATTAAAAGCAGTAGTTGCTTGCCTTGTACGAATTTTCGCGTTCATTCAATGGCGCACACGACAACTCAGGGCCGTGATTACGTCAATGATGCCTGCGCACGGGATTGTCTTCAAAGAATTGTCTCTCACAGAATACGCTGCAACAGAAGACAGGGCTGTTTTCCGAAACATCGGCGATGGTCAGTTTAGCTCGTTTAGCAGTTTTGAGCTCGAAAGTCATAACCTAAGTTTTCTTCCTGATTCACCGACTAAGGTTCCAACCTTGGCATTCACTCTCATCCCAGAAAGCGATCAGAAAAGACTATTGGTCGTTGCAGTTCACCTTTCCTCGGGGCCGATCGCAGCGAATAAGACCGAGAAAATCGAAAGGACCCATTCGATGACATCTGTCACGCCATATTTGAGAGCCAAAACTTCTTTTCGCGAAACTTGTGCTCATGCCGACGTTTCTAGCAACACAAAGGGTTGCAGCCAAACGCAGCTATGACTACATAGAGCTTCAAAGTTTTTCAGGGACCTCGTAGAACCCGAGGTATTCGAGGTCCCGCGGTTACCCTTTTCTTTATTTTTTTGCACACTTCGCCGTGCAAGTCTCAGTCGAGAGAAAAGTATGATCATCAACAGCTGCTCTTGAGATTGCGTTTCTTTCTTTGAGAGTGGCTAAACTCGAATCTTGAGCTTAACAGTCTGTCCTAATTGTTTTCCAGGCCATACTCACCTCCTCAAGCCCGGTAAATAGAGAAGAGTTGACGAGAGCGTTGCCAAAGAAAACTGTGCCAAAAAATAACTTCAAAACAGACCGGAATAGCGGTACGTCATCTTTCTTTCTGTGTTGCTTGTCTATTTGAGAGTTTCGAGCCGATAATGTGTCTCTCATCGTTCAAACCCGTCTCATCGTTCACCTTGGACCAGATTTTGCGGCCGATTATGAAAGGTCGCTTCTCCTAGAGGCGCAGAGCGATGATATTTAGTTTTCTTCTCTTTCAGTCGAGTTGCAATGTGAGCCTGAGGATTTCGTTGTGAAAGTCAACTTCACGCAACCATTCCGAGGAATTGTCCACGCGGGCCCAAAGAGCAACAAGTGCTTGCTGCGTGGTGATGGAGGCCAATATTACACACTTCGAATCCCTCTCGATGGATGCGGAACCATCCACAACGTGAGTCATCTAAATTTCGATTCGATCAATGCTGGAACACCGAATGTATGGACGCCGAGTTGAGGAGTCCGGAAATCTTTCATTGACAGCCTTCGGTAATTATATCGTGCTTTTCGAGTGCTCTGGAATCTTGGGCCACAGCGAGCGGACTCTGCGAAGAGCGAACGTTCTATTTCCACAACAGCAACTCGTAGGCAATATTTTCGAGAACACGCCGTGTAAGAAATCAGCAGCACCTCCTGACTGGTCATATTCGAAGGGAACTCTCGACGACTCCAAACGCTAATGAATTCGAGCTTTGTCATCTGCGCAAGTTCGGAGCGTCTTAAGTTTTCCGATGCCCTAGGAATAGCACTCGATTAATCTTTATCAACTTCGTGCTCTGACAAGGGCTGCTCGGAGAATCTCAAGTAGAACCAACAGTGCCGGAAGTAGGTGTGCAGCAAATCTCGTGCACGAACTTAAGTTCCGCTCAAGCGCCAGTGTCTCTACGGCTATCATTTGTGATGACAGCTCAGCGTTGTCCTTGGAAATCGAGGGAAAACTGACGATGTATCAAGATTTGATCCGGACATCTGACCGGGAGATAGTTCGGACTCCGGGTCAACGAGGCCACGCAGAAAGCTGACTTGTCGAGAACACCATTCACGAGTTTCTGTCGAATTTCCTCGAATTGTGTCAATGACTTCTAACACGGCGATATTTCTTCTCTCGATTACAGGAAGGTCGCTTCAGCAATACGTTAACGATAAGATTCCATCCATCGCTGGAGCTCGAAGGTGACGAACTGAATACGCTGGTTTGTCGGTTCAAAACAGAGGCTGTTCTTGTCAAGTAGTTAACTCCTAACGACCAACTATTAGCAATTGCACTATTTATGAAAACAATAAATTATTGTATGTATTTATAGAGCCATTCGCTTCCACTTCTTCACTGGATGTAGGTCTCATGATTCACTTTCTGACAAGCACAGTGGCGCCACCTGGTGATGAGAAAATGAGCGACGATGGTCGGCGCTCGATACGAATAAGTGAGCAACGAAAGTTTATGTGCGTGATATAAATGAGCAACGAAAGTTTACGTGTGCCTAGTATGAGTGCGTGAAAGATCGTGAGCAGTGCAAATCAGTGTCGAGCTTCGACTAAATCCGTACTTGTATATCCCTTTGCCTAACATCGCTCAACCTATCTTGGCTGGACCAATCCTGAGGGAAGGATGATTCCAGAACGCCCCCATACGCGGACCATGAAGCTTGAGTGAGAGAGATACGCTCCTCATGTCCGTCATAGATCTACGACTTAAAGTATTCATTCACCTTCCCACCTACAGTCCCTCTGATCGCCGTTCCCTCAAGAGCGGTCTTGAGCGACTTCGAATTCAACACCCGATTGGTCATACTATCTCGTTTCTCATGATTTCTCAAGACACGACCTTCGTCTGGGGATTTTGACGAACTGAAAGACCTACATTTACTAACGACTCCCTCTGGAGCGAGCGTTTCAGCGGCTCCGACCTCGACTCCTAATCCCACAACCACTTAGTCACCGACTCAGGAACAACTTTCGGTTCTCTCGAAAAGTTTCCATCCTCGCTTTGGTCATTCGTCCATTTTAAGAGGACGGACCTATATACGATGCTCACGACTTCGGTTGAACCTCGGTTCACTCCCCGTCTCACGTTCTTTTGAGTACCAGTTTTCCATTATAGAACCGATTTCAGTGTTCTCGATCATCTGAGTTCCCCGTCGTCTCCAAGCCTCAGGTTGCTATTCGGTTACGGAAATGCGACCCTGAAACGGTCATCGGTTAGTTAGTTTCTGGAGCATAGATCTTGACCCGACGCTCCGGATTCATGTTGAACTCCATGTCCTGTGGACCCTCGACATTTGAAGGACACGCTTGGGCGCGCGGTGTCTCACCCCTCTCCGACATCACATGTCCTATCCAGTCAAAAATTCTGAGTTCTTGTCGCTTAACATTTCCAACGGACCGAACTGCCGCGCGCCCGTTTCGATCGGTTTCAGCTCTCATTTAACGCTGCTTCACCGTTTTTCGAATCCTCCGTTGTCGAACGGCTTCTAACCTCCTATCACGCTACTCATGTCAGTGTTCTCTGCGGCCCGTGACAATTTCTTTTTTTTTGTTTCGGTTGAAACTTTGTCCAACGTTAATCGCGTCCAAACCATCACCCCAAAGATCCGGTACCCACATCCACACCGAGATTCACCTCGCAGCACTCTCAAGCCGCAAACATTGTACCTCGTTGAGTTCAACTTACTTGCCAAAGTTAACAAACACTTCTCCACTTCAACCCATGTCCCTGCTCAAACAACGACGCTTCGTGGTAAGGACGCTTTTTCGGCAGAATCGATCCAAATGTAGTTTGGTAATCATGGAAAGCAAAACCAGCGACCTATGATCTCCATTCTGAATCCAGTAGCCAACTCTCAGCACGATTGGCTGCCTCGTCTCCAAGTATTCGCCTTACATCGCCTGACAGAAATCGCCTTCATAGACGAACACACATTCGGATTTATTGGTTCAGAAAATGCTCCGAAAGCTCTCACCGAGGGACAGAGAGCAAAATCGGAGAATAAAAGTCAGTGATCTATATCGATCCTCACCGAGACCGAGTTCTCGTTGCTATTCCGTGGAAATGTTCGAAGGAGAATGAAAAATTATACCTACCTGTTCTCCTGTGGGAACACCGCGAACCCTCGAGCTCTCAAAGACCCTCCTCTGAGTGGGTGACGTAACCGCTGGTGACGCAAGTTGCCCCTTTGTTCCTCTCGGGAGTTTCAACACCTGACCGTGTTGGTATTTCCAGCCCTAATTATCTGATCAAGGAACGTGTTCCTTATCGGTTACTCCGTTTTGGGTGAGACTTCAGAACCCGAAATCTCGAAGAAGCTCCTTGAGGGTGTTGTGGCTCAGGAGATCCACCGGGGAGTGAAACCAATTGGAACATTCCCATGAGAACTCTGTCTGCTCACCGGTCAAGAAGATCAAGAGGTTCGCTGACTTTGGCAATAAGCAAAAAGTTCGTCTGGAGATTCATGAATTTATTGAGCTGAAAATATTCCGGCAGAGTTGGGGTGGAACTCTGCTCTGCCTCAAAGTTTTCCTCTCCCCAGATTCTCTGCTCCGTGGACGGCGTCGCAAACGAAGAAGAATATCAAAGGATTTCGCAAGCGTTATGGAACGCCGCGTCTCGAAGCATGATCGATACTGGTTCAACTCTTTGCATTGGTCTCTCTAGCTCTCCACACAAAACGAGCAGAGAGGATTTCTCTGTCACAAATATGGAGGGCTTACGATTTATCGTTCCACCAAATGACGAGTCCAAAAAACTTCCCAGGAAGGGATCCTTCGCCCGTTTCTACAGAACTCCTCTCGGGCCTCCTCAGTGATTCGGAATCTTCATCACGTTCCTTTACTCCTGTTTCCTACGACTAATGAACAACAATACGCAGCTGTTGCTCTAATGCTCCGGTCGTATATTTTCCTATAGCGAGAATTCCTTATCGGAAAGCCACCCAGCCTGATCACTTGACGTGCTCTAGTCGGCAAACCGTCAGAGCGATGGCAAGTTACAGCTAATTGTCCGGCCTGTTTTTACAATGTGCTTTAAGGACACCATAAAACTTTGTGATCATGAGTTACCCGCCCAAAACTACGACAGCGATTCTTTTCCGTGATTAAATTCTCCTGTTTGGATTCTCGCATTGTCAACAAAGTGCTCCTTCTGACCGGGTTTCTTGCTTTTTGGAAACTCTAGTTTGAACTCGTTGACTTTCCAACGAGTCAAAACGTTTCCGAATAGTCTCAATGGAACTAGTCCATTATACAGACTCCAAACTCCGTACTTTTCTCATTTGCTTCAGGAGATCAGATGCTTCGAGGAGCCTCCTTCCCCGGTTTTCCCCATAAAGGCTTCAACTCCAGCGGTTGCGTGGATGTTTGTTGTGCATAAATGTGATATTGGGCCAGAACAGAACGCTGGGTTCTTCTAAGACACTTTGAGAGACCCATTCCAGAGAGAGAAAATGGGTATCATGGAGACCATGTTGGAATTTTGCTGCTCGTTCCCTTCGTCGATGAAACCCGATCCGAAAAAGGTGCCGATCTCAACGTGAGCTGATTAGAGTAGAGAATAAGACCAACGATAGAAAGACACGCAGTCACACGCAACGTGTAGGAAGTCACCCCGCTAACAGTCAGAAACTCGATTCGTCCTACGTTTCGGGCTCTTGTGTGCCCGAGATCCACAAACCGTCTGTGGGAGTTGGAACATTCTCGGGGAAGTCGATGACTCATCTCTTGAAGTTTACCATGACAGCGATAGTTCGCCTCATCATGGGGTTCGACTTCTAGTTCATGGAAAATTATCATGCTCGTCTAAATGATCGAACATTTCTGCCCGATACATCGACAAGTCATCCGACCCACCGATTTGATATGAAATCCGCAACATTTCTATGCGTCCACACTATTTCGAGGAAATCTCAGTGATGCCGTGATATCGTGGTCTCAATTTTTCGTTCCAGTGACTCTACATGGAGGCGGGCCAGCTTGCACTCAATCAGTCAGCGGGCCGAAAAGAAGCCGACAGCAACACCGGGAAGAAATGTCACTAGATTGTCGCTGCTGACTAATTTTATCTCTTCACAACTGTCTCAAAGCCAACCATCGTGTTAATGTCCGCTGCCCTTGACCATCATGTCCATACAGTTGTTTCCTAACGATCAACTTGAAGACTGATCATTGATGGAGTGATTTCGAAGCAATCACGAGGATTTCTCAGTGATCGATAGTATTTCTCGACCTCTGATCGTACGACCTCCTTCCATGTATCAATCTTATACACGTCCCCCGGTATTATTCAATGCAAACCTACATACAGTCTGGATCAGTGCTCCCCGAACCTTTTCGGTCCATGGACACCTGTAGACCCCCTTCCATAGAATATTACGTACCCACACCCCCACGCAGATCGCTACAGACCCTAAAAGGTACATATGGACCCTTTCGGAAACCTTCGGTCCGAAACTTTTTCTTTTCCTACGCAGAGGAAGATTCGGCTTCCGAATTAAGGTCGACCGCGATAAGATCTGTTTATCTGTACGAACAAAACGGCACTTCTCGGATCCACGGAAGGAATCGTGACCGTCTACATGGTGGTTTATATTAAGGAAGCAGCTGGATAAGACACGAGAAACAAAAATGAGGAGGAATGAATCAAGAGCGTTGAGGGAACCGACCGACCATCCGCGATTTCGCTAAAAGCGGTCTCCGACACATGAAGGTCGAGAAAAAATATTCTGCGCAGCTCTCAGACTCGGGGGATTTGGAATCCGAGTCATTGGTGAATGCAGAACTTCTCATGCATCCTCAATTCTGACGAGCGTTAGGCTTGTGAGCGCGGGAATATCTTGAAGCTGTGCTCATGGCGAATGCCCTTAGCGCGAAACACATGGGCGATAGCCGTATGGAGCGATGGGCTCTCGGGAACTCCAGCAATCCGAATGGCGAGGGGGAATCGTTCGTTGTAGGAGACGCTTTTATGGCAGCGAGGAGTAGATACGATGCGGCGTGCGTCGAGAAGATCAGCCGCTCCGAGTAAGAAACGAGCTCGCAAGTAGAACTCGAATCTATTTCGTCCGCCCTGTCCGTTTTGTATTTCTTTCTGATGCCAAGCACTGTGTTTCCTTCCGTTTCGCGAACTTTGTCAAAGTCGACTGTTGTCCATCCTCCTCAACACAGTCCAAAGCAACTGCTGCTGCTGCGACTCCTCTTCCGTTTGCTGAAGAAACGAGGTCGGAAGGAAGTCGAGAAACAGTTGCAGATTCGTCCCACTAGCGGATCCCTCTGGTGGACGGAGACATTGCCGGCGCGGGACGTGCGAGGACACAAAAATGAGAGATTAGGCCATGGTAGTTTTGGTTCTACGACATGAGATCATTTGCTCCATCATAACGCCAGCGATGCGAACGTGGTTTGACAACTTTGGAACGAAAAGGGTGGCCGCCATCTCTCCTGGTCTCTTTTCCGCTAGGTGGACGATGTGAGCAGACGTCATCGGTCAACTCCTCCGCTCCAGAAGCGAGCACCTCGAGGATATCTTGAAAACAGCTGGTTCCGCCACGTGTACATGTTATCATTTTTTGCGAATCTCGACTTTGCGGGCCCGATTTCGTCATTCTGGTTGAGGCGGTAGCCCGGAATCATGTGTTGTCATGACCCTCGGAAACCCAGTGTCGATCCCATTGGGGGAATTCTCAGATCTTTTCGATGCGGAGAACATTGTCTCTCCCTCACTGTCACCCAATTCATTACAAAAGCTGGTCCAACGAGGGAACCACCCTTTGTGCATGCGCCATTTTGTCGAACATAAAATCGAAGTGTGTTCCTGCAACGTCATCACGTCATTAAAGATAATGAGCGTGGCGGTCCTTTACGGGACAATCGAGGGCGAGCAGAGGATACTCTAGCGGCCGAGCAAAGGCAATAAAACTCCACAGCTCCGCCTCCAGAATCCTTACATGTTGAGCTGAATGTCCATCTCGTCGAACACGGCAACTTTGACGGCAGAGCACACACGCGACAAAGGGAACTGCGAGATCAGCGACAATCTGCGTAGACAGGAGTTTGTCCTAAACTTTTGGCAAGAAGATTGGAAAAACGAATTAATTTGCAGGCTGGAAGCGTTTGCGTGTCTCATGCTTCTCAACGAAAGAAGCGCATTCGTCTCGGATTTGAGGGCCTGTCGCTCGGCCTACACAAATTTGGCACAAATGTTGACGGCGCGGCCAACGAAAGTGGCACTCTTCCTCGGAATACAAAAAATAGAAGCACTCATCCAAGATTGATATAGTCAGCAAAAAGTACTAGGGCGGTCTCGACAGACGTGAAGACGTCAGTCTAGACGCTGGTGTTGTCTGATGTCTGAGTGAGAAGCAGAGCCATGCAAATGATCATCGCTTAATGATAGCTACCACCACTTTTCCTGAAAATCTCCCACGTTCGCAGCACACAATGACTCACCATTTGTAAATTCAATCGATTGATGCTCAGTGAGTGAATTGAACGAAAGAGCTGCGCGCGTTGTGAAAACACTCATTTGGTTTGTTTCCGATTTCTCTAGTCTAAGCTCATCCCCTGACACACTGATGTTCTGTTCTCACACTAAGAAATTGATGGACTCAGTTACGTCCTCCGAATCGGAGATATGATGAGATATCTCCATTCAGAGATCCGCTCCGTAGGATTTCTGGCGAAATTCATTGAGCATTTCGCTTTCCGATAGATGACATCTTCAAACCGTTCTCCCAATATCAAAACCATCACTGTTTTGGTTAATTCTACGAAGTATCTATTCTCCAGCATGGCGTGAATGAACGCAGCGTCCTGCTTTTGAAACTAAAGCAACAGTTTGAGTGCACCGAAAGAGTAGGTGGGCTGTCGCGTCGCTTCTAGATCGATCATCAGAGCTAAGCGATGTCGGCAGCAGCTAACTTGGGCAAAGCAGATCACTTCATGAGCCCTCCCTTCTTACACTTTGACAGGACTCGAACGGTTTTCTTCGCTCACTTCAAAAGCTTTGACTCAATGCATACGTCTGTGCCCCTTGTCATATAATTTTGGGATCCACAAATCTTATGCGAGATCGTATTCTCGCTCACATCTGATGGCATTTCAAACAACATGGGACCATACAAACGTGTGCCGGACAGTATATCCTTGTTTTCGAATTCGTGTTGTAGACCACCGCGGAGGCCCAGAAGTCAGCGGGAAAATACGGGATGTGGGTTCTTTGCCGAGTTTAAGGAGAAGTTTGTAAGGCAGCAAGCCGCCGAGTTCTTCAGCCGAGTTGAAAAGAAATCTTGCTCCGATGAACCCGCTAAGCGAAGTTGTCAACGGAAACATCTTGTCCGTGGATGGACCTACTGGACCAGAACTCCGATATGAAACTTTTTTCCCTCGAAACCCAATTCAGAAACCGTAACGGAACACGCTCATCCAGAAACGTGACCTGTGCGCGCTCCGGTAGCAGTTGTTTGACAGACATTCGATCCGCAAACGTCATTTGCGATTGCGGTCGCGTTTCTGTCGTCGAGAACTTTGTCCATTTGCCAATTTTTAGGGCAGCTCGACTGATCATTTGATGGAGCCATAAGTTTGGATATATGGCGGTCACAGAAGGATCACGTTACGCCGCACGTCAGAAACGGATAGGATTCATAGCACGAAAGTAAATCCCCAGTTCGCGGACTTTATTACGAAACAAGTTTATAAACAATTTTTCCTGCTTCACCAGAATTTGCGCGACCTCACGTATCGTGGCTTTTGGTCGGAGAGAGAGATCTTTCGAAACTCATTCACAAATCCCATGAATTCTCCCGAGTTTAATAATGCCATCGTTGAAACGAATCGTTCAAAGACGGTCCTCATTCTCTGTGGGACTCGTGTTATTGCACAGATTTCCGGATTGCCATTTCAGTGGTTCCTTAGCTTGATCCTCACAACCCGAGAATCGGTAGCGACCTGTGTGCCCCGGTTGCCCGCTAGCACGCAATCGCCAGTGATCCCGGAAGCAAAACGATGCGATTCTCCGTGTCTCACTCGTCTCGGGCATTCAAGCACGCGCTCTCTATGTAAATGAAAGCTCTGAAACAAGCTTTTCGCGATGATGACTGATCTGAGGCGGACTACGTTGTGGACTTCTCAGTGATAGATTATGCTCTCAGGGCATTAAAGATCGTTCGTTTGTTCTTGCATAAGCCAGTTGAGTAATTTCAATGACCGATGAAGCTCCTACGTGACCTCTGTTAAAATACCCTGCTCATGTGAGCGATTTGTGTGATTATTCTGACGTGTTTTCAAGGTAATCAAGGTCCCACACATGTGAGCAATCCCCAAATAAAGTTATTATACTTCAATGGAGAACTTTCGACTGCTGATTGTGACCGGATTCATTGAGGGAGCAAATTTCCGACGGCTCCGACAAGTTTCCGGGAACTTCGCGATTCCCATCGTTCTCAATTAAAGTCAGAGCTCCACCAGTGAGAGCTGCGAAGGGCAAGAGAAGTTCGTTCCCAGAAGTATATACATGTTGTATAAGAAGTCGAACAGTAGGGAGCTTGGATCCAAGGCTCCTGCACGATCCCACCCGGTTTTACCTCGTGAAACCATGATCTTCATGAATTTCTACGAGGTTCCGATCAAGGAGGGTTTTCGAGGGAGATTTCAAAGCAACATCAGTGTCTAGGAATTTCAGAGAAACGGAACAACGCCCGTCATGTGTCCTCCCGAATTCCGAAAAGAGTCTCCATTGACACATTTTCCCTCCAGAATGCGTATTATCGGAGAGAGACCGGAAAAACCACCCTATATGTATTTACTCGGACTTGGGAAGCTCATATTATAATCGACAAAAGAGTCGAAGTCATGCTGCAGAAAAGGTGGCCAAAAGCCAAACTGAACATGATGTCGATTGTGGGAATCTTCACCAAAGCGTGAAGTCGCACCAAAGTACTGAAAAACCAATATGACTGCAGCACAATTGAAGTCATCTACTCAGTCAGTCAGGGGCGTACCAAGCTTGAACACCTATAGTTCTCGGAAGAGGATCGCTGGAAGTAAGATGTGTTGCTTAAACCCAGACTAGAGTTCTACCGGCAAGGCAAACAGTGCCTCGGGATCAGGAACGGCTATAGGAGAGGAGACGTCCTCCTAGCATTGGCGAGAGCCGGTAAGTTACCGACGAAACACCACAAATGTGAGGGGGTAGACTCTGCCATCAGCTTTTGGTAGTGCAATACAGGCGAAATTCCAGTAGCGGAAAACAAGTCGTCGATCGAAATTAGATGATGAAACAGTAACCGATGTCATCCAGGGCTCACTCGTCCCTCGTTGTGACTCATGAAGCATGCGACTGTTGAAAGCATCAACCCACTTTCAATTAGAAAATATGACACCCTTCTCTAAGACAACGCAATATGTTTTGTATTTATGTGGAACGCAATCCCATCCGATGCGCAAGTTTCCACATGGGTCCCCTGGAGTCTCTCCCTGAGGAATTGAAAGCAATCGCTGTTTCCCAGGGTCGTCCGAACAAAACATTCTCTTTCCCGTGACGCTCTCTGCAGTTGTTCCTGGGCCAAATTGTTTGTCGACCTTCGGGCGTTATTAATTTTCCCCAGCTGTTCACTTCCGCCGATTTCGAGTTTACTCTGATGTCGCGCTCCCGAGTTAGCGTCCTCTCTTCGGCTGTCACCGAGTCACTCCCACCGCCGGAACGTTCACTATTTTTGGAATTCGTGTTCTTGGAGAATACACGCAGCCCCATCACAGAATTGATTTGCTTTGATGTCGGAATCTCGCCTTCAGTCAGTTTGCTTCATTCATTCATCTCAACGTTTTCTCGCACTTTCAGACCTTCCAGTGCAGAACGGATCGAGTACTTCCGGAACTCTTTTTTGAGGGTTCATCTCGCGGCGTGTACACAAGTGTCTATCGCTGATAATCCTTCCATGAGTTTGTCTGACCGGTTTCATTCTTTCATTGACGGCTATTCTTTGCATTTTGTTCGTCTTCGAGTTTCGTATTCCCGTTCTGTTCGAGTCAACGATGAGCGTTCTTCGGTTGTCGGAACCCGCCCTCCCCTTTCTTTATGGCATGCTGTGGAATAGGATGGGGTCTTCTTCTCCTTTACGGCCAAGTTATTCGCGCCGTCGTGCTGTTCGCGGGGATTGCGTTTGCCAAGGAGTTTGCGCAAGCTATCTGATACGATCGGATAGATAGGGGTACTATATGTAAGCCTGGACGTGAAGTCCGCTCGACTCTGAAAGCAGGCTCTATTCTAATTGTAAGCATACAATTCGCGTCCCGTTTTGCTTTCTCTTTGAAAGAGTAGTGTCAAGTTTTGGTGTTTGATGCAAGGATGATTCTCCGTGGGAGAAAGTCGTCCGAAGGCGAGGGGAATCATGAGAATTCCACAGTTTCGGCAAGGCCCGCGACTAATGCTGCGTCTCGAATTTGGTTAGTTCCCTTATCTTGTTGAAGGTTTTCGTGATGATTGAATATGTACATATATGATTTTCCGCTGAATATGATCATGGAATGAAGATCGGCGGATAGTGATTATGATCAAAAGAGAATCATACTCACAACAACACCCCAAAAATCAAAGATTTGTCCTAAACCATATCAGTGATTAACGAAATGCCCATCAGTGCTCTCGAAACTCTCCTCGAAGCCTGACAGGTTGAGAGTAGTTCCTCGCGAGGGGTTCAAAATTGTAACTTTTCATCAGCTCTCGTAAAATCAGCTGGGCATACAGAGAATCTGGGCCAGCGAGTATACATAGATACATGAAGGCTCATGGGTCCCGAGTTGAGTCTTCGAGGCCGTCCGTCAGGAATAAAAGGCTCTTGCATCGGGAACGAGGTTCGAGACGACAAGGAGTCCTCTTTTTAAGAGCTTGCCGCTAGTGTATTCATGAGGCTGATTCTATTCATATAACCAAGCGAAGGATCAACATCACGCCAAAATATCGGAGTTGACACGACGATCCGCTCTATCAGACTAAAATCATGACATCGCAAATCACGGAAGACTTTGCGAGGACGCAGCATTTCTAGCTCCCGCTGCAAATAAAGACGACATCGCGTCAAATCGTTCGGAACTTCGCTCGGACCACGACCACGAGACCGAGCGATAGACTCAGGAACCTTCACAGGTTATACCAGATTAGTTCCCAAGATTCGGAACTGATGTGGGCAAGCTTAACGAGAAGACCCGGTGTGTATTTCGGCAGCCTCATGATCGACGATCCATGAGCTCGAAAATCCTGAGAATCGCGTAGAATGATGGTTTCCGTTTGACTCCGCAAATGTCTTGAAATGAACCAGTTTTGCAACGGACCCACAGTCAGCGCGAAAGGTCCTGACCTTGCTGAGTTCCGAAGTTTCAACGGAACCATCTGCTGACAAAGGTTAAGACACGCTGAGTTCCTGTATTGGCTCCCTCCGAAAGGTCGCACGGAGCGGTCCGATGAATTTCTACTGTTTCCGACGTTTGCGCAATACTATAAACAAACGAGTACGTTGGACAGATCATTCATGCTGACTCGACTATTCGACTCAAGCTGCGAATCGTTGATGAGGTCTCCAAACGTGCATTGTTTGCAATGGAGTCGAACGCTGTGAGCCTGCTGGCGTTACTTGATTTTGTCAACTACATCAGCAATTTCGAAAAACCAAGTATTTCCTCTGAGATTTGTTGATCCACGAAAGATGCACAGGTGATTCCCTAGAACACTCTTCCGGGTTATCATCGAGCCTTCGAACATTCTTTTTCAAAACGACTCCTCCGAGATTCAAACACCTAGACGTGTCTGGGACGCCATCACCGTCAGGGAACTCGTGCACATCGAGCTGAATCTGTCTTTCTCTAAGTTCGGCTTCTGGAGAGTGGATTCCTCTACGACGGCGCCTCCAATAAAACCGAGAATAAACTTTAACTATCTCACTAACAAACGGATCGCACGCTCTGTCGATACAAGGTATCCGCTTCCCTTCGTTCTAAAATAAGGTCTGATCGAAAATAACTGTGGCGGGACCTCGGAGGTCGCTCGCGGGCGGGAAATTGTTCTAGTTCCCATTTGGATGATAGTGGTTGCATAATTGTAAAATGTGCATCATGAAACGTTGGTGAACGGGTGGGACGGAGATCTAGGGACAGACTTCTGCGTCATAGATGAGTCCCACGCTCGAAAGCAATTTGTTAGCGACACAAAATCCAAACTGATTCGAATTTCTCGGAAAAACAGGCTCTGCAACGATCGAGAATCCTCAGTGATAGAGGTCACTGTCAAACACGGGAGAATCCCATGCCGCACTTCCGGATCAAGACCTCGCATCGAATCGATGAATTTTTCTGTCGCAGAACTTCGTGAGCCAAAACATTAAGCAAGAATGAATAGTTCGTTGTTTGATTGTGTCTCGATTGTCCCCGTTTGCTATTGAAGCAGGCATCGGTCCGGCAAAATCAGTTCCATTAGATAGAGAATCCATTAATTCGAGTTTGAATCAATCAGAGTACGGAGACAGCCCACTCCATGTCTTGGGAGACTCTCTGTGATCCCACTTTCTCCTATTCCATCTTACGCAGCAGCAGCAGCAGCAGCACCGGCCGAGCGTAAAGCTGCTGACAACACTATTCTCTTGACGCGAATGAGAAATGCACAGACATCCGTCAATGTTCCCATCCTCGTTGAGATCTCGTCCAAGATGGATCGCGTTTCAGCGCCAACTTGTTGGAATCAGATGAGAACAGGCGTAGAAGTCCATGATCGTTAGCGCAGCCATAACTCGTTGATTGAGTTTCTGCGAAGAATTTTCTCCGTGCAAAGTCCACGGCTGGTTCCTCCCGCTTCCTTGAGCTCCACCGATGTTTTACAACCCTTCAACAACAGAGTTCTCAGATGGAGTTTGAAGTAATTTCACGGTCGGCTTGAGTGGGGAGAAGAACTTCCAGAGCGGTCCTACATTCAGCCGACTTCTTTATTGTCGTAACAGTGTTTCGCAGCTTTGAGAGATCTGAGGAAGACGAGAGCGACCGAGCGGAGGATGTCCGAATCAACTCGAAATCAGAATCGCCAGCTCCGAGTTCGTTTCCGCACTTTTCCGATTCTTTTGAAGTTTTTGGAAACGATTCCCACAATACCAAATCATCGTTTTTCTTCAGGAAAAATCTCAAGGACCGAAGATGTGGCATAAGTTCTCAGGACAGATCTTGTTAGTCTTGTCAGAACTGATGTTGCTCCAATAAACTCCAGGAAAGTGAATGAAAACTTCGGGTTTCCTGTTTTCCCTCATGCGACATCCCAGATTGAGGGGATAGTTTGAGGGAAAAGTATCGATAAGGGGAAAAACTCGTCACCGAATAGAAGTCAAATTGAATTTCGATCCTCCCATTCCGATCGGGGGCGAGATTGCCGAAAGCCACAGTCTTCAGCGATCGGGTCGAGAGTCTGAGTGAATGGTCAACGAAGATGAAATGGTTAGCGGTCGACGACGCGCTCTGTCATCTGGCAATGACGTGCTGACGAGGTTTATTTTGGGTGACCCTTTTCCTTCCCCTCGGACGCCTCCCCTGCTTTTTCCTCATTCGTGTCTCAAGTTGCTCTAGTTTACGACGCTGACTACACGCGAACTGACAGGTCGAGTGTGGACCATGTAACTCATGAATGAGATCAAAGAGTCACAACAGCTATCGACGAATCGTCGTCTGGAATAAAAATTGGCTCCAGAATTTCGAAACGTACTTCATCTCACCCTGAAATGAAGGAATTTTCATGCTCTGAATGTCTCTCTCGAGAACCGAAAACGACCTCTTCCCTTGCTTTCTTCTGACGCCGCGCCGGTCCTCCAGAAAGTCCGGAGCTGTGTTGATTGTCGGATCGTTAAGTTTATGACAGCGTCAACAATTCTGACAAGTGGCACATTCATCCACCTGTTGGTCGCCGAGGGAAAGTTACGGAAAGAGCGACACAGGCGGAGAAGGAACGTAAAACCAGTTGAGTGAGTCTGTACTCACTCAACTCAGTGACGTCAGCCAGCCTGCCGGGTTGCCGATCGCTCGCTCGCTCGCTCGGTCCGCCGGTCCTTTGCTCGCTCGCCGACCGGTCGCCTGGCTGGCTTGGCAAGGGTAAGCTTGTCCTTTCCACCTAGAAGAGAAGGCAAGACTCAAGGCAGCGGATGGCGGGCCTGTGGAGGGACGGACTTCATAGCCATTTACTTCAAGGCAAATACACGATGTTGATGCCGGTGCCCATCATACCCCATTGATCGTGAATGATCCCCAAAGGACACACCGTGCATACCACAAGGGTGCCGTTTGTGCGAGTGGACATTTTTCCGATCATCCATTGAATCGATTGCGAAGCTTTCCCTCGGAGCGGTTCGAGGTGTTGGTGTTGTTTGTGCAGGTGGATTCAAAGAGTGCCGAACATGGAGCAAGTTCTCAACGACACCGACCTCGTCCAGGTGCGTTCCTAATTCCTTTCCGGTCCTCTAGATAGCTCATGGGCATCTTCCGTCAATCGCCAAACGGATCGAAGAGTTGCTCCCTGTTCCCAGCTTGTGATTCCGGCTCCAGTTTCGCTGGAGTTTTGCGATTCCCGAGAAGATCCGGGGGACGACCGACTCTGGACGTGAACCCTAGACGGGATGTGCGTTAAAAATTGGATGAGATCGACTCCGGTTGGATTCCGTTGGAGTCGACATGATGTGTTGAATAATGGAATCGCGCTCGGAACGACCACTTTACCTTGACTTCTTTGATTTTCACCCACCCTACCTGGTCGGCTTTCGTACAGAAATCGTGCTTTCGAAGATGGATGTCACGAACTCGCTGAGGTCGTAAGTCTTCACTCAGACTCAAGGGTTACAAAGTTTCAGAACAGCGTGACTCTGAAGTCGGGAATCTGAACTCGAGAAAACAAGCTTCATGTTTTGTGTTTTCACGACACCTAGAGACCTCTTCGAATTTCGAGATTTCCTTGCAGTCAAACTGAGAAGATAAAAAGAGTCTCCATGGTGCACAGTTGATATCGATACCGAACCGTCCCGGTCCGAGCCTCCCGACTCTCCAGATTGCGATAATCCGGGGCATCGGTGGCGTGACCGTAGATTCGTGTTCCACCAGGAACGAGTAAAGTTTCAAAATCTCATCGCGCAACCAACGGAAGTCTTTGACTGATGAACGCTCGTTCGAATCGTCAATTTGTTCGGGAAACTCGCGCTGCGAAGTTGAACTGCATTAATAGTTCTGAGGAAAAGTTTGCTCAGTGACGGCTTCATTAGGTGGAGCTCGAGTTCACGCAAGAGCTGACTTTTCTTAGCCGACACGCTTCCAGCAGTGAGGCTCCCAACGATTCCACGTGGAAAACTCACATTTTGTGGCAACTGTCTCCCAAACATTTCCCAACCGACAGAATTTGCTGTGAAAAGCTCCGAATTCAGAATTATGTAAGGTTGCCTCCCAAGGAAACTTGTCGCCACAGACTCGAAACGAAAAGATTGGACGCGGATGTCAAAAGCAGCGTCAAAGCTCTGAAACGTTGTTGCCAAATTTCGTCTCCATGGACAGGCCTTATCGCGGGATTCGACGAAATCGCTCCTGGATTCTGTTTCGAGAATGCGTGAATGAATGGTCGCGCAGATGTCGGCCGAACGAGCGAGATCAGATCTTCAAGATGAACACGTTCGTTATTGCGGTGGTAGACATGATGAGCTCGTTGAATGTCTGTTCCGAAGTGGCTCGAACCATTGAATGAGGAAGCAACTTTCAACGAGCGTTGACGGAGGGATTTGGAGGGTGATTCCCGACAAATCGGACATTTAGAGTACAACCGGTTTTGGTTCTCGTCAAGCGTACAGCGATCCGAGAACGCGGAGCATCTTGATGAGATGGCGCGCATTTGTCCGATGAGATCGTTCCAATGCGCGCGATTGCGTGGAAAATCCAAATTGCTTCTCTTGATTCCAAGACGGGCGGTCTCAAAGTCTCCGGAAACGTCATTTTGAGTCGCTCGAAGGAGCTTCGAGTCCGCGAAATCCATATTCTGTCACATTTGAAAGGTTTCAAATGGCTCCATGCAGCTGCAGGGCTGAGAACAGAAGAAAGCCACAATGTCTAAATGAAGTTTCAAAAAGCTATAAAGTGAGCTGATGGCGGGAACAACGCTACATCGTAACAGATCTCTATTGTGTCGAACAATTCGTGGGAACAATGTCTTCTACGGAACTATCATAACTGACAGCTCTACCTTGATACGACTTGGGCGCGATCCATTTCAGTCAAGGCCTCTCTGCCCTCAATTCGATTCGATTCGATCGCGAGGAACGTTGAACGCACGCTTGCTTCGACAATTAAACTTTAATGTTCAAAATTTGAAAGACCTTTTGTGGCCTAACCGCAATGGATTGTCGTTTCATAGAAATTCGGGGAGATTCAATTCGGGGAGGCTGCAGTGGAAGCGATAGATTTTCGGAAGCAGCTTCTATGGATTAAGAATCGTGTTGGATAGAAGTCCGCGCGGGTGGTCTCAGCTCCCGTTTTAGGAATTTCCGGAATGTCGAATCGTTCGGTGTCGTCAACATCAAGCTTCGGCGTCGGAGTTGGGTTACCTTTAATTGCGCGAATAAGCTTTATGATAGCGGGATGGATGACGACAGGAGTTTTCCGCGAGTCAAGTCTTGATCAGTTTCGACACTTTCAGCGTTCACTGCGAGAAGTTTTAAATCAGTCCCGGAACGGTCTGTGAACGAAGCGTCAATGTATCATCTTGTTTTCTGCAATCGTGGACTCTGACACGAGCTCTCGAGAATTAATCCCCTCATCGTGTCCACCGGCACATCTGTGATTCAGGAGCTTTTGAAGAAGAAATCAGTTCAGCTTCCTCGATATAGACACTGATAATTAAACTAATCCCTCCTTCAGTTTTCCTGGAGATGCTGAACTGTTCCACTGTTTTCCTCGAGTTGATTCCATCTAAGACTCCGACTCACATCATTCATCTCGATTAAACTGATAGTTCCCCGAGGGCCAGTCTTGTGAGGAAATCGACTGAGCAGTGACGCAATCCCATGTTTAGAAATTCGCGCCTCGGACCCCGGCCCTTCGAGAGGGGAGTCCGGGGAGCCAGTTGTCGCCGCACGCATTCGAATCGACGAGTTTGTCGAGTTGTCGCTCGAGCAAACACATCGGATGCCCTCCAGCGTTACGCAAGAATGTTTATTCGAAGATTTGAGTCGGATATCCTTGTACACCTTCGATCGAAATAGTGACGCCGCGCTCCTTCGAGAGCAGCATCTCATCGTGGACCTTAAGCGAACTGTCAGTATTGTTGATCGAATTTTTTTCAACGAAGAGTTCTTTCTTGGAAACTGTGAAATCCGACGATTTCGATATGAATGGGCCTGAAAACGTGTTACCGAGTTTGTTTTTGCGGATGAACTCGCTTCTCGGCGGGCGGGTATTGGCTCGGGCTACGCGATCGGTCATCTGTACTGTACCTACTCTGATTGTAGTGCCAACTTTTGTACGTGTCGGAGCCCGTTATACTTTCTTTCGTTCTCAATTACAAGATTGCCTATGGGTGGCTCTCTTGTTCGGAGTGCAAACATGCCGTGAAGCCGTATTCTATTGTTTGCTCTCAAATCAAGGGCGAACGTGACGCTTTTCTCCCCTCGCTCTGTATTATGCGTCCTCTTACGAACACAATCGTCTCAGTTTCGGCTCGCGGCGTCCGAAGGCCACCTCGAGTTCCCTCGAGAGATCCTGGTTGTTCATACTTTTAGTGATTCGGAAATTCCAGTTTATATTTGAGGCAATTTAGCTCCCCCTCGTAATCAGAACGCTACCGCCGTACTCGCTCTGCCGAACTCGATCGGATTTGCTGGAATCTGCCTAAACTGTTTCTCGCCGAGAACCGAGCTACAAGACGCATTGGCGAGGATTGAGACGGATCGGTGGTGACCATCGGTTTCGTAAGTGCTCGTAAGCTCCTGGGACTCGCTCAATGCAAAGTTCCTCGAAGTGCCCCGTCTTTCTATTTCCGAGGTCAGCAAACATCGCTTCAATCGGGACATCGATTCAGACTTTGTGACAATACTTGGCAGAAGGAGTCTATCAAGGAATCCGCTCAATTCAAGTCTTCACGAAGAGTGAAATTTCGAGGAGCGACCTGTCGCTCGCCTCTCTATTAGTGCTTCCACCGATCGCGGGGGAAGGCGAGAAAATTCAACTGACTGAGTGTCTCAGGGAGCAGCTCCGCTCAAACTGATGAATTGAATGTCTCTGTCCGAAAGGAAAATTGTCCGCAACGACCGGAGACGCGTTCCAAGCGGTGAGGCACTCAAACTCGATCGAAGTCGTGTAAGTATTCCCCGAGGCACTCCGAGTCGACGGACGCTTTGCTCGCTCTGTTGAAGGCACGATCGAAGCGACCGCGAGCTGTTATTGTGGTGTGGCAAAGCAGAAATACTGTTTTGACGCTCATTATCAGTGAATTATTGGTGATCCGACCGATCGCTGTTTCAATGTCTCCGCTTTCTCGTTCGTTTTCGCGGGACCGACGACGATATTCACAGTTTTCCTCATTCATGGCTGCATGGCTCGTTATTGTCCCAGTTCGGAAAACTTGCCTTCGATGTAAAACTAGGCACAGCTTCGATGCCCAATTAGCTTCGAAGCTCTGGAAACGGGATTTCCGAGTCTAAATTATTCGCGCCGAGGGAGATTCTTCAACACATCAGCAAGAAGTGATCTCGCTGCAGTTGGATAACGAACAGTTGCGGATTGCACCTGCCGCGGCTCGCCAATCACACTCCATCATTTGGCTTATGTTGCGCCGGGAATCATACTAAGCATGCAGTAAACGGCTGTGGCCAACGGATTTTTATAGGCGTAATAAACTCATGATCCCTGCAATTATGTTCGGTCAGCACGGAAGTATCAATGATCGTTGCTCGGGGGAGAAGAAGGAAGGAGAACACCGAAGAGGGGCTCTATGTTTTCGCTCGAGCGCAATCCGCAGAGCGAAACGTCGCGCACGTCCGATCGCTCAGATCTCTGTAGGCCCTTAGCGGTCTGTTCGAGCAGTTGGCTTCCAGGAGAACACTGTATAAGACTGAAACGATCACCGGATCGAGAAGATTACTCGGAAGTACGAAGTGATTCGATCCGAACATGTTCCGTAAAACGAGGGATTCTGACAGGACAGATCCATCGGTTCTGAAATCTAGCTCCTAGGTCTGGAATTCGATTTGGTCTGTTTACACAAAATATCCTCTTCAACTCCTTCTTGCTCTCAACAGGAGTTCTCGTCTAGCAGTTCGAGATCGGGGGGAAGCTCTTCTGGGAGAGAAATGGATCACAAAGTTTCAAGGACTCGGCTCTCTTATAGAATTGTCACGCACTGGAATTCCATTTCATGTCAATCAGCTGACATACACCGCGAGCACTTCTAAAGCGCCTTGAGTTTCTTGGAAGACTTCAACGAGACAAGGAGAATCCGTGAGGAGTTCATCACTCTCCCCAGCGCTTGTGGAACTTTATCCTACAGACATGTCAATGCGTCGCGTCGCTTTGACAGAAACAAAGCGAATCGAGCACAGATGTAGGCGACACGTTAGGAATTCCAGAAACGACGGTGAACATGCGAAACTCTGAGCGCACCGGATCTCTGTATTCCATCACAAATACATCTCACATCACGCTGCTCCTATTAAGTAAGATGCTTGTGCTTCGATCGCGGAAGAAGATCTTCGACTTTTCAGTGGAACGTTGTGCGGAATTTTCTGTTGTCGTTGGTTTAGGACTCACAGCCGTGTTATAAATTATCGATATCTGACTCAATGGTTAGAACATCTGAGGTTACGATCGATCTTTTTCATCCAGCGATCAGACCCAACTTCGATAACGTTTTCCCCACTGCCGCTATGAATCTTCCTCTGCCCATGCTCCTCCAAGTGATGTGCCGCTCGCTCCCTCCTCGCGACGACAATTCTCGCTTTGTTGCCTCCACTTCACCTCACGGATCGTGTTGCTTGTGTACCGAATCCATTCGGCTTTACAAGCCTACAGGGGCTGTAAAGACAGAAGCGACCGACCGGTAGTGAATTCAGTGTTTTCACCGAAGCCTATCGATGCGGTCGCATGTTCGAAGCGGCCCTGCATCTTCTCGACATACCGAGAACTCATTGAACGATCGAGGCGCTTGCTTGGTTCCATCAATCGACCTTGAGCCACCTTCAAAAAGAGTTCTTTTTGAGCCCTAAGCTCGCTGATGAGAGTTTTTGGAGTGAACGGCGGCAGAACAGGTCCGTGTGAAGTAATTTTGACCAGCGAATGTGTGTGTGAGTTTGAAAGAGAGCCAAAGACTCAGTAAGTTTGTCCAAGCTCGAGATATGAGAAATTTCTCAGCCGACCGCTGCGCACCTCGTCTCGCGTCAGTTCGGATGGAAATTCGAATATTTTCGACTTGAGCCTTCCAAATAGGCACTCGCGTCCGGTGAGAAGGCATGGAGTGCATGCAAAGATAGAGTCGATGCAAACACGCATATCCCTTCCGTTGCCGAATGAAAAATTCATGAAGTAAAGTAGCCTGGCAGTCTTATTATTTAACTGTTGCTGCGAAACTCTTCGTGGATGACAACTCCATGATCCTCGTCTTCTCCGTCGAAGACCTGAATTCTAGAGAGCATTGAACGTTTCACGGAATTTGATTCCAGTTGAGCTTTTCTAATGATTCCGATATCTCACGATTCCCATGCCTTCGACGTTTGGTTCTCACATCGTTGATAGCAAACGCGAATCATGTTCCAAATGCATGCTTCGAATCGTTGTCGATTGATGAAGATCGACAGGTACAACGAACCTCCGAATCCTTCGACGAAAACAAACTGCTCCGTGAGCGATATAGAGCGTTTCCTGTCGATCAGCGAGTCTGTCTGTCTGTCAGTGAATCAGACAATGCGAGCTTTGTCGACTGAGATCGCTAAGCGACCGCGCAACAGATTAACAGAGACAGTAATTAATAACTGCCTGTTGGGATCCGATGCATCCACAATCAATTCGTCAGCGGGATCCATGGGAAACCAGCGGCCGGCTGAAGTCGACTGCATGCCGGTCGGGAGACAGAGGAACCAATGCTTCCGCGAGTTGTCTTTTCTTCAGAGTTACGAATCGTCGGCGTCTAGGGCTCCAGAGGAAGCGTCTCGAAGAAAAAAAAAGCCAACAAGTCATTCGCCCCTAGAATAAGGGTAATGTTTGTAGATGTTATTGCCGAATTCGAATTCGGAATCCGACAAATAAAGCTCCAGGACTACACGAATGTTGTTTGCCGCAAACTGTTCGTCTGGTTCGATATTGAAACAAATCGACTGTTTCGGATTGCGCGGAAACGGGCACTGCTGGCGTCATCGGAGCCAATAACGAAATTCTTCGGAAAAAGCTCGATCGCTCCAACAATCGAACTCAAGGAACCGGAGAGATTCTAATTGCGATGAGCTGTCGCGGAAGTGTTCACTCCGTAGATGCCGCACTTCTCGGCATTCCACCAAGCTCCGGTCAAACGTTCATTACGCAAACGCGTTTCCTGTGAAACTTCTCCGTCAGATTCAGATCCACTTCTCATCGGAGAAACAAAAAGAAAAGGTAAAAAACACACGTTACGCGTTGAATGCCCCTCTCCTAGAGTGAGGGCAAGTTAAAAAGTCTGTCTCCTGCAGACGCCACGCTCCGGCCGCTCCGAGTTTCAATACCTCACAGAATGTATTTCATAATGGACGTATTCACTCGGACGAAAAAATCTCGATGAATCAAACCTCCAGTCGTTGCCCGTCAGGGTTTGCTTGTTGCCCCGTTCTTTTGTTGTCGACAGCAGTTCTACGGCAGTTATTGGAACATCTGGAGTGCTTCCGTGTTTTGCCAGCCAGGAGATGGACGAGGAACATGGCTGGGCGGGAAACAGCAGACAACTCTTTAACGCCATGTTTCCAGAAGAATGATTCCATCATTCTGAAAACAGGTCCCAAGGCTCGGTGGTCGCCAGCCGGTCAAGAAGAAGGAGTTGAGAAACCGCCTTCGACCGAGGCAGATTTCAAGTCGAGAAAAAGATTGAGGATCCGCTCCTATTGCGTGGACACACGGGTGATCTGTTTTCAATTATTCCACGAGCTAAAAAATAGACCTGAAACCCGGTGTTCCCTCATCAACGGATCGTCGACTGCAACTCAGCCTTCGATCAGCGCTCAACCTTCGCGAGAAGCTTCTGTTCAGGCTCTAGCAGTCTTTTCGCTCCGCGGAAAGAACTCGAGATGCGGAAAGATCTTTGGGGAAGAAGAAAAGGGAAGCTCTCCTGGAATCGAAAGCGCAAAGGGGACCTCCAAATGACGAAAACCTCTGGAGAGGTGCGACAATATTCAAAGGAGCAGAACGATTCGCGGTCTAACTGTCGAAGCTTGTCGTGTCGTTTCCAAAGAGCTGTTCTCTCCATTTTTGTTTTCATTCGCATGACTGATCGAGCCGCAAATTTCGCTCGAGGTCAAAGGTGGGGATTTCGATGATGAATTCCCAAAGAATTCGACATCTTGAATTCCCCATGGCGTTCGAAGTCGACGGCAGGACGAAATCATCGTTGAAGTCGCGAACGAGCGGCCAAAGCAGTAGATTTCTTTATTTTCGTAACTGCTGATTCGAGAGATGATCTCGGTAAGATAAGAATCTTCCATGCATTGTACATATATCACAAATGACCATTGTTCTCTTATAAATTATTTCCCAGGTAGTGTCGAGGACATGCGAAGTGGGAAACGTTTAATAACGGTTTCTCCGCAAATTAAACTTCGCGAAATTCTCACAGTTTCCAATCAGGCGGAGACCTCAATGAGAAGCGGACTTCGACGGTCGAGGCCTGTCTTACGTTTTCTGAATTCGAAATTTTCTTCTGAGTTGGCGCTGGGCGGAGGGCGAATCCTCTTCCCCGATGAAGGAAGAATACTTCTCATGGCGCGGTTTGCTGGAACCGCCGTATGCGGATTTGCAGTACACGATTCCTTACACATACGTACTTTCTAGCGATACGATGCTTTGGAAGCTTTTCCTCAAAAAAGTTCCAAAATCATCGTTTGTGATTGTAGGATATCGATTCTGGCGTCAGAAGCGCCGTGAAGTGGGGCTGACATGCGAGATTGTCCGCCAAAGAGTAAATCCAAGACACAGACTCTCCAAACGTCATCTTCAGGAGAAACGCAACACGGTCATATCGTTCAAAGGCTCAGAACAATTGGGACACTCGACTTTCATGCCATTCGTTCGCATCATCGAGTGAATGCGAGTAAACAGTGTCGACTGTTGTTTGCATCGATACGCTTTACGGTTTTCTGGAATGCCCAACACAATGAACAACAACAACAACAACGAGATTCCATGAATGGAAAGCAAACGAATGATTTGAGCGACGAGCGGAGATCCATGAACGCTTTCGATAGTATCCATCTTCGCACAGATTTCGAGAAACTGAAAGGTCTTGTTGTTTTTCGCTCTTTCAGGACTTTCTGCTCATTCATGGTCCGCTCGAATGTCAGTATTGACTCACCCTCGAGATGGTCGAATGGCAAGGGCGATCTGAGAAACACGTGTAGGTTGCCACATCGACGTTGTCTTCAGCAAACTTTAGAAAAGTGAGACGCGCTGCTTCGAAAAAGACTCCTATGATTTCGATTCTCTTCGATCCTGGAGGCACATGCTAGGGAATTGTTTCGGAATTGTTTCCAAGGCCAATCCATTTCCGGCTCACGGAAGAGTTGAAAATCAGCGTGAAAGCGATTCGATGAACACCCGGTAAACCCATCCGCCAGATTATCTCATTCTCTCACGACAGCCGTCGATCAGGTGTCGCATAGAGTTTTGTGGCTCAGGCAGAGCATCACGCGTGGGCATATTTCAATGTTGAGCTGAATCTCGCGGCCAGACGAGGCTCGTTACGCAAACAAGGCTCACGAGTGCGTGTGGACTCGAGGTCTCAAAAAATATAGAGGCTTGACACGAAAGCGAAGGCAGCTGCTGACCAACGAGGAGAAGATTCGAGCTCCCGACTCCTCCTGTTCTCTCTCAGCGGAAGCTATCGCCGTCTTTTCTCGTGTTTTGAGACGACGCTGCTCTTCCGAAAAGACTCTCGGCAAACAAGTCCGAGGGGACCGTGTCCTGAGTGAGTTCGCTGCTTCTAGCGCACCGAATTGCTGGTCTAAATCGATGTAAATGAATGCATTCATATATCCGAACGACGAAGCTCTCATGTTTGATTCGAGGGACATCTTCCTCAAGGAGTCAAATCGTTCGGAGTGAAATAAGAAGGGAAAGGGGACCGGAAGTGTTTGAACACTTTTCGAGATCGATTTCCGAAAATCTAGAAGTAGATTCTCATGCGATCAGTCTGTGTTCAAGAGAATAGACTATAATGTCGGAAGAGCCGAACGGTATCGGTCGATTTGGCTAGAATTGATGAACACTGCTGCTGAGTGATGCGAATAAAGAAGAATGCGACGAAAGAATTCAGAGCCCAGGGCTTGAAGACCGAAACCGGTCGGAACTCGGGACTTGCATTCTTCTCGCCGAACTTCAAGAAGAATCCAAACAAAACACACGGCAAAAACTTTGACGGCGCATCTCGACAAAATATGTTCTGACTTCAAGTATGTTACATATTTCGTGGAAGCGATCTCTGAGGCATCGTGCAGAAAGTTGTTTCCTCCTCAGTCGGAGTCGATTTCATATTTCTTCAAATTCCGAGGCGACGAAATCGAATTCAGATCATGAATAAATTCAGAATATTTGAAGCGCACCCGGAAGTCAATTTAGACATCCGCTCAAAGGGTCAGTTCGACGTCGCAGTTTGATGAACCTATAAAACATCCGCTGCTTTGAGGAGTCCGCGCCATCCAGAGTCCGATCCTCGCAGTTTTTGCAGATCTCAAGAGCTCTTTGAAAAACTCGGTCCACCGCGTGAATTCCGACGCAACAGTAATTTCATCGGAGCGGATCTCGCTGAGAACACGCACAGACTTCGAGTCTGAGAAGTTAGCGCAGTCGGGGAATAGAAGTTTGCAATCGAAGTTAGGGAGGAACGACCGTTTTACAGCAAACTGTTCCATCACTAATAGCGATTACCGTCGTCTTGATCGATTGTGGTGGGAGGAGCGAAGATGTTGTTCCGCTTCGTGTGTTAACATTTTCGCAAATATGTCGAACTCTATCGAGAATCTCTTCGTCGAGAGGTAACATTGTTGACTGAGCCGAATGGGTGCCGCTCGAGTCGAGATGAAGTATGGGGTATGTTTTATTTGTTTTGAATGTTTCCACCGTGTTGGCTGAGACAACATTGTGTAGGTTGCTTCCCCTGTCACTCACAGTCGTTTCTCCAGCGAGTTGAGTTCGAGTTTTGTTCGGTAGAGTATGGTTCATCTCCAAGATCTTGACATCGTTCGCTGGTTCACTAGACCAAAGGGCGGCTTTCGAGGTCTTCACTTGTCAATCAACCGCGGCGACGATAACAACAACGCCGCAGATAGGCTGACCGTGTGTCCATCTATTGAATCATCGAATTGTCATTCCCTATAACAGTTATCTTCTCTGGCTGAGAGCCCCGAGGGCCAATAAGATGCTACTATGTATTGTTGCTCTCGCGAAAAAGTACTTCGTGTCATGGAGGAGAATGAGGAAACGACAAAATTGCGACCTTGAGTGCAATTAACGTAATTAGGTGAACAATTTTATGAGGGAATGAGTATTCGTGGACAAGGAGATGGCGAAACTGAGCAACAGCCTTCATTATTGCAATATTCGTCGAGGAGGCGGAACGTGCGACTTCTGCGTGCCCTCAGACCTGCCGAGATAGGGCCAAATGTCAGTCGCAAGACCACGTAGCGTATTGTATGACCTGGAGGGAGTCCCGCCGCGTAACCTCGGAGATCGGTGACGCCGATCGACGGTCAATGGCGAGGTTGCGGCAAGCAAAACATCGACCGCCGCCGCTGACTTCAACGACGTGAGTAGCGGCACTCATCAGTGATACCGGCGATTACGCACGAAAGTACACAAGCTCTGTATAATGCTCAAGTTGAGCTTTCATTAGACGCGCGAGCTGAACTTTCTTCTTCGGATCTGGGTCACTACCACAGAGATTCAACAGCTGGGCACAACTTTCTGCGCACGGAGAAATATGTGTTTGTACAAGGCAAAACACCTCTTTCCTCTCATCCAACTGATCTCACGAACTTTCCCTGTGTGTTATATGAGTTGGAAACTTTGTAACACCTCCGACGATACTCTATCATTGTGACTCGTGTTCTCGGACCCGGTGTCGAAGTGAGGAAAGATAATCGGAATGTTGAGCTCAACACGTTTTCGCTCATCTCATCCAACCGAGGGTCGAGGGATTCAGTTCCATGCGAGTAGCGGTGTTACCTAACCTCCAGAAGCCGGTTGGGAACATGAGAATCGAAACAGGAGTGTTCTCTTGTCTCAGGACCGGTTCCGCTTCTTGGGTTCCACTTTACGAGTTCTCTAACGAGAGTCTCGGATGGTCATCGTCTGTTCTGTTCTGTTTTTTCTTCGAGGTGAGTTCACCGCAGAGCTCCTCTTGAGACTTTCACTGCCCGGCTGTAATGGACGCACTCCACCTGCGGCGCCGAACCTCACGATCCGGCTCTTGACCTCTCAGCCGACATAGCGGTCCCTGGTGAAAAATTTGCAGTATCCGAAAAGAATGATCCGTGAGCCGTTTAGCCATCGGCGTAATTTGTGGCTCCATCCCTTGGAACGATGGCGGAGCGGTTATTTGTACCGAGAAATCCTGACTTGGTTCCAAGAACATCGCCATCAAGCTCCAAAGTATCAACATTGAGTTCCATTTTGGAACCTGCGGTGCGCCGGGCACTCCCACGTTCGCTTTCTCCAACCATGAATGAGACGGGAACAGATCAACAACATCAAGGTCCTCTCAATCCCGTGCGGCTGCTGCTCCTGATTATTTCAAAATGAGCCTCGGGATGCGGAGACCGAGGGATCCGTCGAGCTCGCTCTAGTAACCCATCTGACAAACTGTCGCCCGAAATAGCAGCGTCGACAAGGAAGCTGGGCTCCGAGTAAAGGACGCTCGAATCTCAGAGCTGCTGGTGGAAGAGAGATAAACATACACCGCTTTCCCACGGTCCGATCCATGTCAACGCAATTAGTTTACGCGGGGATTTGAAGGAAAATAACGACGAGGAAGTTCCTCCAGTTACCGGGTTACGCGTCGTCAAATTCGTTCCTCGATCCCGATTGGCTTCCGAGATAATCTGAAGATTTCCGTTTCGTTCATGATCACTTCTAGGATTTTACTTTCCTTAGTCTTCATCCCGCTCGAACACTGCTCTTCTGATCTTCAATCCGCTCAAACCCATACGTCTTTTTGCGGCTTAAAACCGTGGATGTCGATTCCGGCAAACTTGTTTGGCTTCGGAAGTATCGTGGGACCTCGAGGTTTTTCGAACAAACCACTTCCTTGTCTCATCAAGTTCGAACTACCTTTATCTGGAGAAGCTTTTCCTTCTCACTATTCCTTCTTACCTTTTTCTCAAAACTCGAAACTTTCGGATGTTTTGGATATTTTGAATCCCGATATCTCAAACTTGGGAGAATCTTGGCGTATGAAATGCCCTGGTTTCTCGCTTTTTTATTTCATTTTACATATTCCGATGAAGGAAGACGAAGGCCTCAACGTCCGGTGAACAGACACCGGATCCCGTTCGACCTCGGGCCGGGATTCGAGCCTAAAAGTTTTGCGCGGGGTGGAGCCCCCCTGGAGGCCGTAGAGGCACCCGGAAGGGCTCATTAACAAAATGTGTACTCTTTCACGATTTTCGATGAAACTTGGCCGGTCGATTGTGAAAACCGAATACCGAATGTTTCCGAGAAACAGGTTTCCTCGCTGACCGAGACTTCAAGGCTCTCCGGCAACGCCAAAAAGTTAGAATAATAGGGAAATGAGGGAGCGGTAAACGCCTCCGTGATCGGAGAAGCTTCGATCGGAGCACGCCAGCCACTCTGGCCATCTCGTCGATCAGATATGCTTTCATCGTTCGATTGAGATGCAATGGTTGTATGTGAATCGCAATTGCTACATTCATTACGATACAATACTACAATCGGTGTTCTATTCTTGAGCTCCTTTGAAGCCACCAGGAGAGTATGGCGGACGATGAAACCGAGAACTATTTTCGACGCTCCTTTTTAAAAGTAGAAACGATGATGATCACTTTGTTACAGAATTGCAAATATGTAACTCTAGACATTCTATTTTTAAAAAACTCTGACGTCTTTCAAAAGTTCTTTGCACTCATGAATAACCGGAATCCGGACATCTCCAGATCAAGAAGGTTATCGGGACTGACTTCGAAATTCGTTCTCGATTCGACTGTTTCAGACTATCGATCCCTCGAACTTCGGGTTTCTCTGCTTTCATGTCCAAGATGTCCTCGAGCTCCTCCAATGAATTGACCGCTCTGTCCTTTTATGTCATTGTTCACGACACAACTGCGGCCTAATCTCACAAGTGATGACTAAGTGTCATTAATTCGTACATTTTTCCTCTGAGTCTAGCACTCGGATTCTGATATAGTAGAAGACATATAGATCAAAGCTGTCAGGATCCTCTTTCTCCGGTCTGAGCAGATTCACAAGCTGTCGGTTTGAGTTCAAACGACGCGATCAAAGTCGACACTGACGTGTCGGAACTAGCATCGTGGGACTCGAAGATACATCCGTGAACAACTAGAGCTTTCCGGACGGAACTCCGGACGGTTTGTTTCTGATCATTCTGATCTTGATCGAACGATTGATTTTGTGCTTGAAACGAGAAATGAGAAATTCTTTGGCGGAACTCAGGCGGACTGGTCCGTCGTTTGAGCATCTAAGACCTCGCGTCTGACAGTGAGATATCGCGAGAGCCATAATTTATCAGTCGTCATGATGTCGGCGAAAAGAGGAGACGAGACGATGACGCGCATCCTACGCGGACGGATCTTCAGAATAGATACTCATTATTAGATCCCGCTTATCCAGAACTCATGTCACAAAAAATGACGGAGCTTCGGCTTGGCGTCAGAATAAAAGCGCCGTACGGAGAACATAGAAGGTCTCGCTCAGTGGCGTGTGAGAATGAAGATACAGAGAATCAGGGGGATTAGGATGATTCATTTCACGCTTGATGGGCATAATTGGCCCGAAGAGCGGTTTTTCACTCAAGATACACCTGTTCCAAGCCCAGAAGTATATCCGAAACATTTCGGCCATCGAACCAGAACCGAATATTTCTGTATGGATACGCGCGTGGTGGTCGGTTTTTGATAAAATCAAACAAGTTTCCACTTCGGGGATTCGAATCGAGGGGTCGGTCCACTTTGCACTTGCGGTCCAAGATGCATGCGACGAGGAACTCCGCTTTGGCCTCGAGGCGGCGCTTTCAGTCGTTCGAGCTTCTTTGGGACAAAGGAAGGATGACGAAAGCAGATTAATCGCCCGAAATTTTCTCGAATTCGGGGTCCGCGGAGCAAAAACGGAGCAATCGTACCAGGCTTCTTGATAGGGATGATTTGTGGTGGTCAGCTCCGATGTTAAATCAATAGGGCACCTGTGAACAACACTCACGCACTGAGGGACATCTGTTAGTGCGAGCATTCACGTGTATCGACTTCATTGGTTTCGAACAGATGGTCGAACCGTGGAAATGAATTTAACTGGTCGTCTCAGTTGCATCTCTCAATGATTTCGGTAGACCCGCGGGTTTTCATATCTCGATCATTCAGAGATTTCTGAAGAATTCCGAGACTTTCCAAATTCCAACCCATGGAACCAAATGTGTGCTTGACTGCTTGTTTATTGGTTTCATTATTATTACATTATTACGTCCGAGGCCAGAAAATTCAACGTTTCCATGAACCACGGAAACTTCTTCAATTCTCTTTGTTCGATGACACCGAGCTCTCAAAATCGAAACTAGAGGTGTCCCGGTGAGACCGGCGTGCCGTGACGATCCGGCCAGCGGTTGACACGTGGGATATGCTGGTTGTCTCGTGGGACGAACTGTTTAGTCATTTGGTTAGGTTGTCGACAGCTGTACAATTCCACTCCATGGACCAACAATTACTGACAATTAACGCGATTGATTCATACTTGCCGAGCTCACACTTAAGGCAATAGTTAACGTATAGAGTGGCCACATATCAAGTAATGATGAGCAGCTGACCCAGCTGAGAGGATGGCAAACCAATCAACACCCTGACCAGAATTTGAGGCGAGACTATTCTCACTTGAAATGGAAGAATGAAGAGCTCGAATTCAACTGGAATCATTGAGCTTTTTAATCAAAACAGATAACTAAGCTCCAGAAACTGTCTATCGGAGGTATGTCAGAAACTTGGAAGTAGTTTTCAATCGTTGAGCTCGCATCCCGTGCAATTGGCACCGCCGAATAATGCTACGTGAGAACAAATCAAATCTAGGGGCTGGAAATCAGACCTGATATTCAAGAACTTAAGAACGTGTCGTGAGATTAGAGCTTGATATCCGACAAGGAGCAGCGGGACTTTCCTTTACTTAGCTTACATCATCGACAGCTTCAAACTCGAACATGACTTTTGAATTTAATGAGCAGGTGTATGAATCCAGCTCAAATTGAAGCTTCTGAGTTAAAACGCTCGATGATGATGCCTCGATCGATCCGAAAGAACCGAGCAGCGAGGGGAACGCAGGTACCCGGCTTTTCTATATGTAGTTCGTTGTTCTGCAACCCTGGACTTCTAGCCACTTGCTTCACTATCTTCTTCGATAATTATCAGATTTTTGTTTAGGCAGGGGAAGGGGCGGGGTGGCAACATTCCATTCAACAAGAGCCACTCTTCTCTTTGAAAGGATGTTTTTCCATCTTCTCGGCTTTGTTGGACCAAACAGCACAAGCCAAAACTGGCAGATCTCTGGACTTCAGGCTTGGACGGGAAAGCGACGATCAATACCGGGTGTGAGACCTTGAAAACAACGATTATTTTTCTTCATTCTTCTCCGCGAGGAAAAGACGCGCTGAAAGAAAATGCGATCTCCGGGCTTCTGTGGACGAAAGCTTGTTGCGAAACACAACTCGGCGGAATATCCAGCTTGTTCCCAACCATCACAGATATTACCTCGAGGAAGTCGCGAATATCCGGTGACCGAAACTTCTTCCCCTTCAACGAGAGCCGAGTTACAGGACAAGATATCTTCCTCAACATTTTCTCCTCTTACACTCCTTGTTTCTTTTCCCATCCTATCAGCAGCGGTCGTCCTCTTCGCCGTTCTCGTTCGCATTGTAATATAGGCACCATCCCTTCCTTCGTTGCGGACCGCAATAACCTCCTCGTTCTCGATACAAGATAACATCCGTCTTAATGGGAAGAGGGAGTAACATTGTGGACTACAAGCAACCTGGTCTTAGGATTGTTCAGTTCTGTCGTCAATTACAGCTCATGGGGCATTCTCGCAGAACGTTTTTTTCTATAATTTGATGAAATTGCGGGTTTCTGAAAGAACCATCAATTTGGTGAGAATCGAATGGATCCAAACAAAACCTGAGCCGCTTCGGGTTCGTGTTATCGGTCGGGACTGACACCTCAGAGTCGATTCCCCAAATATCGATTACCAATTTCAAAACTACTCGCGGCCCTCAGAACGGATGCCGTATTTCAGAACACTGAAACGGCAACGGGTGAGGGACGATGTTATCAGATGTCGATTCAGCAGCCTTCGGGCGCGCATGCTTGAACCATGCCGCCAGTTTAGGTGCGGACAAATCGATCTAACTCATCTGAAAGAGCGGAGCTGCCCGAGGCGAACCTTCCGAGCGACATTGAAACTGATAAGCTTCACAATGAATAACTTGTAGAGGAAAACACCCCTGTCAGACACAGGATTTTGAGAGACAAGAGAATGTGGTATGTACATTGGGAGACTGAGGACAAAGAGATAGCGCTGATTGCTTTGAATGGAGAGGAGTTGACAAAAACGTTTTGAATCTGACGAATCGGAAGAACGTTAAACTCGAATCATAATTATGACCTTGCTGGATGTTCATAGAACATTGGAACAAAGAGAATGCTGTGATTAAAAGAGATTTCATGACTGGGGAATCTAAGAAAACGGGAACGAGCGGCACACGATGACGAGCGGCGAATGAGAGACCTCCTCGAGAGTCGAAACGCGACAGAATCAATGATTTGTCATCGTAGTTCATTGAGCGGAAGATTCATCTCCTTCTCGAGTAAAATCTGGAGACATCGAGATCGTTTCAGTTCAGGTGACGGAAACCAAGCTTGGAAACGTAATTGAGGATCCTGCGAAGGACAACTGAGGTTCCCAGGAGAATTCCTGACGTCGCGTCGTGGCATTTTGCGACACAGAGGAAATTCGCTCACGACCATAAACTTCGCATTCCTGGGATCCTCCTGGCCTGGAGATGGAGACCCTGGCACAGGAGACAATGTGACAGAGATTCAGCTGGAGCATCATGCTTCGAATTCCCTTGATTCAACCTCAGCTTTTCGGGCTTTAATGTAGTACTGCTTCTAATCACAGAGCCGACTGAGTTACCGTCGACTTTGCGGGAAATTTTTCCGAAGAGACGAATACTCGTAGTGTCCGCATTATGATTGACTTGATTTCGATGCAGTGAAGGGAATTCGGTTGCATTTTTGGGTGAATAGTTAGGATCCTAATGTAAATAGATCAACTCTCAGAAAATTCAGAAAACTGTTCCTGATGAGAACGATCGCACAATAGAATGCGCAATGCAGAAGCTACATCGAAATACTACGTTTCGTCATTTCGACTGTATCGTTGGGAACTTGGAGCTCTGAGAAAGCGACGAAACTCGCGACCGACTCAATTGGATGCGAAGCACTGAGTTAGCTGTTGTTCGTCTGCTTAGCTGTTAGTGAGGATTTCGAAAGATTCCTAATCAGGCACCTCCGGGACCAGAGCTCTCGAAGCTATAAAAAGGACTAAATGACGCCACTGACTAATCTAGATTGATGGAATTTATCAGACTGAAGCCTATTATATAAACCAAGTCTCTGGTAGGAGTTCCAGACTCGCCGTCAGTCTTATCTGCGTCTCCATCTCTTTCTGGGGCAGGGAGGAAACTTGTTCTGGGGAAAACACTTGAGGTTTGCTCCTCGAAAGTCAGAATTCATTCCGTCGGGAAGAATTCGCGAACGACAACAAACTCATTTGCGATGTCAATAGGAAAAACAGCATCAAATGCAAGCGGTGGAACCTAGAGCAATGCGATGGCGGGAGGGATAATTTTTAGTTGATCCGCGTATACGAAATCATCGTCGAGTGCCACGCCACCGAAAACGGAAGGTGATTGATGATAACAGGTCCGTGAACATTTTTATTGCTGTGAATCGAATCGTCAGATAACACTTTTTTTCTCCTAACCAAGATCCGACGCCATTCACACAATCAGCGAGTCATTATCATGTCTTTTTTTTCTGGTGCGTCGAATGTTTCTCCGGGCCTCCGTCGAAAATATTTACGACCTTCTTCTGATGATTTGTCGCACCTCATGACGTCATGGCCGATTGTGAGCCGTCGGGAGTAAGCTTCATTCTGACTGATCGGCGGTTTTTTTGCGTCCTCTCCGTGCCAATTTGTGAAACAGATCAATCGGATGGAGTGATTTCTTGAACGTTCTCGTTCTGGTGTTCCTCATTTTCCCTCGTTCTCTGGTTTCAATCATCTACCTAGGCAGGATGTCAAGAATCAAGGCTGGAACGAAGTTGCAGAAAACTTTAGTAGCTGTCCATCATGAGCGGGAAACAATCATGGACCGGAAAACAAAGTGGGTTTTTATCCGACTCAGGTTTCGTTACCCTCATACCAGAAGAGTGCGCCGCCGTGCGAATACTACAGCTGATGGTTTAGGCGGCTACACCGTAGTTATTCATTTATGAGCGCGCAAACACCGATTCGTACTCCAGCAGTGGATTGTTTCCGAATCAAACTTGAAAAGTCTCTGTCACGCCGGGAATATAAGTCTGGTTGAACGAATATTTCAGATGCTGAACGATTTCGGTGTTAACAGTTTGAGAATCTCGATTCCAGGTCGACGACCGCCTGGCGATGCCATCATCGTCGTGGTGCAATCTCACTGACGAAGTGAGAGGTAACTGCCCGGCCGAATGGGACGGTTCTTTATGTTGGAGATCGGCAACACCCGGAGAGACCCTGAACCAAACTTGTCCTTCAAAGGTCAAAGAATACAGCCCGCACAGTGAGTCTCAATTTCAAAACGGCTTCCCCGACTTCTCATATCTGAGAGTTCAATATGAACGGATTCAGCTATAGTGCCACAGACCAAGCGAACGGAAGATCAGACTTTTTCTTGTTATCACTTGAGAGACGCTTGATCTGCTTCATGTTTCCAGAGCACTTCTTTCTCGGCTTGATCTTTCCAGAAACCATCTCTCGAACCTGCTCAGCCGAAGGCCAGTGGCTACCGCTGAACTACTTCACGTGTTTCAGCGAGGCCCACCTCGAATACATTCGGGTCATGACGAAATACCTGAGAAGCATAAAACGAGTTTCCTTCATCGGATATTCAACGTCCTTAGTACTACTGATCGCAGCTTTCATCCTCCTCGTTTCATTGAAGTGAGTTCCCTTCACGCACTGTCAGAGAAGACGCTTCATCCTATAATTTAGCCTTCCGTTCCAAGAGAGGTGTTCAACGCAATTATCTCATCGAACATTTTACAAAACGTCATTCGAATTCCTTGAAGGTGATAATCATCTGTAGATGCGAACATTCAGAAAGATTCGACGACACAGGGGGTCGAACCCACAATGTCACTGACTTTGTACGCTAACGAGACATCGAACTCGAGCTTTGTAGCACGCTCCGTTGTTGTCAATACACTCCGCCGCGGAAGCCGGCGGCGGCGGCAGCCGGAAACCCAGTCTCTGGAGCCAGGCCGACTTTGATTCCGTGCTGGTGTGGAATCTTTTCTCACGAGACGGTGCATCCGACAAGCATTCGCCATTGAAACGAATTCGAGTTCAGAATTCTCGACGACAGGGAGCTCCGAGCTCATTTACGTGAGGTCGAGGTTCGAGGCACTGCTTTACAATAACCAAGCAGAGCGGCTCCTAGGTTTATATTTCCCCAGGGTTCATCCAACAGGAATTCCTCCTGCGGGCTCACTGCTCGATAGCTCTCCATGGGCTGAAGTGGTTCCGCGCGCCGCATACGCAGAGTTCCTTCCATTCTGCAGACGTTGGGGAAGAAGAATGATCCGATGACTTGATCAATCGAAGTCAGAACGATGCTGAGAAGTGCGAAGATGTTGAGAAAGGTCAATGACGGCTCTCTTGGAGTCGACGACGGCATTGATGATACTGTCGTTTGGCTGTGAGTCGCGTCAAGTTACCAACTAGAAGTTTGTTCATTTTACTCGAGAGCCCGGCCGTCGACGTTTTTGTTTTCCTCGTTGAAGGTGACTTGCTATGTGAGATGAGAACTGGATCTCGAGATGAATAAACCACTTCGTTGCTCGGGGAAAATTGCTCTTCCCGCGTAGAGCGTTAATAATTCCTCGACAAAGTGTTCAGACCTTGAAGGGTTGATCTCCGAGCAGATTTCCCCGACAGCCGTCCTGTGATCCGTCTGGGAAGAAACGAATCGAGCAAGAAAAGTGTTGGACAGTTCTCAAATACCGAATGCGATCGGATCTGGAGTGATCTGATGCCAAAAAAGCGACATTCTGCGCGGATGTTCACAAACTCCCCGTGTAGACAGCTAAAAATTAATCAGTCTAATATTTGTCAATCACCACGCGAGCGATGTCAGAGGAATATTGATGGAAGTCCACCTCTGTTAGAGGAAGATTTATTGCTCTGTACCGGGATCATCCAATGAGCTTCGACAGCAGTACTTTCCTCTGCGACGAATCATCGAACACGAATACTCGGCACGATCATTTTTTGCCGACCAGACACTAAAACCCGGATCATCTCCGGATCTCCGCGATCTTAGAGCTCCAAGTCTGATTATCAGAAACAAAGTTTACATCACTTTCAAAAGTGCGGTCTCGACACTCGAATCGGGATGCGTAGCTCATTTTGGTGAATCCGTTCTTTTCTTTTGGCGGATGTTCTCCGAATCTCCGTTCCCGGCAAATTTTGAGGCATTTTCTGAGCCTTCCGCTTAACATAACGACATCACTTATCCTTGAACATGGCCCAGAGTCAATAGCTCGAAGGGAGGCCGGTGCGGTACGCAGCTCATCCTTCTACCCGAGGTCATCGCTGAGATAAGACTCAGGATGAAATCGCTCACGAAGGAAAAGTTGACACCTCAATCGACGGGCCGGTCTCTCCTCGAACCTACTCAAGTAAAATGGTTTCACTCTCTTGAAGGGAGTAGGATGCACGGGAATCCACAATTAGTACAATGAGGCGCGGAGTCACGAACTTCCAACCGAACGTGTCGGCCCTTCATTAAAACGAGAACTGATGCAAAGAAACTTCGCAGGAATTCTTGTTGCTTCGTGGACGAAGCTAGCAAACTTCTCCAACATGACTCCAATCTTTGTGTTTGAACTTCGATTTTCCATTGCTCGAACAATGCAGTCTGCCTGGAATCAAAATTTTTTCTTCGTCCCAGAGTAGGTCTGCTCGATTCCAGCGGTTGCCGTTGCGAGGTTTCTCCACTTGTCATTTAGCAACGAATTGAGGCGTGTGAATGGAGCGCGAAAGCTCCCAGAATCGAGAATGATCCTAGAAGTTGGTTGATGGGAGGTTCCTGCCCGTTTTAGTTCGCTGAATTTGAAGGAAATTTCGCAGATACGCGAAAACGTCTACGTTTATCTACGTCTCAAGCTGCAACACGTGCTTGCTCTTCTACAAGAGCACTCCCCTGTCTGTTTTCTTCTTCGTTTCCTCACGATAAGGAAGCTGTCGGGGATATCTACGCTCCAATTTTCACTACGAATTTAACGATTCGCCAGAATCGAGTTTATCGTGTCTGGTCCCAATATCGTTCAGTTTTGGACTGCACGCACAACCTTGGGATTCAAATCGCTCGTTAACCCTGGAGATCCTCTCTCGCGAAGTTCCTCAGATTCTTCGCACTCTTCGGCTTCAATTCTCATAAACTTCCCGCTCCAGTGACTTTGATAGATCGCTCCGGTGATCTCGACAACTTCATCGTCTCACAGGCTCTTGAGGTTGGCTTCATTTTAAGCGTTTTCTTCGAATTCCGGGCAAGAATTCGGTTTCCAAATACTTCACCACACGAAACAGTCCCTCTGAAAGCGCTCTACGAATCGCAGCGTGTATTTCGGCACGACCGCTTCCGGGGCGCCAGCCTATTCCACTGGAAGCTCGAGCTTGAATCAAGAGGGCCGCATGAAAGCGGAAAACTATTTTCCCTGCTTGGTAGTTTGGCAGATGCCGAGATGACGTTCCTGTGGTGGCACGAGTAGGGCCGGAAGTTTTGGATTGCTCGGAGTGGGTGACGACGAACAGACAAACATTCCAGGGCTGAATGACGACGCTGATATTTGCGATGACATTTTGTCTGTTGCTGCGTTTGCCTCGATTTGCTGGTCGCTTGTTGAAATTTCTCGACGTTTTTACGATGGTTTCCAGTCGTCCTCAGCACGTTTCTACCCGCACCCTATTTTCAATGCGGGAGAATCGGCCCGACGGTGATCTGACATTTCGGATTCACTTTGACTCAAACTCATTTATCTCAACTGCCATCGGGATCGGTATCTGCGGTAGGGTCAGGTCTCGAATGAAAAGCAGGGAGTCGACTTCAGGGGCTTCGCAACGTTTTCCGTTCAATAAAGAATCACCACACAAAAAGTGGAATATTCTGAATTCGGTTCTGTCTCGTTCGTGAGTCCATACACTATCAGACCTCGGAACAGTGTCTGCCTCCCCTCGAGATTTATTCTTTCCGCCACCCCGTCCTGTCGGTCGGTCTGGATCTCTGATTTGCTTCTGGATTTTTGGGAACGTGCCACTTCCAGAGTGGAATAGAAATTCATCATCCTTCATGCACTTCTAGACGATTCCAAGTCACGTAATGTTACGACGCCTCACTAAAACGATTTTTCTGTTGAACTTTCAGGAGACTGCGGTGTCCAAGGAACAAATTGCATTTGCATCTTTTTGCGTCATTCATGCTAAGAAGTCTTATCGTCGTCACCAAGTTTTTGGTGTTCCCGACGGGTGTACAATCTTTTGGCTCGGTGAGGAGTTTTTCTTAAAATTGTTTTCGACCCGAACAGGAAATCCCCGATTTTTTTTCAAGCTTTCGCGACTCTTGTCGATTTCGTGAGGAGAACAGCGATACGACGCGAGTGAAGAAGCCCTAGAGAAACGTTTATAATAGAAACTTATCTTGGGGCTTCAGGATTACACCGGATGCCGAGTTTTCATGGTTGTTTTCCACTACACATTGGCAGCAAATTACTGTTGGATCCTCATGGAGGGTCTATATCTCTACAATCTCATATTCATGTCCGTGTACAAAGATAACTCGAAGATCACTACGTATGTGCTCATGGGATGGGGTGAGTAGTTGTTTCATGGGAGATGAGTTCCTCCTTAGATCGACTGGTTTTGATCCGCTAACCATCCGATCTGAGTTTTCCGTTTTTTCTATGCAGGCTTCCCCATTCCGTCCATTGCCATCTGGACTATAGTCAACGCGCTCATGGACAATGAAGAGTGAGTTCTCCTTCTGTGGCGGTTTGTGATTTACTGGGGCAATTGAAGTTCGGTGCCCGATGAGACCCTCCATTAGGACAGAATGTCAAATTTTCGTGATTTTTTCGCATTTTGTTCGAGAGAAATCGCGAGCGGCGGAATTTTTTTCCCTAGCACCCAAGATGTCGGGAATTCAAAACACTTCCATTTGGCTCAGAGATATTCGCGTCTCCTGTTATCATGGAGCGACACTTGGATTCTGCTGATTACCAAAAACTTCTCCATAACCCTTTACCTGCACGGAAACACTGGTTTGGGCAGAGGAGACACTCAGCGATAGTCAGATTCCACGGTTCGTGGCTGCATCATGGAACCTTGTATCTGATAATGCCCGGAAGGATCGAAGGTTTCGGGTCGCCGTCAGCCTGATACTGGCAGACTATTAGTTAATCAAATCACCATTCAGGGAATGTCAGTGATCAGCTGGTGTGACGAAATCATGAAACGTCACACATCGACAGATCATGAACCTTGCTCGTATTTCTGTTCAACCCTGCATAATTCTCCTGAATGACAACACTCATGAATCAGCTCTAGTTCCATTGACTGTCACTACGGACGCTCGAACGGGTTATCTCACAAAGTTCAGATTTCCCGTCTGATAAAAACCTTTTGATACTATGAACATCTTTTGAGATCGGATGATACTGAATCGCTTGTCTGGAAACGCGCACAATACCTGGAACTTGGCGAGGAAATCTTCATCGGGATTTCCCCGCCCGATGAGATCCTCGCCAAGCTGGTCGAGATCTTCGAGAGGGAATTACCGTCATCCGAGAAATTCAAGCAGGTCCCCATTGATTGGGAACGATGCGTCGTGTAGTTCACCGACTTTTTGAATTGGGCAATGAATGAAAGGAAATGATGATTTCAATCCTTCAACAGCTGTTGGGTGACTGGACCAGCTGCAGTTACGTGGATACACCGCGGGCCAATAACTTTCTCAATTGTGGTGAGTACATGGTTCCAACGCTCACTTGGGACGGTAGTTTCTGCAGCGAATATGAGAGCCAAAACGTCGAGAAGTCGCGGACGCTTACGGAACAATTTTCAAAAGCTCTTCTAACTTCCCAATATTCGAATCAAGATCCTGTATTCACCGATGTGTTGGAATCGGCCTTGAGCGCAAGGCCTCATTCCAACTTAAAAGGAGAAACTTTCCATTGCAGTTGAACTTCTTCTTTTTCCTCAAGATCACGCGCGTTGTATTCTTGAAAGTTTCCTCTGCGACGGCGGTGCAAGAGAGCCGGAATCGGAACATCCGATATCGGTGAGAATTCGAAGCTAGTTAAATAGTCCAAGAGGTTCGTTGCGAATTTCTGAGAATTGATTAACTTAACGAAAGCTTCAATTCGCAGGAAGTGGTTCCGGTCGACGTTGGTCCTTGTCCCGCTGTTTGGAGTCCACTATACGGTGTTGTTCATAGTCTCGTTAGTGGACAACGACATTGTCCAAATCTACTGGCTCTACATAGACCAGATTTTCTCGTCGTTCCAGGTGAGAACCCTTGTCATTGCCGAACTCCATCAACTCAGCTACTTTAAGACGCGAAGCGCTGCATTCTGCGATGGTCTTGGTTAATTTCATGATAAGCTTGAAAATTTTCTTGCTGAGAAATCTGAATCGAAACTTTCATCAGGAGTTAGTTACCAGCATCACAACAGAGTTGAAGTTCGAAGAATTTGAGATTCACGGGGACAGATCCTCCAACAGGCGCGCTCTCGTGACGCGAGACGCTGCTGCGGTCGAGCCTCACCTCTCTGTTGACGCCAAGGTGTCGCTATTTTTGTTCCTTTCTCGCCTTCACCATCAACTTCAGCGCTTGTCCTGATCGTTACGCACATGCGAAGGTTGTTCCAAGCCGGCTCGGAGTTACCACGAAGATGGGAGTCCGATTCCATCATCAGCTCGTCGCTGTAAAAGGAAACGCTCGCGGGTGCAAGCTGCTTTTAAACTTTCAACGCCAGGCGCGAACTCGTGGGCGTGACCTCGACCTCGGTTCGGATCGCTTCGTCGGACGCATATGATCCAACTCCAGGAAGTAACTAGAAATCCAATAAGAGAAATGAATGAGGATGAATTTGGAGGAAGAAACAGGATCTTCTTTGTGACACATTGACCTGTCCTCCGAACGAAAAACACCTGATCGTTTTTCTCAAGTTACTTTTCGCTTCCTTTATGGTGGATTCTTATTCGTCGCGCGGAGTTGAGGTCCTGCAGCATTTTGAAACTATCGGTACGTTCATGTGGCCTCGTTATCATCAGGGAGAATGAGTTTTGCACCTGACGGATGAGTCTTTCCATCTAGGAATAAGGCTCGCTTCGAGCTCCTCATTATTATGTACCGAAGACGAGTCTATGCGACGCACTATGTGCAGCATGGGAAGCGATCTGGTCAGTAACCGTCTTCATATCCGGATACCCTCGGGTGCTTCCTCTTCCGTGAACATTTCTCCAGTGTATTTTAGCGGGAGGTTCGAATCGTCACAATTCTTGGTCTGACTCGCCGTGACATGTCCTGCGGAAACTGGCTGCATGTTGCCGCACTTCTTTGAGAATAACGATGCCAACAGGCAGATCAACCGCTGAGAACTGGAACGCGAGCGCCGACAATTCCTCGCGCAAAGGCAGCAAACCTGAGTCGCCTGCGTCGCCTGTGTCGCAGCGAGAGGCCGAGAAGCGATCGCAGGCAAGAAGTGGTCTGTCAAAGATCCAGGACTATGCAGCCGCCGAAGACGCAGGCCAAGACCTTCCTGCGAACGAAAAGAAAGTCTCTGAAGAGTCGAACAAGCGTCGATCGTCCTCGAGTAGAAAGATGGATTCGGATCTTGATGAACTTTCCTATCTCTTACCGCAGATGTTGAATTTGCACAAAATTCTCCGTCGCAGAAAGAGACGGAGACGCGCGATGAGAAGAAAGGCCAACATTCCTCCGAAGATTGAGGTGCCGGGAGCTGTCAAGGAACCAGAGAAAACGACCACCACGGAATCGGGTGATTCCAAAGATCCTCAGTTGGATACTGAAGAAGACAAACAGGACCGAAAACTCAGAAGTTTCGAATTCAAAAATATCAGAAGACGAAAAAAAGACGTTCGTCGCCAACACTGATGTTCTTCATCGATTCCATATAATTCGGATACATGACGACGACTGTTCGTGTTCACGAGAGTGCCAAATCGCGCGACATTGTGGTATCTCTTTTGGTTCTTATATTTTCCAGGCTGTTCTCGGCCAAAGGTGGAAACGCGTCTCCTAGAGGCCTTATCTCAAGTTGACAATTATTTTGCCCAAGCTAGTAGTGCTATGCAAGATGTTCGGAGCTTTCAAGTGAGAAGCCGATAAACTTGGTCATATTGAAACTTCTGTGACACTTTTCTCGCTCCTTGTAATTGTCTCATTGAAAATCGCGACGTTCGAAGCAGGGAAGGTGGATCTAACGCTCCGATATCAATTCTAGAGAGATTAGCTTTGTTTTAAAAGCAGAACTACTGCTCACGATTTGCGGCAGCAGCATCGAAGAACCGTGGATGGTGATCTACGAATAAGGTCAAAGTTTGCAAGCTTCAGTTATCATCACTGTTTCGAGTGTGAGTTTATAGTTTAGGCTGCTGTCAAATCCAGGCGTTTCCATTGCACGAGCTTCATTTTCATTCTCGCCAACGTCTTCGCGACGTTTCGCCCAATGCAAAGTCCCCAACGCCCAAAGCAAATCGCGGTGGGGTACCTCTAGGCCCCCGTCCGTGGCCTAGATTGCGCGAACGGAGGTTTGTCGTATTGGAGATGCGGGATGGCGAAGGATATGGTCGTCTCGATTACGACCACATCGGTGGAACCAATCAGCGAGCCGCTCCGGTCAGATTTTTGATTTTAGCTCGAGGAAGAGACGTGGTGCTCTCACGCCTGGATGCGGGACCTGAGAAATCGGACTCTCAGCAAATTCGAGGTACGAACGACGAAGATATCAAGATGATCAATATGTTCGGTGCTCGATCGCGGTTTCGGAATCGGCTCGTGGATTCCGTGGACAGTTTCCGGACTTCTCCTTTTCGGCGAAAGCTCGACTTTCTAAGATGCTGCGCAAATAGTTTTTCCCGACTGGATTGCTCCGCTGTCTTCCTGAGCCCAGAACAACTTCTACTCACTGGAGGGGGCCGCGTATTCACCTGGTAGGCATCGTCTTTTTTGCATAGCGAGCTTGGAGAAGAATTCCCGAGCGCATGAGATAAAAACTTGGAAAACATTCCCACGGGCTCCAACCGGGCGTTCAAAGCTCCTACGACACTCGAGAACCGCAGTCAGTCCACGTACTCGAGGTCAGGAAACTCTGGCGATCCGCGAAAATGTTTTCCCGACCGCGCGGGCCGGACTCTGCTTGAATCCAGGTTGGGACAGGCGAAATTGAGATACTCGCATGAGCGTATGGTCAGGCTTCACCTCTGTCTTCACACTTTCTCAGTCGATCAACTCTTGAATGAGAACCTTACCGACGGCGAATCTCTCGCTTGGCTGAAAGTGCTCTGTGACAATGGTTGACGAAAAGCCACATTGTTGCTATCGACAACCAATTTGTCTAGGTATATGAACAAACAGTGAGTCAAGAAGCCAACACAGGTTCCACTCCGGCGAACACAGCCTGAGGGAAACAAAAGGAAGCTCGTGAGTAGGAAAACGAGGCTCGTTGCACTGCAAACAGGGTGTGATGTATAGGTACGAATAAGGGAGTCTTGTGAAGGGTTTTACTACATGATGAGAACAGGAAGTGCGAAAGGCAAGCAGTTTGGCAATTCTCCGACATCAGTGCGGGAGCCCTGAGCTCCCTAAACGCAAAGGCGGCAAAGATTGCCCACAGCTCTGTGGGATGAGACCTCGGAGGAGGGAAGAGTTTAGGCGCCCGGTATCCCGGTGCACGGCGCAAAAGCGGAACGAGGCAGAGGAGCGACGGCTGTCATCCGCTGATTAGAGGCCCACCAACAGATATGGGCTGTCCGGTTCGCGATGGGATCACCAACTTGAAGAGGCAGTGCTGATCAGTGGAGTTTCGAAGATTGATAGCTTACAGATCACCGCTTCGCAACAGATCCCGTAGCAACAGGAGAGATCCAAAGACCTTGACCGCTATTCGGTTGGACAGACAGAATCCAGACGTTGATCAGTGAGGGAAGCGATACCGATGTGGGGGAGAATGCAAACCAAAAGGAGTAGAGCAACCCTCCGAGCCTACCTGCTTTCTTTCAAAACCTGAAAACAGAAAAACTCTGACGTGATCCATCGAAACTCCGTAAGATTGTTTCAGCGAAGTCCCGGAATTCACACCTCATACCAGCATTTCAGTTCGCTGAAGTTTCCTCCACTTTCGCTTCTCAGACTTTGCGTTGTTGATGAGTTCCCTCGAGATGACTCTTACTTGCGATCGCGCCTATTCTCGGAGCGTGTTTGCTTTGTTCAATGGAAACAGGATAATTCCGGAGCATTCGACTCCTAAATCTGCCACGGCTCGCCCATGCACAAACATGGATTGTTTTCAAATATTCTCTAACAATCTGATTTCCTCTTCGCAGGGATCTGTCGTTGCTCTGCTCTACTGTTTCTTTAACAACGAGGTGCAGTCAGAAGTCATCCGGCTTCTGCCTCAGGGTTTGAAGTCGAAAATGTCTTTCCTGAAGAGATCGGCCACGTATGAGTCGTCAGCCAACTATTCGAAGCGAGACTCCTTGACTACTCATCGTACTTTCACGACCAAATCCAAATGTGAGTTTCGGCGCGACTCCGATCGAGAGGATCCCGAGTTCACTGTCGACTGCAATCGAATAAATCAACTCCGTCACGTGCGCTTTCCACATCAGTGGGATCATTCTATTTCGTGATTTGCAGTTTTCGAAAGGCGCCAACTCCTACAACGCGGCTCGACCAATCAATACACGACCAAAGAAGAGCTGGAGCACACCTGTCTCTGCAGCATCGAGAACAGTCCGCCGTCGAGGGGAACATGCTTCTTCGATCGGGTACCGGCACCGTTAGACATTCCAAAAGAACCTCATCTCATCGAATCGGGAGTCTAAGAGAGAACATCCGTGCTCGATGAAGCGAATGCAGAAGAATCGTCACAGGATGAGACAGGGCGTGTTCTTAAAATCGCTGCACTGCGCTGATCAACTCCCGGAGCGAGGACAGCTGCGAGTTCAGTGAACATGAGTAGATTTCGAAAGTAAGGTGTATCAATGAAGCTTGAAATTTGAATATTTACAAACAAAAGATGTCACAGCAGAACTAGTGTACGTTTTAGATACGCGCAAAGAGAGAATACGAATCGCGGAATCTTGAAGGTCTCGTTCCTTGCCCACAAGTAGTGCCTCGGCGTGTCGGCTTCTCAAGTTATTTCATTTCTTTGCCATATGTATGTATGTATGCCTCGAACTTTTAGAGTCTCTGATCCCACATTCAGCATTGCTTGTTTATTCTCAACTGATCTCTCATAGGAAAATGATCGTGCATTGAAAGTTTCTGATTCTGATCAGTTGTCTGTGAAACTCCGGTGCCAATTCGAAAGAAGCTCGCGCAGCTTTGGATCTTGTGATACATATGAAGAATGCCTCGGGCGATTTTCATTCGAGTGTGAAAGTATAAACGAATCACAAGAGAAGAGTTCATATGCCGAGGTCTGACTGTAAACTTTTGTAAATCGTTCAAGTGAAATCCTGTTATCTTGTGTAAACATTAGTTCGTCTGGAAACATGTGCCGACGAGATATACGAGAACGAAAAAACTTCTGAAATTTTCTAGCATCGATGTTGAGAAGAAGTCTGGAGCTATTCGCATTCTGATTCGCATCCAGGTATCCTCCTTTTTTTCCACTCCACTCGTGCATCGATGCCCTAGCCTTGTGTTTCTGAGGATTCTTGACGAAATATTCAGAGGAGGATATCCTCGACGTTTTGTAAGTTGATGTAAAGTGAATAAAATCATCAATATCGTGTCGATGGGCGAACAGATCGTTTCTTTTGAACTGTCTCAAATCCCGCGTCGTTCGAGCCTTGATTCAGTATTCTTCAGGGGGGTCGTCTCTCCCCCGTTCTTGACATTCATCTCTCGAGATTGGTTGGCCTCCTGATGATACGATTGAAGTCCTCGATTATGTTTGTGCGAATCCGCCGATGGACGAAAATCCGGACTGCCGCAAGTCTTCTAGCGAGTTAACTGGAAAACCTACGAATCTAAAAAAACAGAAATTTTGGTCTAAAAGGAGATGATTCAGGCACCAGGAAACAGCAATCCTCTATTCCTAAAGAGGTGAGCGATCACGTGCCCACGGAACACCAAAGGAAAACTTGTCGATTGCGAGAAGTTAAAACTTGACATGGGCCCGACATTTTGCCGATCAAGCTTCCAATCCTATGAAGCCCAAGGAAAAATGTCGCATTCTGAAGCTTGACATTCTCCTGAATAAGGAGATATCTTCCTCCTGTAACATTCAGCGATCGGCTGCGATCTCCGCCCGAGGCCCTAAAGCTTTAACCTCCTGCTCCTTGTATGTATCAGTGCCTTCTTGAGTAGCACAGCTCTGGATCACTCCGCGGATGCCTCTCCCGCCGACCCCGATTAAGAGCTCTCTCGGATAGTACACTCGCTGGAACGATTCCATCTAAGGTGGACGAAATGGCTTTCATCGACGAAGAAATCCAGTGCTCTTCACGACGACGGTGATCCTTTCCGAACGAAAAGGCGGACAGATTCCGTTTAGCTGTATTATTCAAAAAGTTCACAAAGTTCCAGTCTAACTCCTCTGCCCACCGGCTGGATTGATTGGTTTTTTGATAACTATCCCGTGTTGGTAAGATCTCGAAAGTTGTTACACCCGCGACCACGGATGAGGAGGCTGTTTTTCTCTTCTTGCCGTCACGTGCGGATTGTAGTCTCTAGTCCGGATTGTGAGAGATCGATGTCTGCCTACTACTTCGTTGGTTAAGGCATAACCGGTCGTAATCCTTGTGCTCGAACGCTTTGTTGGCCTTCGAACACCTAGGTTGCTCGCTCCTTTTGCGAACCCTAAAGCGGTCATGAACAGAAGACGTGACGGCATATTCATAGAACACCATCCTTCTTCTCGGCCTTGAAGAAACGAATCTGCGAACTCGTGACAAAAATCCATATTTGTTTGTGACACTCCATGCATTGCTGACGGAGTGCCAATTCTTCCTCAGCCGTGGGGGGCTTAGTTGCAAGTTGCAACGGACGTTCTTTCTCCTCAAGCCGTCGCACAACCTTGGAAGTGAAATAGAGAATGAAAATAAGACACGGGCTTCCAAGAATTTTCTCCCGGAGGAAATCGGAATCAACCCATGCCAGAAATCGTCACAAAACGTGAACAGACGCGATTCTGAGCTTCAATCTTTTCGTGGAGTGTGCTGATTTCTCTTCCTCCGATCATGACTTTCTCTTCCTTTCGGAGTTTCATAATCTGGTTTGCTTTGCGTTCGTGCTTCGAACAACTTTTCCACCCGTGAGAGAGCAGCGTTTTCATATCGTCCTGTTCGAGACAGAGTTCTCCTGCATCTTCCTGGAGGCACCGGATTTTCAGGACGTCTCCCCTTATAGATTCACCCTCTCCTCCAACTTTTTGAACTACTGTTGATGCATGTCTTCATGGTCCTGTCCCGCGGCGTCCAGGTCCTCGAGGACGGTTTGTTCTTCTCTTTTTGGTATGTGAGATTTAATTTTGTCAACAAGTCATCTGGTCCCGGCGGCAAAAACTGTACTTGGTGACATGTCATACCTCAACACCAAGTTCAGACGCGCCTCAACTTGCCTTCGCAACTTACATTTCTCCCCACGAAATGGCAGAATCGATTCAACTCATCTAACGGCTAGCGATTTCGTGCGCTAGGACCTTCACTTCACCAAAGCATTATTGCTTGGAGTTGATTCAACTCGTGCGTCCGAAAAGGGGATCAAACGGCTAATGTTGTATCAAAAAACTCGATGGCGGTTCGAATCTCAACGGCCGCCAGAGGCACATCGGATTTGGCGCTCGTGTACCGGACTTAAATCTTGGCCACAGATTCGAGCAGCATTTCTCGTTTGACTCTGACGAGAAATTCAATCAAGAGGTTCGAGATATTCTGAAAAGCGAGTTGGGTGGATATGGACAAGGACTGAGGGAGGAGAATCCTCTGAACTTCCTGATGTAAACTTTTCTCACAAATTACCAAGGCACTGCCGTAGTCGGGAGACTGGCGTGGAAGCGGAAGAATAACGGTAGAGATGAGTATCGGACAATCACCTTCCTAGGAATGTATGAAATGCTATCATTGCTCTTCTCGAGAGATGAATCATCACGTGTCCGAGCGCCTACGGCTGGATCTGCGGAATAACATCTTCGATGTTGGTCCATACTGACGATATTGTATAGCGACAGTGGCGCAGCGACGCCTTAAAATCTTCAGAGATACCGGAAGAAATAGAGTATGGGATTTCTGATGGAAGATTGTGGGGAGATTGTTCTCGGAATCGATCTTCGAGCTCATGGTATTTGAGCTGGTTGCCCTATAATCCAGTATCCCTAAAACCCGATTCCGCGAAAAATCCTTGCTCATAGTTCTGATCCCCGCCATAATTGAACCCAGAAGCTCTAATACCCAATATCCTTGAAACTCCACGATGTGATTCATGCGAGGAGTAACTTGTTCCTGAAGCAGTTACATGAGCTACGTAAAAGTTCGATGTTGAAATCTATGATGAAGTGCGAACGCAGATCAATTTGAGAATACAGTACTACCTCCATTATATCCACCAATTGATGTCGAGGTTGATATAATCGAGAGAGCATCACAGAGAGTCACGAAGTGGGTCATTTGGGATCGCACCGAGGCCGAAAAGTGGGTTACACAGAGAAAACACAGTGAGTTACGCAGTGGGTCGCACAGTGGGTTAGGTGGGCGTCATAATGGGTCAAAAGAGTTAATACAATCCGGGGCGAAATACACGGGGGTGGATATAATCGAGGTAGCACTGTACATTTTTATCCCTCTCACAAGACGTTTTACACAAATGTACTTCTATGGAGTGACGAAAGTCGAGAGGTCTCACAGATTGTGCCCCGCACGGCGCACGTAGTCCTGCAAAGTGATTCGTCGTTTCTCGCACTGTTTTGTCAGGCGCTGAAGGCGGACATTGAGCACTCGGTATTTCTTCCGCATAGGCTTGATTGGATTGCCTGCAGCCAGAAGGGCTCTTTGCAGTCGAAAATGGTTTTCGTCGGTGTTGAGATTTTTCATCAACTCGTAGATGTCGACGTGTGTCCTCTTGTTCCTTTGTTCAGAGAGCTGTGCCAACCCTCGAAGTTGTTCGTCGTCTTGTTCGTCGTTACGGTTAAAATGCGAAACGGTGAGTCGGTGGGTAATTGAGTGAGTGAATTAACTAGTATACGAAGCATTCAAATACTATGGCAGTTTTTCCTGGAGTGATTCCAAAGCTCACGTGGGTAAACGCCGCTGTTCTCGAGCCAGGTTTGTTTTAAGTAATCTTTGAGATCTTTCATGCGTGAGGAAGCTGCATGGTCGATTACCGGTGAATCAGCATCAATTTCAATCCAAGCATCGTCCAACTTATCCACGGAAACAATACGGCCGGTCTCCTTGGCATGGGACTGCATGAGTTCTGGCGTCATGGAGCACCAATGGCGACTCGGTTCGTTCCCCCTGTTGTCGGGTTGTGTCCGGTAGGACCCTCCCTTCACCTAGGCACCGTTGGTTGGAGTTGATTCAACCCGTGTGTCCGAAAAGGGGATCAAACGGCTGATTGTCTTGTGGTCACACGGCTAATCTTGTAACCAGAACTCGATGGCGGTGGTTCGAATCTCGACGGCCGCCGGGATGCATGCTAGGCGGAATGTACACATGCGTGCACGTCGCCGAAAAACATGTCTTCGGACGAACGCTGCAGCATGCAAATCCGAGACCGACGAGATAGCCGAGTGGTCTAAGCGGTCTGCACGTGCAGATTTGCGTAGCCATATTGACGTTCTCTCGAGCGGCAGGTCGTTGGTTCGAATCTCGTTCCCCCGGCCGACTTCTTCAGAGATGGTTTCCATGGTTTCCACTCTGTAAGGCGAATGTCGAAGAAGTTTCCCAGGCCATGGCCTACCGACCCCCGGTAGCTAACCTCTGCAACACAGGCGCTGAGCGCCTCTAGCAGAGGGCCGGGGCGAGGGATAGAGCGAAAAATGAGTGCATTGATTGACACTCGACAACTGTCAATCGGGAGTGGGTTCAACGGTGTCCACTTTCCCAAAAAACTGTGACCGGCATCTGTTGAGCTTGCTCCCCCCGAAACGAAGGGGTCATCCACGGATGAAGATGCATAATTACCATTACCATACTAAACGCCTCTCTCTGACACCGGCATCATTTTCATGGAAACTTGTGAGCCCCTTCTTCTGTACGTTGCTCCGAACAGCCGAGGCGAAGTGTAACGCACGGCCTTCAGCGCTCACCATCGTAAAACATTCACCAACAGCTTTGAGCACTGCTACTTCAAAATCCAGCTGAACTTTCGGCGGATTAAAGCACAGTCCCCTTTAAGATGCAGCGTCTGTGATAAGTGGGAACATGCGGATGTGGGTTTCCTCATCCTTGTTCAGCAGAGTAAAGTATCCGAACGGCATAACTTGTCCTCAAACTAACGTGAAATGTATAGAGTTGACAGAAGATTGGTGATACTACTCGAAAAGTCTCATCCATAAGAATCGTTGACGCTCCGCAGAGAACTTTGAGGCCATCGTCGGTACAGAAGCCAAGAATGCGGTCGATACTTCCATCGTTGATCACCAAAAATGTAAACGGAATCGTCAACGGAGAATAGTCGAAGAACGCTATTCCGAGAAAATTCTGATCTTTGATTTTTCCAGACACGGAGCTTAGCCCGGGGTTGATTGGCTTCAAGCAGAGGCGTAGCCAGAACCCCTCAGCAGTGGGGTGAAAGATTGGGCTCCAGGGGACTAGAATTCACAGTATTCACAATCATTGATTTTGAAGAAGCAACCCCGCTAGAATGATTTCGAGAGTGTTGGGGAGCCCTAATTGCGAACCAACCCTCTTAGACCCAATTTCGGCTCTCACCCACGAGGCAGCTGAATTGCCCCAAATCCTTTCTCTTCTCCTCTCCCGAAGTTCACTGATACTCCAAATAAATTGAGCGGCTCGGAGTTGATGGACACTCACTGCTCTGTGTTGCATCTGCAAGCAACTCTCTGCGCTCCATTTCATTCTCGTTGACCGAATCGACAGCAAAACCCCGACATGAATTGTTTCAAGAGCACCGTGCTGATCAGCTCCTTCGCGAATTCAGCGTCAAATGTAAGTAGAAAATCGCTCTTTCAGCAGTTATAGCCAATGCATCCAATCAACGGACGTAGAGTTTCTAGCGCGATCAGAAACCTATGGCTCCGAGAATCAGACTTCTCAGAGTTCATCCTGTAAGTGCCAGTGATTTGACTCCAGTTTCTTTTCAGGCCGACGTTATCGAATTCCTGCGGCCCTTCCAGGCGGAAGGTATACGACTTCGCTGCGATAACCACGAGAGGCGCGTGGCTCGAAAAGTCGCGTAAGTTGAGATTTTTCCGTGAACTTTCTCATTTTTTGACGCTACTATTCAAACCCAAATGGGTCGAGTTCTCTGTGACGCGCCACCTGTGCACTGCTCGAAAGAGCTGCATGTTTTCTCACGAAAATAACCTTTTCTCCGAATTTCAGATTTGTCGACTTTGAGGACGAAGCTACAGCCCAGGCGTTGGTCGCCCGAAAAGACGATTCGCTTTTCAGTGGTGCGCGTATGAGGCTCCGGCTGGCGCCAACCAACAGAAGTAACAACCGAAAAAATGGTGACGCGACGGAAAATCGCACTACCTCTAAGAGCCAGGGCAACGGTCGGCTCAAAAATTTCCGGGGAGTGAGCGCGAAGACCAATCGCGAAACCCTAAATGGAACCTTCAAAATCATCGCTTTCGGCAGCGGCAGCCGACTCGTTGCTTTAGAAACGGGTTGGCAACCCGACCAGGACCGATTGGCCGATGATCTCGAGGAGTACGCGGGTGTTGTGGCGTGTGGCGTCGAGAAAATCAATCCCGAAAACATCTACGCCTGCAGAGACCATGAAACTTGGTCTATGCAGCGTTGTCGGAAGATCTGTGAGGCCAGCCAGGGCTCCTTGTTCGTGGAGCTCGTCGACCAGGGACGAGAGCAGATGGTCAGCATCGATCAACTATGGATGCTGTCATCTCTGTTTACACAATGGACCATAAAGGCTGTCGAATTGGACTTCAAAGGATTCGCAATCGCTCCCCAGTCTCCTGACCGCTTCGAGAGAGTTAAGACTCACATCTTGGACCGGAAGTTCGAGCTCACTTATCAATGTGAGCGCCGAGGGGCCCTGAAGAGGGACAGACTTCAAGTTTCGGACATGAAACTGAACGGGCAGTCCGTTTTAGAGGATCTTGTCCGGAAAGGAGTCTTGATCAGGTGTTAGAGAATCATATAAGAATGTTCAATCTCTCTGATTGTGAGAGGTCTCTTGAAGAGCCAGATCCTGCTCGCCTCGAATGTCGTTCGAACTCCGTCTGCCACCCGAACGTCAATCTAAAACACTTCATTGTACACGTAGGGATAAAAGAAGGATGCTTCAGAGTAGTCTCATAATAAAATGTTTCGTTATATAATGCAAAAGGATGATATCAATCAATCTCAAAACCTAAAACGGATTTCTGTGGTCTCTCAAGTCGACCTCAAAACCTTAGGAAGACGTGTCATGTGCTATTACAAAATAATAAGCATGGCAGGTAGAGGGAGCCTTGACTAGGGCTTTTCAGAAAAGAGCTAACAAGTAACACCACCGGTGGGGCAAGGCGGAAACCTGGCGGAGCGCGGAGAGCTGCGGTCAAGGGCCGGCCTTTGGACAAATGGAACCCCGGGCGAAAGTCTTCGAAGCACTGACCCCTTTATTCTCACTCATAAAACGCAATCAAGATGAATGGATGGTTATTTGTCACTAACAAACTTTTGCAGACCCAAGACCCAAATATTGATGATTCAATGGAGCAGAGAGAAAAGTATGCCATGTACTCCAATATTCGTATGGAGAGCAGCGTTCCATACCTACGGATGGAGACTTCAACCGGAGTTCACAACTTCGAAGTCAGTTTTCCCAATCCAAGATTTGCATGGTTACACCAGCAGCACACCTTCAGTTCATGAGAACGACGCGGCGAGACTCAAAATGCCGCGGCGTCCCTCAAGATTGAAGAACGACTAAGGTTGAATCATCTGGACTGCTTTGATTCCTGAGTGGCACCGTTCCTGGTTGCCCCATTTGGAGTCGAGTCATTCTTCTGGGTTGTGCCGATTCCGGAGTCCCATTCTCGCCGCGACGCCTCGTTTCATCCAGGCCGTTATTCCCGTAATCTTGGGGAATTTCCGAGAAGAAAACCGCCTCATCCGACATGTGCTCATAGGTCTTAGAAAGACGGCGATTCTCGATCTCGTGGTTCCCCATACGCGGTAATTGAGGGTATCCCCTTAGTTCTTCCATCACTTTCCATCGGTGAAGTTGATTCAACTGTTATGCGTCCCAAATATTGGACGACATTTACAGTGAGTTTCGTGACACTTGGGATTGGCTCAAAGAGTCCATTGCAAAACTCTGTCAGTTCGAGTATGCTGTGGAGTACCTCTTGGTGGATCACCTCCGCGGTTCCGATGATAGCATTAGGAGGCATCAGGTTGTTTGGGGATGGTCTGAGCATGATCACTCAGCGTTGAACATCGCCATTGAGTCGATGTATCAGATCAGTCTACTGGATCAGAACTCTTAACTCCGGGCATTCTTTCCGTAAAAGTTTAGCAATGTCTTCAACGGGTAATTTTTTTCGTCCGTTCATGATGAAATCAATTCCGGTTCATATATTGCCCGACGTTGCCAAGCGTTCCGTCTATGAGAGACTGCCGTTTATTAGAGAATATATATACGGTATTTCCGGACTCGTTCATTGAACACATGGTGCTCGAACCACTCTCTCGGCGCTCACAAATTTCGGGGTGCCTTCGCCGATGGTGTTCCGGCGGAATTCTTCGTGGACCGTGTTTCCCAGGTACCCGAACACCGCGAGAGCGGAACCGCAGCTGAGAACCGCAACATTAGCGAAGAAGGAATTGAAGAGAATCGAATTGAAAACTGAAGAAAAGAAGAAATTACATATTGTCAGTGCCCTGCGGTCATCGACGAGTGATTGTCGCACATCGTTCAATCTCGCATGAGCAATCGCCCGCAGTCTCTTACAACTGCTTCGCTGTGCTGTTTTGCAACAAGCTCTCAGGATCACATGCGCGATAACCGTCAGCTCGGCCGTCGGCGAAAAATGTGCGATTGGATGTCAGCTCTCCGGAGAAAATTGATCAACGCGCACTTGGGAAGACTGTTATGAAGTGAGAGTGGTTTTAGCTTCACGGGAGGCATCGCTTCAGCATTTTACGATTCTAGTGCTTTTGGAACCAGAGAAATCGTGCGCTTCCGGAACCGCGCTTCGGAATCGCTGCCAGGCCTGGTAATCACTTGTAACAAGAATGGTACCCGAGTGAATCGTGTTCATATTTGTGCATATTATGCTGCATGCACATTCCTCATATTTTCATCTCAGCCCTACTGATCGGAAGTGAAGAGGACGGAATCGCCAATGAATAATGCTCGGATAACATTTTTCCGAGAAAATTCTGATCTGTAATGTTCTCAGAAACGGAGCTCAGCCCGGGGTTGATCGGCTTCATGCGAAGGATAAGCCAGAACCCCTCAGCAGTGGGGTGAAAGATTGGGCTCTGGTTGTGTAGGACTAGAATTCACAGCAAATTATTATCGACTTCAAAGAACCTACTTCGCTAGAATGATTCCGAGAGTGTTGGGGAGTCCTGATGGCGAACCTCGGCAAACAATCGACAAACGTGGAATTTCTAGCAAGATCAAAAACCCACGGCTCCGAGAATCAGACATCTCAGAGTTCATCCTGTGACTGCCAGTCCTTCGACTTCATCTTCTCTTGACTGATTCAATTCTTTTTCAGGCTGACGTCATCAAATTCCTGCGGCCGTTCCATTCGGCAGATATACGGCTTCGGAGCGAAAACCATGACAGGTGCCTGGCTCGGAAAGTCGCGTAAGTTCAGATTTTTCGGCGAGATTTTCCAACATTGTCAAGTTCCTATTGGAGTTGTTCAAGCTCTTGCCGCCGTAGCATCATTGTACTGCCTGAATGAGCCGCATGTTATTTCTTATAATGAACTTCTTCTCTTGTCAGATTTGTCGACTTCGAGGACGGAGCTACAGCCCATGCCTTTGTCGCCCAGAATGATGATTCGCACTTCAGTGGTTCGTACATGAGGGTCTGACTGGCGTCAACCGATCGGAATGACAACCGAAGAAGTTGTGACGCAACGGGAAAGACGCTTTCGGCAGCGGCAGCCGACTGGTTGCCTTAGAAACGGGCTGTCTCTTATACACATCTGGATCTTTCAAAATCATCGCTTTCGGCAGCGGCAGCCGACTCGTTGCCTTAGAAACGGGTTGGCAGCCCGACCAGAACCGATTGGCCGATGATCTCGAGGAGTACGCGGGTGTTGTGGCGTGCGGCGTCGAGAAAATCAACCCCGAGACAATCTATGCCTGCAGAGACCATGAAACCTGGTCTATGCAGCGGTGTCGAAAGATCTGTGAGGCTAGCGAGGGCTCTTTGTTCGTGGAGCTCGTTGACCAGGGTCGACAGCAGATGGTCAGCATCGATCAACTATGGATGCTGTCATCTCTGTTTACACAGTAGACCATTAAGGCTGTCGAGTTGGACTTCGAAGGTTTCGCGATCGCTCCCCAGTCTCCTGACCGCTTCGAGAGAGACAAGACTCACATCTTGGACCAGACGTTCGAGCTCACTTATCAATGTGAGCGCCGAGGGGCCTTGAAGAGAGACCGACTTCAAGTTTCGGACATGAAACTGAACGGGGAGTCCGTCTTAGAGGATTTTGTCCGGAGAGGAGTCTTGATCAGGTGTTAGATCCTCATAATAATTTCTACGAAAGGTCTCTTGTTTTTCCCGATTCTCGTCGTTTTCGATCTAGGTAGTTCAAACCCCGCCCGCCGCCATCAATCCAAAATGATGCGGGCTCGAAAGACACTTCATTGTAAATTAAATGAATAAGGGTGATGAGAAGTATCAACGCAATAAAATATTCCATTATATAATGCGAAAGAATGCTATCAATATATTTTTAAACCTGGAACGGACATCCGAGGTCTCTGGTGTCGACCCCAAAACCGTAGAAACACGGTTCTGGAAAAACTTCATGCTCCAAGGAATGCATTGTTTCTCCGAGTGCCGATCGACGATTTCATTTAAGAAGCGAGCGAAGTTCCGCGAGCCCGGTCACAGTTTTTGGGATCTGGGCACAGAGTGGACTCTGCTGAACCCACTCCCGATTGACAGTCTTCCACTATACATTGATGCACACACATATACATGCTGTGGCTTTCTACCGCAGACTTTTTTTCGACGACGTGCACGCACGAGTGTGTAATACCTCGCGTAGCGTGCATCCCGACGGCCGGCATTAGATTCGAACAGACATCGAGTTGTGGTTACAAGATTAGCCGTGTAGCCACAAGACAATCAGCCGTTTGATCCTTTTTTGTTTGTCTAACCGTGTCGAATCCGAAACATCATGCGAGGGAAAATGAGTGACGGGAATGGTGGTCGAGGAGATAGACGCATTCTTGAGAACCGCGGTTCCCGGGTACCCGAAAACCACGAGAGTAGAACCGCAGCTGAGAACCGCAAGATTTGCGAAGAAGAAATTGAAGAGAATCGAATTGAAAAATGAAGGAAAGAAAAAGAAATCGTAGTCAGTGCCTTGCGGTCATTGGCGACTGATTGCCGCACATCGTTCGTTCAAGCATCAGCACTTTTTCGCCCTCAGTCTCTTCCGACAGCTTCGATCTGCTGTTTCGCGGTCAGCGAAATGTGCGATTGGGTATCAGCTCTTCGAAGAACTTGTGAAAACTGTTATGAATAAAGAGAAAGGTTTTGGGTCCACGGGAGGCATCCTGTCAGCTCCTACCAGCTTTTAGAACCGCGGTCCAGAGTCCAGAACCGCAAACTGTTTCGATTCGAGCGCTTTTGGAGCCTTAAAATCGTGCGGTTCTGGAACCCCGGTTCTTCAATGTTCTTAGACGCGAAACTCGGTCCGCGGTTGATTAGCTTCATGCAGAGGCGCAACCAGAACCCCTCAGCAGTGGGGTGAAAGATTGGGCTCCAGGGGACTAGAATTCACAGTACCTTAATTATTGATTTTGAAGAACCAACTCCGCTAGAATGATTTCGAGAGTGTTGGGGAGCCCTAATTGCGAACCAACCCTCTTAGACCCAATTTCGGCTCTCACCCACGAGGCAGCTGAATTGCCCCAAATCCTTTCTCTTCTCCTCTCCCGAAGTTCACTGATACTCCAAATAAATTGAGCGGCTCGGAGTTCATGGACACTCACTGCTCTGTGTTGCATCTGCAAGCAACTCTCTGCGCTCCATTTCATTCTCGTTGACCGAATCGACAGCAAAACCCCGACATGAATTGTTTCAAGAAAACCGTGCTCATCAGCTCCTTCGCGAATTCAGCATCAAATGTAAGTAGAAAATCGCTCTTTCAGCTGTTATAGCCAATGCATCCAATCAACGGGCGTGGAGTTTCTAGCACGATCAGAAACCTATGGCTCCGAGAATCAGACATCTCAGAGTTCATCCTGTGATTGCCAGTCCTTCGACTTGATTTTCTCTTGACTGATTCGATTCTTTTTCAGGCTGACGTCATCGCATTCCTGCGTCCCTTCCGAGCGGCAGATATACGGCTTCAGAGCAATAACTACGACGGGCGCGTTGCTCGAAAAGTCGCGTAAGTTCAGATTTCTCAACATTTTCGAAAATCTAACTGAGTTATTCGAGATCTTGCCGCCCCAGCATCACCTTCGGAATTAGCCGCATGTTTTTTCACAAAATTAACTTTTTCTTCAAATTCCAGATTTGTCGACTTCGATGACGAAGCTACAGCTCAGGCATTCGTTGCTCAGAAAGACGATTCGCACTTCAGTGGCTCATACATGAGGGTCCGACTGGCGCCGCCCAACCGGAATAACAACCAAAAAAACCGTCAGACGACGGAAAATCGCCCTCCCTCCCAAAGCCAGGGCAACGGGCGGCTCCAAAATCTCTCCAGAGCGAACACGAAGACCAAGAGCGAAACTCGAAAAGGATCTTTCAAAATCATCGCTTTCGGCAGCGGCAGCCGACTGGTTGCCTTAGAAACGGGTTGGCAACCCGACCAGGACCGATTGGCCGATGATCTCGAGGAGTACGCGGGTGTTGTGGCGTGCGGCGTCGAGAAAATCAACCCCGAGACAATCTACGCCTGCAGGGACCATGAAACCTGGTCCATGCAGCGTTGTCGGAAGATCTGTGAGGCTAGCCAGGGCTCCTTGTTCGTGGAGCTCGTCGACCAAGGTCGACAGCAGATGGTCAGCATCGATCAACTATGGATGCTGTCATCTCTGTTTACACAGTGGACCATTAAGGCTGTCGAGTTGGACTTCGAAGGCTTCGCGATCGCTCCCCAGTCGCCCGACCGCCTCGATAGGATCAAGGCTCACGTTTTGGACCAGACGTTCGAGCTCACTTATCAATGTGAGCGCCGAGGGGCCCTGAAGAGAGACCGACTCCAAGTTTCGGACATGAAACTGAACGGGGAGTCCGTCTTAGAGGGTCTTATCCGGAAAGGTGTCTTGGTCAGGTGTTAGATACTTACCTCGGCTCTAAGCACACCACGAAATCTCTTTTTTCAGCAATGCACCCGACATTGTCATCATGGATAGAAGGAATAAGAAAATAAAATTTTTGAATTTTTATCGTACATTGTGCACCGATTTATTTCAAAATCCAGAATTAGCCTCAGTCGAGTTTGGAAGCCTTAAAATGCGCTCCTGAAGGATCTTCACGTTCGTTCGAGTGCCGCCCCCTCACAGTTGTCGCGTTTCATTGAATTTAGAGATACCCCGATGGCAAATAATGAAGCGAAGCCGAAGTTCGTCGGCCAGCATGCAATGGCATGTTTAAGAAGTATAAATCGAGCGAGCCCGTGACGTCGAGGTTGACTTTTGACAATAGGTGAGGAATCGGCCTAGTTGTGTGCTGTTTCGCTGATTCTGTCCTAGGTATGATGTTTTCCCCGACGAGCTACTTGATGCACGTGGTTGAAGTTTAGGAGTACGATTTTGAAGGATCCGGGAATGGCGACCACTTTCCACTAGCCGCTCGATGTTCCTCATGATTAGACTTCGCTGCTACAAGGAGCTAATGTTGAAGGCTCAGCCGACGTCTTCCTCGAGCGATTCCTTGGATAATCTGCGCGTGAATATCCTAGTTTTGAAGAGTCAGCAGCGAGGAGAACCAAGGCCAGAGAACCTCCTGGATACTTCACTCCACTTACTTGATGGGACCACAGACCACATGAAATATCGGACCATTTTTCACGATTACTGCAGGGTGTCCCATCAGAGAGGTTTCACCGTGTCAGAGCAAGTTGTTTCGGTTTTTCTCTGCACGCCATTATTCTCTCTCAGTTGGTGCAGTTGTATATCAGCGCCCCATGAGTATGAATCCAACAGGTTTCCACCATATACTTTATCGATGAGCTACAAGGGAATGACCGTGAACTTCATTCAGAGGTTTCAGGTGCTCAAAGTGTGGCAAGTTCACCTCCCTGCTCATGGATGCTCAGGGATATAGAGTGAATTGACCATCGAAGTTCTGCCTGCAGGTTACGATACCGCTCACGATGTCATTCTTTCCTCACGGTCACTCAGTGCTTATTGAGTTATCAAAGAATGTTCGACGAATAACGCAGGGGACGAAACCACCAACGAGCCAAGGAGAGCGCGACGAATAATATTCCCACGCATTTGTCGCCGGTTTCTCTCAGATACAGGATGGCCACCGTGTTTCTTCAAATACGAGCCACCATTAGCGACGGCTTGTCAGCTTTACGGAATGGAAAATCATCGTCCAGAGATCGCATCATCTCTTCACCCTCGCATTGAAGCCAATGGGGACCTCACCAGTGATGCCAGAAAGACCTTCACGACGCAACCCTTGAATTTGCATCAAGGGGATTCGGTGGGATGAGAGACGTTCAGTCATAGATCCTGGTTCAGGAAATCAGATAGTTCTGGTGGCGACTTTTCATCTTTCTAATTCACGGGATTTGTAGCACGAATGAACTCATCAGATGCAGTTCTCATTAAATTTTGTACCCAAACTCATCTTAATCTGGAAAAACCTCGACAGAGAGATAAGCCATCTGGAGTCTTGTTTCTCCGAGGTTTCACAAGAGCCAGTATCGATCACAAGCGTCGAATTCATGTCCGAAGTTCGGAAAAGATTCCCTACGAGTGTCTGCTGGAACTGTTTTGAATGTTGGATCAACTTCATATTGAGTCATGGGGAGGGCTCGTGGGTTACTTCGGTAATGCGTTACAGCGTGGTTTTGGAAAAAAGTGAATGCAAATTGAAGATTCGCTGCCCGCCAAGGCTTTCTGCTCTGTAGACGGCTCGAAGGCTGTCGTCACACTCATGAAACTCCTAGCTCAGGGTTGCTCACACCTCGGAGGTGGTTATAGGGTCATTCCCGTGCTCGTATCAGCCGACACTGTCGCGTTGTCGTCCCTCTGGCCCCAAGATCTCATGTAGAGATCCCACCCATCTCAACCACCGACGACGACGTTTGTCCATCGTTTCGATCCTAGTCGACAATCGTATTCGGGCGGGAAACGAAAATGGACGTTACGACGGACATAGATCACTCTTCTCAGATTGTGGAGAATGCCGCCAGAGCACTCATCGACTGCTCGATCTTTGGAGGATCCGAAGACGAAACATTTTTCTTATCGTTTCTAAATCTCCTCGCTCCCAGTGATACATCCGCAGAAGTCGACCTCGATGGGCAACCCCACACTGTGCCCGAAGGTAGGCTCGCGGAGCCTACCTTCGCGGCCCATCGCTCTATTCTCCTTTCTTTTGGATCCTAAAACATCGGAGGAATCCGTGTCTCGGCGCTGCTATGAGTTCTGATTACGACCCGCTAGAACCGGTTCCATCGCCCTTTCC